>BSBM01001530.1:10980000-11515000 GCA_027924585.1 Larix kaempferi
TGATCTACTACATAAATTTCTCCAATAAGGTATCCTATGAATCTAACATGCATATTTCAAGCCAAGTTAACTCATATATAGGTTTATTCTATTGATTGCATATACAATCAATATACAAAGCTTGGATATGTGTTTTGTATTGCATCTCAGCATGTTACAAAGATCCAACCCATGTGTCTAGTGCCAAAATATAGTGTACAAGTACCAATTTTCTTCAGGATGTGTACTAACTACAACTATGTATCCTTCCTTGAGTTTTGTCAAAAGCCATTTAAACTTTAGAGTGATGTTGTTCAATGGTATAGATTTTGGTTTTCCCGCTAGATCATAGAGCTTTAAATTTTGTTTTTAATGTTTTACATAAATTTTGATTATGTTTTGAACAAAATTTAAATATTTGTATACTTTACTAATATATCATTATAGAAAAGTTGAGATCTAAAATGGGCCTCCTAAAGAAAATAATAAAATAATATTTATGAATTTCGGAGGAAAAGAGAAAAAAACTACATTTTTTCTTCGTATTTTCAACACATCTCCCTTTAGTTTTACTCAAATTTCGAGCGAGAGCACTCGTTGGATGCGGAATTAAATTCCGCATCCAAAGAGTACCACTGCATAATTTTGAGGTACCCCACCCCACGAAAATCAAGAAACACATCAAAAAAACTTTGTGGGTACCGCATCCAACAAGTACTCCCGCTAGAAATTTGAGTAAAACGACAGGGAGATATGTTGATAATACGAATTAAAAAGGTAGTTTTTTTAATGTCAAATATGCCATGTCAACCATTATGGTTGACTTTTTTCTTGAAATTCTATTGGTTCTTGAATTCAGTGGCTCTCGTATTCTTATGAGGCCCATTTTAGACCCCAAATTTGCTCTAATGTGTGTGTGTGTATATGATATGCCTCTTCCACATACCCATGCACCTAACTTCAAAAATGGTGTGCCTCATACCCATACACTACCCCACACCCACACTCATGAACCCCAGCTATATGTGTGCGTGTCTAATGACCCTAATGGCGAGATAGAAGCAGATAAGGTGTTAGATGTATATATAAATAGTGGTTTGGCCTAGTAGTGAGCAAACATGGGCAATACATAGGGACTGGTATATATAAGATGTCAATAGCAATGGGAAATCACGTGTGGGCAACCAAGGAAAGAAAACCACAAAGAAATAACTCACATACAAGACACATATATTTATGGTAACACACTCAAAGAGGGAAACAACCACAATGTAACATAAAAGTTGTAAGTGTCAAGAAAAGAAAGGCTATATCTAGTACAATACTCTACTCTTCATCATACCAAACAAATGACCCTCCACAATATTTAGATAGAGATCACAAACCAATCAAGTGATGAGAAATGGATCAAATGTCGTGAACACCAAGAAAAAAAGCATCATTGGATAACCTATCACAAGATAGAATGGTGATTGTCATCTAATGTAAGTGCAAAAGCACGCTAAAAGCAAATGTGATTATACTACATTAGACTAAGTTGGTCTTAGGAAAATCCTAACGTCTAGAATCCTAACAATCTCTCTTGCGAACAACTTGGGATTTACAAAACGACATAGGAGAAAGAATGAGGCATAACACCCATAAATAATCGTTATTACACACATTCAATTGTGATTATTGTATTTGGATTATTTGGGGCTCTTTGAATTTGCTCTAATGGCCAATGTTCAAGAAGTATACAAACCACAAGTGTTTGAGGAGGCAAAAAGGAGACCTAAATGGGACAAGGCCATCACAAGTGAACATGAAAGTATGATGAAAAATCAACCTTGGGATCTCACAACTCTTCCACAAGGGAAGAAACTCATTAGCTACAAATGGGTGTACAAGGTAAATGGCACACATGACAAGCACAAGGCATAGTAGGATGCAAAATGGTTCTCTCAACAAGAGGGTAGTGATTATAAGGATACCTTTGCTACTACAACAAAGATGAGCACTATCTGACTAGTTTTAGCCATAGCCACATAGTTTGTCTAGAAGGACCATCAACTGGATGTGACAAATACCTTCCTTAATGGAGATTTGGAGGGAGAGATCTATATGTATCAAACAAACGGGTTTCGGGTTTCAGGAAGGGAGAATCTTGTTTGTAGACTGAAGAATATGACCTAAAGCAAGCACCCAGGGCATGGTACATTAAGATTGATAGGTACTTAGATGAACAAGGATTCCAATAGAGTCCTTCAAATCAATGTTGAAAAAGTCAGCATCGGCAAAAAATCAGCAAGGGTCCCAAATACAACTTCTCGGCAACACCGGCAAAAAAATCAGGAAAAATCAACAAACCGCGGCAAACATTAAAAAATACAAAATACAGTCATTTTTTTCAAAATTGTAAACATATAAAGCAACAATAGCATCAGATAAACACATTGGAACATAAATATGGAGAAAGCACTCATATATATCATCATCATGTAGTCATGCCAAATATAAAATAATACATCAAAGTCGATACTGAATCCTGAAACATCATAGTTGTCCAATAAAGGACTCATAAGTGGATTACCAATACAAAATGACATCAGATATATAAATGTATCTGAGGAAAACTAGCAGCTAGTTATCTAATATCAATGCCCTCTTTCCCTTTTACGGGAAAAGGTCATGGGTCATTTGTCAAGCCTTCCCCTAGCAGTAGTAGTAGCAACAGAAGGCCCTGGCCCTGCATCTAATATCGGATGATGAGTGGTGGATGGAGGATTAGCTGTATCAATCGGTGTAGAAAGCGGTGGCGATGCTAACACATCACCCTCTGTGGTGTGTCTGACCTCCCCCTCCTCCTTCTGTTGCCCCTCCTCTTGCCCCTCCTCTGGCTCTAGCCATATAGGTGACTCCTCCATGATAGGAGTCTCAATATCCACCCTCCACTTAGACAATATATCAATATTGTCCAAGGAGATGGCATCCGCATATGGTTCTTTCTCTATCTGTCTCATCCATAAGCGAAGATTGTAATGGACGTAGACCAAGTCATTGAGACGTGTGAACTCCAACCTGTAAGAGGGTAAGAAAAAAAATTATGAGTCTGGAGGTTCAAAAATTAACAAATTATAATATGTTAAAGCCTAGAGGATCATAGATTCATAAATTACATTAAATGCAATTGATTTGTTGAAATTCTAACCTTCTACGTCTCTTTGCATGTATCTTTTCAAACACACTCCAATTCCGCTTACATCCTGAAGCAGTACATGTTTGGCTAAGAATCTTGATGGCAAATTTCCGTAAATTTGGTGTCCTTACACCATAGGTTCGCCACCATCCTAATACACCTCTATCTTGCGATTTATTGCATTGCAAATCTCATAATCAAGTACCATCTTCTGAATACAAGTGAGAAACCCCTCCAACACCTCACCATTAAAATCAAAATTGCATTTGTAGGAAAATGTGGGGTTGAGGAAGAGTGTTGTTGCATGAATGGGTCGATGAAGCATCTCGATCCATCGACTATCAATTAACTCCCATAACAACATGTGCATGTTGTGCCCAGGTGTATCGTTGCCCACATAATAATTCTGGATGGCCTCCTTGGCCCTATCCATTGCCTCATACAAATAGCCCATTGCGAACTCATCACCATCAACAAGTCTCAAAACCCTTACCAAAGGTTCACTCATCAAGCACACTTCATCCACTCCTTCCCAAAAGGAGTCACTGTACACCAACTTGGCAATGGTTCTCACATCCTCTCTCCTGCTGTAAGCAGGATCACGCCACTCATCACAAACAAATATTTGCTTCAACTCAAACTGACATTGAAGCAAAGGCTAAAGAGTAATGAAGGTGGTGGCAAAACGCGTGATTGCGGGACGCTTCAACTCCCTGTTTTTGGTGTGCCTCCTCATGAGTTTGAGAACAAAAGTATGGTTGTAAATGATCTTGGGGATGCTCCTAGCTTGATCAATCACCACCTTGATGAAGGGAATTTTCCCCATATCCTCCAACATCAAATCAATACAATGAGTAGCGCATGGAGTCCAAAACAAAGTGGGATGCCTCTCCATAAGCATCCTGCCAGCAGCCACATAATTAGATGCATTATCCGTAATAATTTTCACAACATTGTGCGCCCCAATATCCTGGAGGAACCCATCTATCAACTCGAATAAAAGTGTTGCATCTTTTACATATATCGATCCATCGACTGATTTCATAAACATGGTACCTCTAGGACAATGTACCAAGAAGTTGATAAGGGATCTACCCTTACCATCTGACATGATTGTGCATCCAGTGCTCTACCATGACTGCCTGAACTCCCCCAACCTAGCCCTGATGTCCTTTTCTGCTTGAAGGATTGGACCCCACAATCCTCGAAGGTGGCACTTTTATACCCTAGGCCAACTACTGCAATGGCATCACACATCGACTGCCAAAATGGATTGTTTTTTACAATGTTGAGAGGTATGTGACTCTAGTAAAGACACCTCCCCATTACCCTATCTGCTTCTACCTTCTCCGTTCTCTTTACCATTGACCTAATAGAAGGTTGTGCTCCAACTCCTGCCCGTGGAACAAAAAAGGTTGAGGCCCCTGCCCTCCCGGTAGGTGAATCTGTGGAGCCCCTCCCACTACCCTCACAAACAATGGTAGAGAGTGATGCCCCTGCACTTCTTGCTAGGCCAAAACCTACACGCTCAGCTTTGTTTGCGGTGATCTCATCCTTCTTTCTATTTTTTTCATGGATGGAGTCATGAACAGATCTCATGATCTCTGTGCTCACTACAGTACAAAGGCCAACATCATGCCCAAGGAGTTTAGCTAAATGGTATTTCAACCTGCTAACCCCTCCCGTCATGCGATGCCCATACAATTTGCATTTCAAATTCTGCCTGTTTGTCCCATCCTCGGGATCACCATACTACCAAAATGGGTCCAAAGGCTTTGGCATTTTTGCAAAGGGAATGCAAGCCTGGGGCACAAAAAAATACATTAAACCCTTTTTTTTTAATTAGCAGCAGTTTGGCTTAAAAAATCAGACCTCTTAATTTAGATTTTAAGCCATGAAAAATGGGAACAAAAGGGTGGCTAAACATCTAAAAAACAAGCCTGTTGTTTCATTGATTTTTCCCCTTACATTGTGACGGTTTTTCATATTTATGGGCATGGAAATCATTCGCAAAATGGCAAAAATTATGGCAAAAGCTAGGCAAAGAAATATGCAAGAAAAGGCAAACATGCAAACAGTCTATGGAAAAGATAGAAGAAACAATGGGATACAATGTACATACCTGTGAGAGGAAGATTGAGTTGGTTGGTTTGAATCTTGAACCCTTGCTCCACAAAAATCCTTGATGGTGACGGCAAATCGTGTAAGGATGCTTCCACAGTGGTTGATTGCTCTCCCTCCATCTCCAACAATAAGATGAAAGAAAAATGAAAAAAAAAATGTTTACTGTTTATGCCACGGACCCCCCCGACCCGACAATTTTTTCCATTGTGACGCGAAAAATCGCCAAAAATCGTGCTTTTTGGGAAAAAATCGCGCCATTTTCAATTTTTTAAAAATTACGATTTTTCCTATCCGAAAAATCGGCTTGAGGAAAAAGTCGCGATTTTGGTGCAAAAAACGCCAATGTTTTCAACATTGCTTCAAATTCCAATATATCCATGTAATGTCCCCATTTTTGTGTTCTCTTGCTCTGCAAGTGGAGATGGCTTTTGAAGTTGTGTTAGCCTGATTAAAAAGGGGAATTAATTATTTATTTAACGTCACCAGGCAAAAAGTAACTTTATAAAGTGACATTGAGTAATTAATTTGTAAATTGACTACTGGAAAAGTAACTTTTTTAATAGTGAAAGAAAAAGGGTAAAAGTGGCCAAAAAGGGTCAAAGTGAAGATAAAAGGGGAAGTAGCATCACTCTCTCATTCAATCATGAACTATTTTCAAAAAGTGATTTTAGAGAGCTCTTGTGGCTTCTCTCTCTTGGGACGAAAACTCAAAGGGAGAATATCGATTTCGGTGGTGAAACCATCCACCCTAGTCGATCTTGGGAGGCAAGATCATTCAGATTTTGTCATTGAGCTTCATTGCCATGGAATTATCTCAAGCAAGAAAAATTTGAACAGGATCCGTAGTTCTCAGCGTTGTTGGAAGAAGGCGCTCTTTTGATGTGGGAAATGGAGTTCATCTTTTCTCTTGTTGGATAGCTGTGTCTCTCAATCAAAAGAAGAGGGTCGTGTTCACTCTTAGCATCATTATCAGACCCTTGTTCTTCTACAGTTTACTGAGTTCAGAGAGGAGGCCGAACCACTTGGGTATTGAGCATACCAAGAGAAGAGGGGCGCTGCTATTTTTATTGTCTGTGGGCAAGTTAGAGAGGGAGCCCAAGTTTTATGAGAGTTTGACAAGGAAAGAGGGCACACCAGTCAGAGATGTAGTGTATGTGCTAGAGGGCGCACCACTCCATTTGAGGGCGTTTTGTTGTGGGAAATTTCCAGGAGTAGACTACAGTCAAATCCATCGTCAACTGTTGCCACCTTCTGCTGAAGCAAGGGCGTAATCTACAGTGACATTTCATTTCCCATCACTGCTGTTTTAATTGCTGTTAGAGAAGCGTTATTTACTTGTGAAGGGTGACTGGTTGGTGGAGTATATGATCCATGTCGCAAGGGCGTTGAGCTTAGGCACAAGGTCTCTGTAACATCTCTGCTATCTGTGCAATACAACAGACTGATTGGAGCTTTTTGTGTGCGTTATCTCAGTGCTATACTAGCTGCCAGTGTTAATCACAGTCAAGTCGTGAGGCATCAAGGGCACCCTTTCTGAGCTGGGTAACATACCAATATTACAGCCACTCAGTCAGTAAGGATGTGAAGGAGAATTCCGCCTTGGCAAATAAAAGAATGGCTACAATTTGATGTCTGATATTTCGATGTAATTTGATGTATTTGATCTATTATTACTGCTGTTATACTTTGATAAAAATTACAGCCAATTATTTATGTATCTGTGAATGGAACTCTGACTTTCAATGCCAAATAATGTGTTTTTAGAGTGTCTCTCATTGTCAAAAGAAACAATGTATGCAATCTGAACACATAATCCTGAGAATACCCCCCAAAAACTAACATCAAACCAGTCAGCCAGACTTGAGAAACAGTACAGTGCTAATAAAGCAGTGTTAAACAACTATTTGATGAAATTCCTCAATCAGACTTCTCCAGCAGTTAGCCAAAAAATTAAGCTTGTTTTAGTTGGGAACATTACAGTGGTATCAGAGCAGGTGATTCTGCCAGCCTGTGTTTGCATGCCGTTTTTATGAATTTGGAGGACGATAGACATAGCACCTACAGGAGAAGGAGGCAGAAGGGAGAACCTATAGACGTATTTTTATCAGAGTTCCGGGAAGAGGGTCAAGTAGAATCAAAAGAAGAGGAGCAGTCTGAAACAGAAGCAGAAGAAGAAGGAATGGGGGACAGGAACGATCCACTTTGGGAAAGTAGAAACGATACAAGCAGGAGTGAGTCGCCTGAGAGAAACCCCATGAGCATTCTGAATGAATTGGCAAGGGGGCAGCAGCAGTTGGTTCAGCTCATGACTCAACTCATCATGAATACCCAGGCAAACCAAAACGATAGGGGCAACATTGGCTCAGGAGGCAACAATGGACGCAATGGGAACTATGCAGAAGGAAGCAACACTAATGTTTCCACTCAGCAGAACACTCAAGCAACTAGTACAGTGACACCTAGACCTCTCTCACCTCAGTTTGTGGAGGAGCAATCAGTTAGCAATCAAGGACAGCCATAGTTTTAATGACTATTTGAGGGGTGTACCAGACTCTTGGGGCAGAGTTTCATGTAGCGATGACATTGCAGGAGTTATGTACCATTAAGTATAGAAACAGACCCAGAGACTTCAACAGGGGCCCACTGAATTTTGATCTGCAATGGAAGGTTGGGAAGCTAACTATCCCTTCCTTTGATGGTTCTGACAAATGACTTTAGCATTATGTACAGCTGAACCAAAGACCCTAGGTATGTGTATACAGATACAAATTGAGCAAGTTGTGTGGATGACAGAAATCCAACTTTTGGATATGTATTCAGCGTTGTCATAGGTGCAGCCACATGGACCAGCAGGAAGAAACATGCAGTAGCCCTTTCATTGACAGACAGAAGCAGAATATCAAGCAGCTACTCCGTGACAATCAAGGGGTGCTCAAATTGGCCAAGAATACATACTTCCACGAGCACACCATGCATGTTAGGATACATTGCTGTTTCATTAGACAACTTGAATAAGATGGTTCCATTGAACTGCAATACTATATTAGAGAGGACCAAACTACAAACATTTTCACCAAGTATTTGGGTCCTGAAAATCATGTAAAATTCTCAAATAAACTTAGTGTAGTTAGTAGATTGACCATTAAGGGAGAGTGCTAAAGTAAATCTCATATTATAATGATCAATTAAATATTAGACATACGCATTAATAAAGTCACTTCGACTTTAAGTTATTTTATGCTTTTAAGTTTTATTTCACTTTATTGTGTTTCTCGATCTATCCTACATTCATAAAGTGGTTTGACACAACTCGATTGTAACCTCTTTTAGGAAAGTTTTCACTTTATCATTTATGCAATTCAACGCGAATAACTCTTCCGAGTTAATATTGGTTTCTTTATGTGTTCGATTTCCATGATAAGTGTAGAACCTTGCATTATAAGCTGGTCAAGTTTGACAAGATCCATATGCAGCATTAATTCAATATATATTTGTGTTCAAGGAGCCGTGGTCTAGTAGCAACTTGGAGCGATTGTTGACACAATGACACAAATTGAAATCGCGACAGGTATGCTCCTCCCCTACGTGGGGCTTGTTTAGATGTGGCTATTGATTATATTGAATATTCAAATATCGTTGTTGTAACATTCACAAGGTACCAACAAACTCTTTTCTTTGCTTGAATGTGTAAGGGTAGGTTGAAATCCACACACACAAACACACACACACAATGAATATGATAGATGATAGATTGATAGAATGCCGTTAACAATATATTTATATGCATTGACTAGTCACGAAGGTTGATGGGCCATGTCCTTCAGTTACGATGTGTCACTTCACTTATTACTATTATTATTATTTATTTGATGTTTATTTACATATATTGCATTCATTTCAATATATATATATATAAACTCAAAATAATCCCAATAAGAACACCAACAACAGCTAGTTGAGTTTGACAAACCCCTATGCAACATTAATTCAATATACATATGTAAGCTATGTGCCCAAAAGTGTATTAGTTTTTTGGGTTACTTCCAAAGTGTTTACAGTGTACACCATGCTTGGGGATGCTTCAAGAGATTTTTCGTACATGTGTATGATCAACCCCTCGATGGTTCAAGATGGATTGCAACATGAGAGGTGTTCCATGATGGATATGCACATTTGAGATTGCTTGCTGCTCAATAGATGCTTAACATCAAGATGGTGTTGGCTTGGTGTTCTACCCTTAAGCTTTGGAACCACTTGCTTGGAGCGCACCCCACTTGGGATGAAAAGCATTTCGCATCATGGAGAAGAGCTTAAATCCCTAGATGGCATGTGGCAGTTTTTGATTCCTGCCCAAAGGATTGGAGATAGCTCGAGGACACTTGGGAGATCGATGGAGTTCTTGCAGGAGGTAGTTGACCCAATGGAGTACATTACTTAGGAGGATCAATGGAGTCTGTGGAGGTCTGTGATGGAGTTATGTGGATGTGCCTTGTACCGTGACACATGTATTTTAGAGTGGATGTCTCACGTGTGTTGGCCTACAAGGCTCATGTAAGGGCTTGTGCCAAAATAGTATTGTTGCCTACGCTTACCTCTCATATAAATAGAGGAAGGAGATGTTGAATTTTAACTTAGCAGTATAATTTTCATCTCTTTAAACTTTATTTCATAATTTATTTCATCCCACAATTATAGCATCATTCATTTGTAATGGAAATAAAACAAGGATCACTGAAAGATAACCATGCACAAGAGACACAAAGATTTTATCCTAGGAGACCCAATAGGGAGAAAACCCAGCAAAACTTTTCTCATAAGAAATCAATCCAATACAAGTACAATACCAATCATGAAAATGAACCTTACGACAAGAGAGGTTCACCCTCCTTCACAAGAAAACCTAGCAAGGGTAGTGAATCTTCCAAAAGAGAATAGAAGCCCCAAAATATTTCTTCTTGCCTTTGCTAGGCCTTCTTAGGAGGTGCACACAAGTGGAGAGAGAAGAATGTGTGATGAGTGAATGTACAAATGAGGTGAGAGGCACTTTATTTATATTCTTCCATTCACTAGAAGTTTCCTCAATTGGGGCCGACTTGTCTTCCTTCACTGGGCCGACTTGCTAGTTTTGATCTCCTTTTATTTTCCTTCAAGCCAACTTGTCTTCTTGTCTTCATTTTCTTCTAAAGCTTCTTCAATGTTCTTTGGGACTTCTTCAATGATTTGCCTTGACTTCTTGGTTATTTCTTCATCATAGAAAAGTTCTCCTCGTTGATATCTCCTCACATGCAGATCAAATTCTTCCATAGAGCTCTAATGATGATTTGACCATACTCTAAGAAGTCTTGGACATTTCTTAGAGCCAATGTCAAATTCAGCGTTAGATTAGACTTTGTCTAATATACAAAGAGATAAGATCCCCTATAACTTAGACAAGTCAACTCACTCTATAAGGATATATCGCTCCATCACGAGCACTCCCACATAGAGTATGCAATGTGACTAGCCTTCATTTACTCTAGTCAATCCACATGACTAGACAAAGGCTAAGCATACGAGCCTCAATACACATAGTCAATACACATGACTAAATGGGGCTACAACAGGCCATTCTCTAGCAACCATTGATCAATACACATGACCACTCTGGGAAAATGATCTACAAAATGTTTGCGTGATTCTGAAAGCATGGAGAACATCAACAGGAGAGAGGCTTTCCATTCTAATCATCATATGTACAATTTTCTTTGTACTTAGCTTATTGGAATAAGTTGCTAGGGTTTCCTCATGAACCCTATGTTGAAAAGTTACCTGGGAAGTGTTTGTCCATTCATTCAAGAACACTTTAATTGAGATCCCTAGCATATTTTTATAAAGTGAGATTGACTTTATAATTATAAAGTCACTCTATGAAATAAAGTAGAGTTATAAAGTTTTAAATGTGATTTTAATGAGAATTAAAAGGTGGGTGAGCATTAATGTCTTATTTAATATTTAAAAAGTGAGTAAATGCTTTTTAATGAGAAAAGTGAGATTTAATCTAAGCCCTAGATCTCATTTGGTTATGTTTTAATCTTGACCATTGGATTTGAAGATGGAGGTTACTCAAACAAAAAGGCTAGGGAAAGGAAAACCTAATTCATTATTCACATTTTCAAGAGAGAATTTTTGGAGAGGAAGAGGAAGATGAAGAGGAGAGCAAGAGGTCGAATTCAAGAAGGAGAGAAGTAAACCCTTGCCTAGAAATCGAGGAGATTAACTGGGCACATTTTCCAAGGAGAAAGGGCACACTTCCCAAGACAAATCTGTACAACAGACCGTATTGCATTTATTGCACCGTACTAGCACAGAAATCGAGAGATGGCACTGTTTTCGAGGTAGAAAACTGGCATAGATTTCAAGGCAATAGTACAATAATTAATGTTGTTCGTACAACGTCCGTATAGCAGCATTAATTAAGCATAGATTTCGAGGCACAGTGTTTGGCACAAAAATAGAGAAAGAGCAAGCCATACAGCCGCACGTGTGAGGCCGTACAGCACAGTTTTCAAGGAATCTGTATAGTCTGTACAACAGTTCTGTCAATGAGGTTTTGGAACAATTTTCGAGAAGAAAATAAAGGAGATAAGTACTACTGTATTTTTGTATAATTTGTCTGAAGAAATAAAATCTCTCTCTCTCAAACAGGTTTTCCCTTAGGGGTTTTATCCTGGACCATTTTGGTCAAAAATATTGAGTCAAATTTTTATGTGCTTGGCTGTTATAATTTTCTGAGTATGAAAACTTAGGCTGAAAGTTAATTTTCTGAGTTAATTAATTTGAAAGAATCTCATGTGTTTCAAGCAAAAAAATATTTTTATATGAGAAATGTATGCATGATTGGGTTTGGGCATTAAACTACATGCAGAGAAGTTGAAAAACTTGAAACCGGATTGGGGTTATAAAACTTTCATGGTATTAGAGCGTTGGTAAAAAAGAGAAAATAAACGCTAAAAAAAATTTCAGATTTGAGAAGGAAGAGGGTTTGTAAAGAACAGGTTCTTGAACAGGTTTCTTTTGAGAAGAATAGGTACAAGTTCTAGTTATGGTCATTGGACTTGGACTAGAGGACAGATTGGATGGGGCAGCAAATTTTAGCCCATGGAAGGCTAGAATAATGTTAATACTAGAGGAGAATGAACTATGGGAAATAGTTCACAGTACAATATCAAACCCAATCACTGTTCCTACCGATACTACAGATAGGGTAACCTTAATGAAAAAGGATGTGAAAGCAAGAGGGATCATTCTTGATGCCATGAAGGATCATGTGATCCCACATATTTCAGCGAAGGCACACGCTTTTTAGATGTGGACAGCTTTAACAAATCTTCCTCAAAGTTCGAATGAAAACAGGAAGATGTTGTTGAGGGAAAAGTTGAAGAGTGTTCCCATGAGTAAGGGTGAAAGCATGGCTTCCTACCTTACTAAGATTACACAGGTGAGAGATGAAATTGCAGCTATTGGGAAGGTTGTACAAGGTAGTGAAATGGTACGAACCACCTTGAATGGCATGGCACAGCCATGGGGTATATTTGTACATTCTGTGGTTGCTCGTGAGCACATGCCTTCTTGGGATCGTCTTTGAGATGACTTCATACAAGAGGAGACTCGAAGAAGATACATACAGGGTAGTTCATCTCAGAGTAGGGAGGATGAGGATAATGTAGTGTTGGCAACAAAGGGAAAGAAGAAGAAGTTCAAGAAGGGTCCTAAGGGTGAGACCAAACATCACATTGGTGAGCAAAAGAAAGACATGAGTAAAGTCAAGTGCTTTGCTTGCCAGAAGTTTGAACACTATGTTGGACAGTGTTCGAACAAGAAGAAGGGACAGCAGACGGCGGCAGCAAAAGATATTGATGATTTTACTTAACGTTTTGAGGGAGAGTTTTCTCTCTATGTTGGTTGTACAGAGAGGGTTTCTAGTACCAGCAGTGATGTAAAGGATCAGATTCAGTATTCTCTATTGGTTGGCCATTCATTGAGTGCTTTCGCCACTTGGTACATTGATAGTGGGGCTTCAAGCCATATGACAGGTGTTCATGATATGTTCACTGAGATGACTGAGAACGGCTTGAGTCTGGAGGTAGTGTTGGGTGATGACACTATTGTGAGAGCAGTTGGGCGAAAGATTGTTACCTTTTAGAGAGAGTCTATGCAATCCATGACGTTGAGGGATGTTTTGTACATCCCCGGGTTGAAGAAGAACCTTGTTTCAGTTTCCACTATTGAGGACAGAGGCTTTGGAGTATATGTCCTAGATGGGAAAGTGTATGTGTTTCTCAGAGCAGCAAGACCATCTACTTCATGTGCCATTGGAGTTAGATGTGGGAAACTGTACAAGCTTCTCTTCTAGCCTCATCATGCATTGGCCCATACCAGCTGTAGCACTGAGATGTGTGAGTTGTGGCACTGGAGGATGGCTCACCTTCATCATTCAGCTTTGAGATTGCTGAGAGAGATGTCTACGGGTTTACCGCAGTTCAGCACAGAGCAGGGTGGTGTATGTAGAGGGTGTGCTTTGGAAAAGTACACCAAGACTACTTTTTCGAGCAGTGACACTAGATCAGGTGGAGTACTGGATTTGATTCATTATGATTTATGTGGACCCATGTCTTCTGCTTCATTGACAGGATTTGAGTATTATATCAGTTTCATTGATGACCACTCTAGGAAGACCTGGATCTATTTCCTGAGAAACAAGAAGTCTGAGGAAGTCTTGAAGAGGTTCCAAGAGTTCAATGCTCTTGTGGAGAACCAAACAGGGAAGAAGATTCGGGCACTCAGGTCAGACAATGGGGTGAGTATACTTCCAAGGATTTTGATGAGTTTTGTAGACAGGAGGGCATCAGGAGGCGGTTGACAATTCCTTATACTCCACGACAGAATGCAAAGCTATAGTGGGAGCAGCTAAAGCCATGTTGCATGATCAGAGTCTTCATTTCTTTCTATGGGCAGAGGCATGTAGTACTGATGTATATGTGCAAAACAGGAGTCCACGCCGTGCATTAGGGTGTAAAAATCCTGAGGAGATATTCACCGGGAAAAGACCTGAGATAAGTCACTTCCGTATATGTGGATACCTTACATATTCTCGTGTCCCTTCTGAGAAGAGGACAAAGTTAGAGCCCACGACAGAGAAAGGCATCTTTGTTGGTTATGATGAGACTTGCAAGGCCTTCCGCTTATACCTTCCTGCACAAAGGAAAGTTGTGGTGAGGAGGGAGGTGAGATTTGAGGATGAGAGGGCCTTCAGGAAGTCTTATAATTCAGAGATGGTGGAGAAGCAGGTTGTGACTCCACAGGTGACAGCATCACAGAGTTCAGCTAGTCAAAGCACAGGGTCAGATCTCAGGGGTGACTGGGTCACAGGTTATAGATTCATCAGTTTCAGGTACTCAGTCCATAGGGACTTCTGGTACAGGGACAAGTTCACGGATCACAGGTTTCACCTTCATGTGGTTCGGACACACATGGTACATGTTCAGGTTCACCAGGTACAAGATCTCAGGCCACAAGTACTTCTTCAGGGAGATAGTTGTTAGATGAGGAGGTTCAGGAGGAGGGCCTGCCACGGAAGTTACTTCCAAGAAACGTAAGCCAAGTTGGCTTAAGGAGCTTGTGAAGGAAGCTGAGGATTCTGTGGGGCCACCCAAGAGGGAGGTCAGAGCGAGCAGTGCACCAGAGAGGTTTTCCAGTTACATGGCAGTGGTGACCAGCTTGCGTGAATCCGAGCCGACTGCTTATGAGGAGGCATCCACACACCAGGTTTGGAGAGATGCCATGATGGAAGAGCACAATTCCATCATGAAGAATGGTGTTGGGAGATTGTTCCGAGACCAGAGGGGAAGTCAGTTATGACTTCCAAGTGGCTCTATAAAATCTAGCACCCTGCAGATGGCAGCATCGAGAAGTACAAAGCTCAGTTTGTGGCGCGAGGATTCTCACAGGTTGAGGGAGTTGATTATGACGAGACATTTGCGGCAGTTGCTAGATTTTCTTCGATTAGAGCAGTGATCTCCATTGTTGCGGAGATGGGTTGGAGGATTCATCAGATGGATGTGAAAACCGCTTTTCTGAACAGTTTTCTACAGGAGGAGGTGTACCTAGAGCAACCACAGGGTTTTGCAATTCATGAGAGAGATTCTCATGTGTGTAGGCTAAAAAACAGCCTCGTATGGTCTGAAGCAAGCCCCTTGGGCTCGGTACTCAAGGATTGATTCATATTTGCTTTCGATTGGGTTTCAGAAGAGTGAGGTTGATCCCAACCTGTACTTCATTGTGGTTGGAGGTGATCCCCTCATTCTTCTGCTCTATGTTGATGATTTATTTATTACAGGAGGAGAGCACCTGATTGAAGCATGCAAGAAAGATCTTGCTTCAGAGTTTGAGATGACTGACCTTGGGCTGCTGCATTACTATTTGGGGATGGATATTTGGCAGGAGGATGGACATGTTTTCCTGGGGCAAGGAAAATATGTTGCAGATGTTCTATTGAGATTTTGGATGGAGTGCAGACCCATGTCCACACCCATGATCACCAATTGGACGAAGCTTCATGCTTCTGAGGGAGAGTCGGTTGATCCTACTTTGTATCTTCAGCTTATAGGTTCATTGGTGTGTTTGGTCAACACTAGACCAGAGTGCATTGGACTGCCGCAAAACACAGTTTGAGATATCTTGCAGGGACAGTAGATTATGGTCTGGACTATAGGAGGTCAGATGGAGTGGGCTTGGTTGGTTTCACGGATTCAAATTGGTCAGCTAGTGCTTCGGACCGGAAGAGCACTTCTGGTTGTTGTTTCAATTTGGGCTCAGCAGTTGTGTCGTGGTTCAGTCGAAAGCAAAAGTCCGTTGCTTTGTGTTCTGCAGAGGCTGAGTACATGGCAACCAGTCAGGCTAGTTGCAAGGCACTGTGGCGTCGCAAGTTGATGGTAGACTTATTTGGTCAAGAGCTGAGACCTACAGTGATACATTGTGATAATCAGAGTTGCATCAGGCTCTCTAAGAATCTAGTATTTCATGGCAGGTCAAAGCATATTGAGATCAAATATCATTTTATCAGGGACTATGTTCAGAGAGGAGCTGTTGAGTTACAGTACATTTCTACTGATGAGCAGGTGGCAAACATTCTCACAAAGTCTTTGGGAAGAGGAAAGCATATTTATTTCAGGGACAAGATGGGAGTGATGAAAAACACCTTCCTCGGTAAGAGGGAGTGTTGAAAAGTTACCTAGGAAGTGTTTCTCCATTCATTGTTGCCTTGGAGTGGACATGAACACTTTAATTGAGGTCCCTAGCATATTTTTATAAAGTGAGATTGACTTTATAATTATAAAGTCACTTTATGAAATAAAGTTGAGTTATAATCTTTTAAATGTGACTTTAATGAGAATTAAAAGGTGGGTGAGCATTAATGTCTTATTTAATATTTAAAAAGTGAGTAAATGCTTTTTAATGAGAAAAGTGAGATTTAATCTAAGCCCTAGATCTCATTTGGTTATGTTTTAATCTTGACCATTGGATTTGAAGATGGAGGTTACGCAAACAAAAAGGCTAGGGAAAGGCAAACCTAATTCATTATTCACATTTCCACAAGAGAATTTTTGGAGAGGAAGAGGTCGAATTCAAGGAGAGAAGTAAACCCATGCACAGAAATAGAGGAGATTAACTGGGCACGTTTTCCAAGGAGAAAGGGCACACTTCCCAAGACAAATCTGTACAGCAGACCTTACTGCATTTATTGCCCCGTACTAGAACAGAAATTGAGAAAGATGGCACTGTTTTTGAGGCAGAAAACTGGCACAGATTTCGAGGCAATATTACAGTAATTAATGATGTCTGTACAGCGTCCGTACAGCAGCATTAATTAAGCACAGATTTCGTGGCAGTGATAGGCACAAAAATCGAGAAAGAGCAATCCGTACAGCCACACGTGTGAGGCCGTACAGCATGGTTTTTAAGGAGTCTGTACAGCAGTTCTGCCAGTGAGGTTTTGGCACAGTTTTCAAGAAGAAAATAAAGGAGATAAGTACTACTGTATTTTTGTATAATTTGTCTGAAGAAATAAAATCTCTCTCTCTCTCAAACAGGTTTTCCCTTAGAGGTTTTATCATGGACCATTCTGGTCAAAAATACTGAGTCAAATTTTTATGTGCTTCGTTGTTATAATTTTCTGAGTATGAAAAGTTAGGCTGAAAGTTGATTTTCTGAGTTAATTAATTTGAAAGAATCTCATGTGTTTCAAGCAAAACAATACTTTTATATGAGAAATATATGCATGATTGGGTTTGGGCATTAAACTACATGCAGAGAAGTTGAAAAACTTGAAACCGTGTTGGGGTTATAAAACTTTCACCCTAAGTGGAGTTATGAAGTGTAGGGCTCTTGCGACTAGGGTTTTCTTTTTTGGAGGAGACGTTGGGATGATTACTATTCTCTCTCTCTCTCTCTTGAGGCACTACAATTTCTCGGTCTTCTAGGAGTTTCTTGGAACATCTTGGAGTTCTAGGGTTAGCATTTTACACTTGGAGATTGGAGAATAAGGTTTTGAGAGAAAAACCTTGCAATGGATTTGTGAAGAAGAGAAGAGGACGTCTTGCCTTGGAGGATGTGTTGGAAAGATTCTTGCAAATTGGATCTTCTTGGTTGAACTAAGGTTTGATGATTTACACTAGCCGAGGCTTTCTAGATAGTTGGATTTTTGTACTAACATTGAGAGAAGGCTATGGTGTGTTCTTGTACTTCATCTTGAGCTTATATATGAAATTTCCAGCTGTCCATATCTTGTGCAATTTCTAGATTTAGATTTCAGCTATACATGTTCTTTATGCATTGTTATGTACAGATGTTTATGTTGTGTTGATTTGATATAAATAAAGGGGCAAATTGTTAAGTGTATTAACGATGTTTATGTTGTGTTGATTTGATATAAATAAAGGGGCAAATTGTTAAGTGTATTAACATCTACTGAAGAATATGAGGGACTGAGTTACTGTTGTTATACTCCTGTAAAAGTAAATTTTCAGATATGGTTATGGGGTGATAAGTTGAACTAGATGGGGCTGAAACTTATCGCAATGTTTGGTTTCTTCTCTCCATGAATTGCCATGAAGTTTGGGGCTGTAAGAAGTGAATTATTGTGATCTTTCCATTGTTGTTTCATACTTTAATTTACAGTAGTCCCAAGGCTGAAAATTCTAGGGCTAAGATCCAAGAAACCTTCTAGGAAGGAGGTGAAATTTCAGTTTTGCATTAATTGCTCAATTGCATGAAATTTCAATGAGGGGTTGGATCCATGGATGATAAGTGAGTTTTTCACCAGTGGGCAAGGCTCCATTCCTGTGAGAGCTTTTCCTAGAGCCATGCGATCACACCCTAAGGTAGTGGTCAAACATGTGTTTCCACCCAAAGAGATCAAACCCACCTCCATGTCCTTCAAATATAAAGCCCAATGAATTAGCTCAATCAGTTTAAACTTTAAACAGACTGTTTCAAGGCAAAGTTCGCCATGAGGTCTTCCATTCCTGATATTCAAGTCCGGCAGTGTCCAGCTAGGCTACCGCCGGCTTTTGTGGCTGGTGGTTGAGCCACCCTCCATCTGGATATTCCGAGGAACAGGAGGTATCCTACGAAGTTTTCCTTGGAAAAATACATATAAACTCATTAATCACAGTAATAACCCCTACCATCAATTAATCAAATTCTCATCCATAAATAAGATTTCCCATTCATCGTAGGAGGCCACTACCAATTCAACACTGGCTATCTCTAAGAAAAGGATACAAACTCTGTGCCAGATGCAAGTCATACAGCAGTTTGCATTTCCTATACAAATTGAAATTAGCAATTATAATATCTGGGCCCTTCTAGAAGACTCTTTTTTAAGACATTATTAACTTATAAAGCGACGCAGTTAAATAGCTTACTTTTTCAAAAGCATTTACCAAGGCTTTAATGCTGCAGTTAATGGATATATTGAACTGATATTATACACATGGGGTCCTCTTGTAATGGCCATATAATCATAACAAAGAAATAACTTTTCTGCCCATAAAATACAACAGAATGCCATGAGCCAGGCTTCTTCATAGTGAACAATAGTTAGGAAAACCATATACCAGTATTGATTTTAGAAATGTAATGTACTCCATCCATAGAGGTCCTGATGCAATGTCTGTCCCTGGTAATACATTTATCAACAAGTGTTAGATTTGGAATAAACTTTGACAGCAAATAATCGATGTTATGTGTGATACATCAAATAAAGTAATAAGGTTTTTGCAATAAAGTTCTGCAAAATAGGATTTTATATGCATACACTCGGGGAAGGAGGAGCTGAAATTTGAATAAGCTGAGGGATATCAAGTAAGGCATAGAGTATGGACACGGGAATTCAATGACTGCAAAAATTGTTAATGGTGAAGGCGTGTAATAAAATTAAGGTTTTACCAATAAATTTATGACAAGAGCCAAAAGACATTTTGAGAATCAATTAAAGATTTTTTGATAAAATTTTGCAAGAGGAAAATGAAGAATAATAAGGACCAAAGGAAGACTGTTGAAGTCATAAAAGGGCATCAAATTGGTCAGAAGCACAATCATATATCAAGCGACTCTAAAAGAAACAAATCTATGAAACATAGTATAAGGCAGGGCAAAGATGAGACAACTTTATTAATGTCCACAAATGACCAAATAATAGGTCAATGGGACTAGGAAATACAGCCATTTAATACTGGAAAGTGGCAGTACCAAGATCCCACTTAAATCCCAAAAGACGAAAAGATACAAATGGAACAGATCCTAGTTGGAGCCTGGATATCTCATCCAGAACATCAGGCCAATCCAAAAAGGGCACTTGTATCTCATGTACCTCTGGTTGATGCAATGAGCTTTCATGAAAACACGAAACCATATATACTTAGTTTAAACACATTTTACAAGTCAAAGCAATTTAAGAAATTGCGACCATTCAGGTAATGTGCTTTGATGATGAGTTCATCAACCAAGGTCTCTTCAGGTTTAAAGCACAATAATGCATAAATACAAATCAAACCTCAAAGTCTTCTTGCATGGTTATATGTTCAAACATCAAAAAGATGAACACAATCTCTTCAAAATTTCAAATACATGGCCTTTCAAAATGCTTCTACAATCTTTTCTAGTCAATGCCTGTCACCTATCTGAAAAGAAAATTCAGATATCCCAGCATATAAAATCACATTAAATCTCAAAATCTCCTGTGACATCTTCTTTGGACTCCGCTGTTGCTGGAAAATGCTTACCAATATGACTTAGCATAAAATCAAATGCTTTCTTAGTCTCATCCCGTCCCTCCACGCCCTTGTTTTCATTCACCTTGCCTATAAAACGGATGTAACACCTCCTGCAAATTCGTGTTTGAGTTGAGAAGTTAACTACTCCCATTCAAACTTTAATGCAATCCCTTTATAATGCAGATTACTTGTAAACTGTAATCACAATCTAAGGAATAATGATTAACAGTTAAAATCCAATGAATATAATCAACAAAAAGGAGCCTACTAAGAAGCAATCATTTTAAATTTTCATGCACTATTTTTTGAAACATCTCTCTTCTAAATAATAACACGGAGAACTTTCTTTTTGATGAACAATTTCATAATGTACTTGACTCCATAAGCCCTCTTATTACAGGAATCCTTCCATAACTGAAACTTTAATTTATCGCTGTAATGTTCACAAAAACTTGGCCATAATCCTGACTAACATTTGAGTTAAGTTAACTACTCCCTTTCAAACTTTAATACAATCCATTTATAATGCAGATTATTTGGAAACTGTAATCACAAAATAGGGGATAAAGATTTACAGTTAAATCCAATGAAATTCACAGAATATAATCAACAAAAAGGAGCCTACTTAGAAGCAATCATTTTAAAGTTTCAAGTACTATTTTTTGAAACATCTCCCTTCTAAAGAATAACACCAATCACTTTCTTTTTTAAGACCAATTCATAAAGTACTGGACTGTGTAAGACCTCTCATAACAGGAATTCATTCATTACTAAAACTTCAATTTATCACTGTAATGTTAACAAAAACTGGGCAATTACCCTGACTAACATGTTCCTTGTGTTCCACGGTTCCACCAGTGCACAAATAAGAGATTAGCAACCATAAAACTTCCTTGCACCGACTGACTACTAATGCTCAAGATTAAATTTACACTCCACATAACTGACCAACACAAGTATACAAACACACTAGCGTATACATATTTATTTGAGTGCTGATATTATTCTAATTTCTAACAAAATATACCATAAAGTCATTTTAACCATTTCCCAAGAAAAGCATCTATATTCTCATTTAACAATTCACATTTAAAATATCATCAGTAAAATATAAAAATGTACAAGAACTTGAATATTTGTTACAGAATAAATTGTATAGAATATTTTGAACTCAAAGAGAAAAAGCCTTTCAACTCAATGGTTTCACAGTCACCGTCTAAAAGTATCGCCCTCAAATATAATAATAGTGTAACCAGATCTTAATCTGGTCTGCTACAACACACTCTGTGATGACTGTTCAAATTGTGGTATAACCTTGTGTCTTTCTGCATGGTTACACCTCCCCCCTGCATTCATTTTAACTGTAGGTTCACCAATCTGGAATGAAGCAAAGGTTGAACTCTCATTGAAGATGAAACACTCTGAAGGCAAAGGTAAATTCTTGTTTCCCATGGCTACCATATGCTCACTTATATCATTCAATAATATAAATACAATATCAATAATTCAACATCTGGTCCTCAACTCAAAGGACTCCACTATCGGTTCACTTTATCCAAGGGTTCACCATCAATTCATTGTTCCCTGAAAGCTTCATATTGTCTGAGAAGTAACAAGTTTTGGTCTAATCTTTCTTCCCTAGAACAAGCTGGGTGTTAATCAGATTTTGCAGTTTGCATTATCAGACCCAAAATAGTCACTATTAAATATTTTATCTTAAAATGACTTCATATGTGGTTGATGGAACTACTTTAATAAGTGGCTCGTGAGTTAAGTCACAAGGTCATCATTATGAAGATGGCATTTGAAATTCCTTTGTTAGCAGGCTTGATGCATTGAAAGAGCAACTGTGTTATCCAACCATTATTATGATCTGTATGTGTTACTCCACTATCTGAGATGGATTACAACATGATAGATGGTCCAAGATGGATATGCACAATTGAGATAGCTTACTTAGTGGATGCTTGAACTTAGAATGGTGCGTGCTTGATGTTCTTCGGACTTCCCTTCGAGATTGGAAATCTCTTGACTGGATGGTGGACGCCCTTCATTGTGGCCTCATGGAGGGATCAACTAGATGGAGAACGAGCTACATTGGATGAGGAGCATTTTGCATCATGGAGGAGGGATTCAAACCCTAGATGGCATGTGCCAGCTTGGATTCTTATTTAAAGGATTAGAGATGGCCCGAGGACATTTGGAACTTCAACGGTGTTTTTGTAGTGGGTAGCTAACCCAGTGGAGTACACTGCTTAGGATGATTGATGGAATCTATGGAAGCTTGTGATGGAGTCGGGAGGCTTCTGACGGAGGCATGTGGACTTCCCTTGTGTAGCTATATCATCTTAGAGCCCTTGTTCTATATGACATTACCTTGGAGCATGACACATACTTTAAAGTAGACATCTCACTTGTGTTGGCCTACAAGGCTCATGTAGGTTGCTTCTAAGGGCTTGTAGTTAGCTTATTGGAGGAAATTGTTAGGGTTTCCTCATGAAACCTAGGAAGAGTCATGAAGTCTAGAGGAGACATCTTTGTTGGAGCTTGATTCTTGTGACTAGGGTTTGCTCTTGTGAAGAAGAACATGTTGGAGATGATCATCACTTGTGTATTCATTCTTATCCACTCTTGTGTAGAGATGAGACAAAGAGAGGAGTGCACACTAGCCTCTCCCTCTCTCTCTTAGACTTCACTTGTACTTGTATTCTCCCTCCCTCTCTCTTGAGGCACTATGGTTTATTGGACTTCTTGGAATTTTTTGGTGCATCTTGGAATTCTAGGGTTAGGTTTTTACCCTTGGAGATTGGAGATTGGGGTTTTGTGATATAACCCTACGGTGGATTGGTGAAATGAGAAGAGGACGTCTTGTTGGAATATCTTATATTCCTTGGAAGGTAATAATGTCTTTGTATTATGTCAGAATTTATCCAAAATCTTATGTAAAAGAGTAATACATTATATCCCATATTCATTATGGTAAAGTATACTCTCAATATCCATCATTATATAAAGAGATGTTATTATGAAGAATTATATTATCCCACATGCAATATGTGAGAGTAATTCCTCCTCATCTCTTGGTATATGATAGGGTCAAGGGAGTCACATCAAAGATATACCGATATACATTGAGATAACACAAATGCTAAAGTGGTATATGCTCATAGATAGTATTAACACATGGTATTGTGATCTCAAGCTTTATTATATTGTATTGGAGTTATTTGTAGTTGCTCTCTTAAGATTGAAGGAGATTTCTGGAGATAATAGAAGACAACCTTCCCGTGGACGTAACCCAATTGGGTGAACCACGTATATCTAGTGTACTCTTTTCCTTGTTCTCTTTCTGTTCTTATTTATATTGATATATTATTGTTTGCATAGATAGGCGAGCTAGTTTAGCTAGATCCTTAAACTCTGACACGTCTTGCCTTTGAGGTTTTGTTGGAGAGATTATTGCACTTGATCTTCTTGGTTGAGATCGAGCTTGATGATTTACTCTAGCTAGGGTATGTAATTGTACTTCATCTTGAAGACTTGAACTTATAAATTAAGCTTCCAGCTGTCCATATATTGTGCAATTACCAAATTTGAATTTCAGCTATCTATGTTCTTTATGCATTGCTATTTACAGCTATTTATGTCTTGCTGATTTGACATAAGGGGCAAATTGTTTAAGTGATTTAACAACTAAAGAAGATTATTAGGGCCAGATTTTACTCTTGTTATACTACTGTAATTACCACTGTAAAAGTACATTTTTAGATCTGGTTATTAACTGATAAGTTGCCATAGAAGGGGCTGAAACATATCTCATTGTTCGGTATCTTTTCTCCTTGAATTGCCATGAAGTGTGGGGCCGTTTGAAGTGAATTATTGTGATCTTCCTGCTGCTGCTTTATACTTTAATTTACAGCAGTCCGAAGGCTGAAAAGTCTAGAACTAAGTTCTAGGCAACCTTCTTGAAATAAGGTGAAATTTCATTTTTGCATTAATTTGCCAATTGCATGAAATTCAACACATACTGTACACCATACCTCCATCTTTATTAATGATGTGTATACATGTTCAAATAAGGTTATGACTTGAATAAGAGCTTTAATGACAATTAGGTGTTCTTGTAAATGGTGTGGTCATTCTCCCTTATTTATTTAATTCATATGTAAATATATTGTTTTTTGATTAACTCCATTGTCATTTCCAAACTTTGCAACTTTGCAAGGATTCATTCTCCCCACTCGTTGTTGCACCCTACCACATCTTGACAGCAGCATTGTATGCTTGACATGGTTTTGATGTCTTTGATCTTGTAGTTTTTGCATCTGTGCTACATTTTGCATTTCAATTTAGTACTGACTAATTAGTTAGCTCTTCCTCTGATTTATTAGAGTAACCAAATCCTCAAAATAACATTAAAAACCAAAATAGACACAATGTATACCAAGTATGAGTGTGAAGCACAGCTCCCAAAGTGATAATAGAGATTATTCATATAATACCTCCTTATAGAGTAGGAGAACCTCCTCCCAATAACCAAAGTACATTCATATATCGAAATCATATGACCATGCCTCCAATATTGACTATATGACCTCCATATATATACTTATTCTCATTCATTGGACATGTGGGCCCCCTATTCGGCAGGCCCCTATTACATATACACTTAACATATTACATATAACATTCAACTCCAGATATAACCCCTTAGGGTTAAACATAGTATTAATAGCTGTCGCTTTCACATTCCCACAGTGTATTCACACTGGATGCATTTTTTGTTAAATGTTTTGCCTCATTAGGTCGCAGATCAGCACCATAGAAGTTTCAGCACTAATGTTGAATCTGATTTTTCCAGAAACATCATTCAAAACTTCAGATCTGCAATCAACAAAACAACTAGGGCAACATGCAAAAGTGTAGACATTGCAAGTCAAACGGTTAGATCATTTCAGTAGCCGTTGGAGCTAGACTTGAAAATTACATATGCTCAACACCATGCCGGCATAAATCCGATTTGAAAGTACAAATTCAAGCATGTTAAATCAGCTCAGCATCAGCCCAGATATCCACTACATCAGCATAAAAAAACAACTAAAACTTCCAAAAATAATATCTATAAAATCAAATCTGCAAGCCAAATTTGTGACAGAAAATTTCAAAACATCTCTTTCTACTACACAAAAGATGATTACATTACAACAATGCAGCTTATTAACCTAAGCTGCAAATTAAAAACCCAAATCAGCTAGCTATCATAGCTGTTAAGATTATATATGCTACCATAGGCTAGATTGCAAATTCATTAGCATTCTATACATTATTGACAATAGCAGCATAAGCAGGACCTCTGAAAGAAACACAATCACAAAGCACAAAAACAACATACCCTGGGAAACCCTCTAGGGCAAGAAAACCCAGCAAGAACTTCCTCAATATAGATGATAAAGTACAATGCCACAAAAATATGTCTCACAAATAAAAGAGACAAAAAGACCAAACTCTGGACTCTAGCCACTCCTCCTTCTCCTTCGCAAATATCTCTATCTCTCTACTGATGCGAATTGCACAAGTGAGTGAATGAATAAATGAAGGAGTCTCTCCTTCTATTTATACATTACTTTTGACCTAACCTTTAACTCAGTTATGTCGGCCCCAGTAATCCTAATTGGGCCAACTTCTCTAGAGAGACTCAATTACCACTTATATTACATTTACTTGGGTGCTAACGACCCGTCTTACAATGGAGGTTTAACCTCGTGACCTTTACATGACTAAATGTAATAAAGACAACCCCGACGGAGTTACAATAATAAAGTACAAGTAGAATATACTTTAAAGTTACATTAATTTAACACTCCCCCTTAACAATAAGGGTATTCTACTGACAACAACATATGCATGTGTAACTCTACACAACATAATCGAAGGGAGGAAGGCATCATCATCAACATTGATACATCTATAAATCATTGGAAGTTCTTCAACATCATCATCTTCAGTACTGGAGCATCCTCATCTTCAGAACTGGAACATCAACATCTTCAATGCTGGAGCATCCTCATCTTCAGCATTGGAACATCACCTGCAGCACTGGAGCATCCTCATCTTCAGCACTGGAACATCATCTGCAGCACTAGAGCATCCTCATCTTCAGTACTGGAACATCATCATCTGCAGCACTGGAGCATCGTCATCTTCAGCACTGGAATATCAACATCTTCAATACCAGAGCATCCTCATCTTCAGCATTGGAATATCACCTGCAGCACTGGAGCATCCTCATCTTCAGCATTGGAATATCACCTGCAGCACTGGAGCATCCTCATCTTCAATACTGGAACATCACCTGCAGCACTCATATGATCCTTCCTTTCAGAACTAGGAATCATGGACAATCCTTCCTTTCGGAACCAGGGATTAAGTCCAACACGAGATCAACATTTAAGACTATCCTTCCTTTCGGAACTCGAGATCTTTGTCAAGGGATGATCAATCCCACCACAATCATTTAAGACACCTCTGTCTAGGGATGATCGAACCCAACACAATAATTTAAGACACCTCTCTCTAGGGATGATGGGTCCCGACACAATCATTTAAGATACCTCTGTCTAGGGATGATCGGACCCAACACAATTATTTAAGACACCTCTATCTAGGGAGGATCGGTCCCAACACAATCATTTAAGACACCTCTATCTAGAGATGATCAGACCCAACACAGTCATTTAAGACACCTCTGTCTAGGATCAATCGAACCCAACACAATTATTTAAGACATCTCTGTCTAGGGTCAATCGAACCCAACACAATTATTTAAGACATCTCTGTCTAGGGTCAATTGAACCCATCACAAAACAAGATCAACATTTAAGACAATCTCTATCTAGGGATGATCAATCCCACTGCAACTGAGGATCGACATTTAAGACAATCTCTGTCTAGGGATGATCAATCCCACTCCCCCTTTCGAGGGAAGTCCTTTCGGACTATACCAAGATTGTCACAGAAGTGCTCAAACTTCACTCGAGACAGAGGCTTAGTCAACACATCTACAACCTGCTCATTCGTGCTCACGTACTGGAGCTTTATAGCTCCCCTCTACACCATATCACGAATGTAGAAATACCATATTTCTATGTGTTTTGACTTCTCATGGAACACAAGGTTCTCTATCATTTTTACACAACTCTGGTTATCACATAGAATCATTGTGGTATCCAACTCCAGATCAAACAGACCTCATAACAACTTCTGAAGCCACATGGCTTCACAACTAGCAGAACAAGCTGCAATATACTTTGCCTCTGCAGTGCTGAGAGCCACACTGGACTGCTTCCTGCTTATCCATGAGATCATGGCTAACCCCAGACTATAACATCGACTTGAAGTGCTCTTCTTATCTGAGACACTTCTAGCCCAATCGAAATCTATATAACCATACAGTCTGAACTCATGATCTCTAGAATAATAGAGACCATAATCTATTGTACCTTTTAGGTACCTCATCACATGCTTTGCAGCTACAATATGCACCTGTCTGGGCTTAACCAGTTACTGACTCAAGGTGTTTACAGCAAAGCATATATCTGGCCTCGTATTCGTCAGATACATGAACGACCCAATAATCTGCCTGTAGAGAGTCACATCCACTAATTCTAACGAAGTATTAGATAATAACTTCAAGTTGGTATCCATGGGTGTGGCCATGGCTTTGCACTCCAACATATCAAATCTTTTCAAGATTTCCACTGCATACTTCCCTTGATTAAGGAAGATTCCCTCTAGGCTTTGCCATACCTCAAGACCTAGAAAATAATGCATTAAGCCAAGGTCTTTCATCTCGAATTCTACAACGAGCTTCTCTTTGCACTCTGAGATTCTCTTCTCATTACCTGTCAGGAACAAGTCATCCACATATAGCAATAATATGACTGGTTCATCATCCATAACCTTGAAGTAAAGGTTAGGATCAGCTTTACTCTCTGTAAAGCCCAAGCTCGTCAGAAAACTGTCAATTCTTCCATACCAAGCTCTTGGAGCTTGCTTCAATCCATCCAAAGCCTTCTTCAGTTTATAGACATGCGTCTCTTTGTTTTCAACCTCAAAACCTTGTGTTTGTTCTATGTACACTTCCTCCTCAATAACACCATTTAGGAAAGTTGTTTTCACATCCATTAGGTGTAACTTCCACTTCATCGTGGCTGCCAGTGCCATGATGGTTATGATAGAAGTGTACCTTGCTACAGGAGCAAATGTTTCCTCATAATCGATTCCTTCCTTTTTGTGAGAATCCTCGAACCACAAACCTAGCTTTGTATTTCTCAATACTTCCATCCGCAGCATGTTTTATCTTGTATATCCATTTGAAAGATACCACACTTTTACCTTCTGGTTTGGGAACTATGTCCCACACATCATTCTTCATTATAGACTGGTATTCTTCTGTCATAGCTTCTACCCATTCTTTCTTTTGAATGGCCTCTTTGAAGCAAGTAGGTTCTTTGTCTACAAGATCACACATCAAGGTCACATAACTGGAAAATGGCTTTGGCCTCTTGCTTTCTCTTGTGGAGCCTTCTGGAGCTCCATACCTCTCTGCATCTTGGATAATTTCATGAGCCCAAGCTGGTTTTCTCTTGCGAGATATAGTCATGGATGGAGGTTCTTGGGGCTCCAACATATCTTGATCTTCCGGTGTCTCATCATTGGAAGAGAGTGCAACCTCTGCAACTCTAGGAGGTACATCTTCTTCATATACTTCGATCACACCATGAGTCTGGCTATCTCCTCATAGTCGACTTCCTCTACTTGATTTCACAAGTCTTGTTTATATTTGAACCATTGTCACTTGTTCTACGGAACAAGTCTCGTCATTCTTCATTTGTGGTGATCATTGTACGATACTTCCTACAAGTCAAATTCAATAGCATGGTTAGAAACATTTCATAGTTTCCAAAACATATGCATAAAGCATAAGTCACACTGTCATAATGCTATCACAACATTCAGCCATACCCTACATTCATATGGTAACTTTCTAGATGCCTTCCATCTCTACCATAACATTATTAAGAGTGTGAACTGCTCCCAATATGTTAGCAAAGAGGTTTGATTCTAGATAAGTAGCAATGGAATGTTGTATAGCACCATAGGCTACTTACCTATCATATGCATATCAATGCAAGCATTCTAACATGCATAACACATATCCTAAATAAATGTGTATACCACTGGACATTATCATTTAAACAAATTGACAAAAATGACAATTCAAATACTTATCTTTGTTTGTTTGGTAGGATCTCTTTTGATCCTAGTCTTCTTGTCTGATGGTGAGCTCTATTTCATCATCAAAGTTCATGAACTAATCTTGTATGTTGCTTCTCATATTCTCCTAGAGAAACTTTCTGAGGGGAGTCTTTTTCTTCAAGATTGGAGAGAGTGCTTTTTGAGTCACCACTATTACAAAACATATTCTTCAACTTCTTCGTTTGCTAACTTCCTGGGAGGTTCTTCATCTTTTGATTCTTCTTCGTCATCTTCTGCAAGGTGAGCATGATGCCTTTTATTGCTCTTCCTCTTGACTTCTTCTTTTCTCTCAGGACAATCTCTAGCAATATGACCCATCTTATCACAACGGTAACATAGGAAAGAAGAGTAGTCTCTTCGCTTGTAGTTTCCCTTCTTACGATTTTGAAACTTCCACTTGTAGCACTCAAAAATTCCACTTATAGTCTCTTCGCTTGTAGCACTCAAAAATTCCACTTCTCTGAAAAGCCCTAATTTTCCACTTCCGGAGAAAGAGAGGGTTTTACCTCGTGAAAGTTGCTCTTTTCAAGCAAGCTCTAATACCATGTTAAGATTATATATGCTACCATAGGCTAGATTGCAAATTCATTAGCATTCTATACATTATTCACAATAGCAGCATTAGTAGGATCTCTGAAAGAAACACAATCACAAAACACAAAACCAATATACCCTGGGAAACCCTCTAGGGGAAGAAAACCCAGGAAGAACTTCCTCAATATAGATGATCAAGTAGTAAGTACAATGCCCAAAAAATATGTCTCACAAAAAGAGAGACAAAAAGACCAAACTCTGGACTCTAGCCACTCCTCCTTCTCCTTCGCAGATATCTCTCTCTCTCTACTAATGCGAATTGCACAAGTGAGTGAATGAATAAATGAAGGAGTCTCTCTTATTTATACATTACTTTTGACCTAACCTTTAACTCAGTTATGTCGACCCCAATAATCCTAACTGAGTCGACTTCTCTAGAGAGACTCAATTACCACTTATATTACATTTACTTGGGTGCTTACGACCCATCTTACAATGGAGGTTTAACCTCATGACCTTTACATGGCTAAACGTAATAAAGACATCCCCGACGAAGGTAAAACATCCCTGACGGAGTTACAATAATAAAGTACAAGTAGAATATACTTTGAAGTTACATTAATTTAACAACAGCTACTCTCTTCACCCCACAAAAATAGCAATCCCTAGCTATTACAAACTCTTCTACTTAGCATTTTTCTATCTAGCTCCTATCAAGCAAACTAATAACATTTTAAAGTGATGTACTCCTGCTGCCTTTTATAGAGTAAGAGGAGTGAATTATAACTAAGGTAAAACCCTATCCCTAGACTATTTCCACAAATGAGACAAACTTGGAGTTGCAGAGAATGCCTCCATCTCTGAGAAAGAGAATGATCAAAAAGGCATACTCCAAGGTCTGAGGTAATAAGTGACCACCCTAAAGCTAGCTAGGGAGACATGGAGATTAATCAGTTCTGAGAGTCATGGCAAAAGTCAAAGTGAATATAAAAACTTTGTGAGCCAAGACAAAAGTCAGAATAAAAGTGATAAGGCCTATAAAATCTTGTGAGATTATGACAATAGTCAAGGCAAAAGGACAAGCCTTGTGAGTCATGTCAAAAGTCAAAACAAGAAGCCTTGTGAGCATTTAGCAAAAGTCAAGGTATCTAGCAAACGTTAGGAAGAACATACAATTCCTATGAGCTAGAAACAAACAATCTTCCTTATATAAAATATCAGTTAATAATTTAATAACTTCCTTGCTAGGAGGAAGTGTTAAATTTATAGCTTCGGAAGCTATTACAGATCATCACTTCTTCTACCACGTGTCAGCTCCTGCAGGTGTTGTGTGTTCTGTCAAAAAGACCTTTTTTGTGCCAAGTGACAAGTGTCCTCCCTAGGGGGTTGCTTAGGGCGGTTCCTCACTAGGGGGCTACTTAGGGGGTTTCTTCCCTAGGGGGTTGCTAGGGGGTTGCTTAGGGGGTTGCTTGCCTAGGGGGCTGCTTAGGGGGTTGCTTATGGCGGTCCCTCCCTAGGGGGCTGCTTAGGGCGGTTCCTCCCTAGGAGGGCTGCTTGGGACAGCCACCCTAAAGCATAAATAGGAGCCACCCCTCCCCATTAATTCATTCATATTTTTTGTATCCTCTTGAAGTCGATGTGAGGTCACTCTTGAAGTTGAAGTGAGGTCTGTTGTTGAAGTTGATGTGAGGTTTGTCAATTGCACTAGAAGAATAGCATGTGCAGCAGTGAACAGAAGATAATAATTGCAATAGAGGAGTAGTATGTGCAGCAGCAAAACACAGGATAATACTTGCAGCAGACAGAGGATGCGGTGAGTAGAGTTCAAGGTTGTCATTCAATTCTGATGTAAGTTGTTACTTCTGCTATTAAATTTTGTCCTAGCACAACAAAGGTGAAGTTTATGATGTTGATGTAATTTGAAACTGATATCTTATATAAGAAAGATTGTTTGGCTGGAGTTTTTTCTCCCTTCTAACGGTTTTCTCCAGGATAAAATTACTGTGTACATGTGGAATGAATTTGTGCATTTTATTTTGACATGTATTGTTGCTTGAATTAAAACTTGACAGGTACACTCTTCATCATCTACAGCAAGAGTCGAGACATTCATGACAGGCGAGATCCATGAGGAGAGACATGACTTGGAGATGGTTGACTCTATACTTATGTGGCAGTATGGAGGTTATGAGTCACTTATTGTGGAAGGGCCATTAATCGTTCTAATTGTAGTTGCAGATGTGTTGAAGGGAGACACACTCCAGTATAGTACAGATGTGTGGGATCTAGGTTCAGGTGACATTAGCAGAGTAAGTGCACAGGAGGATACCGCAACACACACAGGATACAGGACAGTTGTAAGACATGGGGGCATGAGTGGCACTCATGGTTTGAGGGGAGAACATCCAGTGATAATTCTGCATGAGGAGCACTCAGAGTTGCAGGTGATTCAGGAGAGATTTGACACACAGGGTTTGGATCCGGCAAGGGATCATGACCCATCTCTGTTAAAGAGAGGTTCAGCCATGGTAGAGATAGTTGAGCACATTCCCTGTGGATCAGCCAACAAGGAAGTATATGCATACAGAGGTTGGATGGACAGATATATGGCAGATATAAAGACACACTCGATTATAGGCTTCACTGATATCAGTGGAGTATTGGCTACAGTAGCGCATATATGATACTTAATGGCTCAGGAGGATACAGGATTATGCAGCAGTCTACAGGGGTACATAGGGGCACATGATGAGATCCCATGTAGTTTTGGAGTGTTTCCTCCTGGGAGACCACCTGACAGAGATCACGAGCATACCCTTGTCTCTATGCCCCCTTCCTCTAGCTAGACCTTGCCTCTACCTCAAATCTTGAAGTCGATCCCTAAGGACATTAGTCAACACCCTACAATTTTCATGAAACTTCCTAATCCAAGCATTAGAATAAAGTAGAAAAAGCTTCCCATGATTAATAAGTGATTTTGCTTGACTAAAGGGTACACTTTTATTAAGGTCATGATAGAGGAGTTCAATAATCAAAACAACCAACATCAAGGTAAATAGAGAGGTTCATGTGCATGATTAAATGCCAATCCCTTACCCTCATACATAAGAGAATCCAATGGAAACGTTGCTATCCTAAAATCCTGAAAAATTGTTCAGTCTATTGAATTTTGAATGGGATCTAAAATACTACTTTTTGCATATTTGGAACCACTCTCAAACATCCTAAAAAATTAATGGTGATGTTGAAAATGTAAGTAAAAGTGATATTCTCCTTATCTTCCATTTTCTATACTTTTACTTTAAGAATTTAACATTACCATTTAATATTACAAACTTCAATGTCACTTGAACAAAACTGATCGGGTTCGTACAAAACTAGTCCCCTACACGTGTGCACCTCAATCACTTACAAGTTAACCCAATTGAGTTAAGTCGAACTCGACCGATTTGACCAATTTGGTACCAAACCGACTGAGTCAAGGTCTGACTCAACCGGTTCAATACCAAACCGATCGACCGAGCTAATTTGGTGATCATTTTGAAACCTCTGCTAGTAAACTCGATCAACTCAACCGAGTCCAAGTCACCAGTTTTTAAAACCCTACATACACCATGCACCACAAATTTCATGAAGCACTCCCAAACATTGTGGAAACACTTTTGAAGTAACCCTGAAAGCTAACAAGTTGATACAATGAAGAATATAGAGGTGTAACTCTAAGTTTTGTTGGTTTTCCCAATTAAGGGTTTTTAGGGTAAATTTGTGTGTAAGAATATAGAGGTGTAACTCTAAGTTTTGTTGGTTTTCCCAATTAAGGGTTTCTAGGGTAAATCTTTGTGTATTATGTGTGTGTGCCATTGTGCATTGATTCACGTGAAAGAGTTTAAAATTTACAACAATAAAGTCTACATTAACATTACTTATCAATCTCTTGTATAGATTTACATAAATGTCAATTAATCAATTAATTGCAAACTACCGCTTACGATAACCCACAATAGGTGGAATTGCTTCTCACATGTAATCAGCAATGATAATGTATTGGCATTTTCCAAATCTAAGTAGCAATTTAGAGACATTAAAGTTCACTAAACCAATAAGGATAAAGACAAATATAATACATTAAGGCTCTTTGAATAAACAACAATAAAAACAAATACAATGCCAGCAATTTTGTTATCCCACTCTAGCTCAATCTTCTTCATCATCTTCTTTTCTTGGTTTAGGGGGTAGAGAAGGGAGAAGAGATCCTAAAATGAACTATATTCACAATTCATCCTTACCGAATTATGAGCACCTTAATAAGGAAGGAATCCTCCATTAATTCTGGGAGATATTGAAACCAAGGTTTATCTTAGCATTCTAAAATTAAGAGATTGGACTAAAAAACTACATTCAGGTAGCATCCAAACAAAACTACACTCACCTTGATTATGGAATGAACTCTCCACCAATTCATCTATGGGCTACTAACAAAGGTTTATCTTACACTAAAATTTGGTTGAAGTGAAAAGTTATTGAGGAGACTAATGAAAAGAAATAGCCAAGATTGAATGATCCTTCACTATACAATAACAATGCAAACTCTACAATATCAATAGTAACTCATCAACTATTCCTTTAAATGGCCAAGATATAGAGTTGTAAATTAAATGACATGAATCAATACAAAAAAACCCTTCCAATCCCTCTATAATGTTTTTCCCTACCATCCCTGATAGCATCTAAAGGCAATTTAAATATCATCAAGCTCCTTCCTCATTTTGGTGCCTATCCATTACTTGTTCATTTAAGAAACGTGTATCTGAACAAAGGATGATTCCTTCTAAGCTCCACGAGGTCAGAGCCCCAAAATCAAGTAATCACGTATTTAAAAGAATTTTCAACTACTCTATTGGACTATAGAGCTCTTACTCAATGTACCATGTCGACTCCTATAGTTTCCATGAACATATTCCACTCCACCCCCACTTCCCATGGAAAGGGAGAATTATTAGGGCGATCTAGGAGGACATTTATTAAAATTGCATCCAAACCACTTGTTTCTCCACAATCTCCTATCCTCGAGTCAACCTTTTATGCATACCAGTTCATGCAAATTGTCAGTGAGATTATTAAGTTATTATTCAATTGAATTATTTACAATGGCACTAGTCTCATGGTCTTTGGCTCCCTTTGGGCCAATTAAGAGTGTGCTCTCACCAACTTCATATTGAATTCAATTTATCAATCTTGCTTTAGATTTGAATCCAAAATCTCAATCATGGCATTGTAAGGGGTATGCATTACTTATTGTTAATTATGCTTAGGTGTCAATCTTTTCTAATAAATTTTCAAGATATCCATTCAAAGTTGCACCCTTTTAACATGAACATTGAACCCATTGTGCTTTATGGTTAGGAGATCTAGGGGCCTAATTTAGGACCAATTGATTGGATAATGTGAAAGTCCATATAATTATGCACCCACACATGATCCATTGCAAGTGGATTGTCCCTCAAAATATAGTACAACTTGAATTTGGCAGTCATCCCCTTGATATCCCTATCTATCTCTGCATTACTCTTAGGAAATGACTTCCATGGGCCTTTCTAGAAGATAACAATAATGGTCCTAGAAGACAATTTTGCTTCTGCGATCAATTTGTTGACATATAACGCTGCAATATGTCAAAATATAATAAAATGTAATTAAGGCATAAATGGGCATAATAGGTATTAGTTAAAAAAAAGCAGTTAGGCTATACAATTGTTTACTAGCCAAATAAAAGGAAGGATGATTAATGTATCTGATGACTCCATTATTTATAAAATTCATGTTTCTGGTTTATGTTGGGTGCATATTGTTCAAAAATTAACATGGTATAAAAGCAATACTGAATTCCGAGCCTAGAGCCACACCCATCGATTGTAAGAGAGCCATTCATTGAATTAAGGATTTGACGCCATTCCACTGGTTGTAAGAGAGTGTGTTGACTCACCGAAGAGAGTTCATCGACATTTGTTGTCTCAAGTCGCATCGAGAGCATCTGAAGAGAGTTCATCATCATTTATTGTCTCAGCTCACATCAAAGAGAGGATTGAAGAGAGTGGTCATTGAAGAGCAGGAAAGAGAGTCATCATTGTTGCCGCCGAAAACACACCTAGGGTTAACATGGCAGAAATCTTCAAGCCACTAAGTGTGTCCTTTGGGGAAAGCCTCGATTCAAGTACTGTCACTTGAATCTTGACTCCTCCGTTTAGGCAGACTCCTAACGAAGCCAAAGGGGGTGGACCCTAAAGGTAGCTAAGGCTGGTTAAGCTAAGCTAGTTATGGTGGATGAGTTAGTTTTTTAGGAGTTTTTTATAATGACAAAACTAACACAAGAGATTTGCAATATAACTTGAAAGCATAACAGCATAAGGATTTAAACAGCATAGAAATTAAACATGTTTATCAATTCATTCAACACATGATAGCAATTAAATATAATTTGCAATGATAAATAATAAAGACCAGTGCTGAAAAATGGAGTCAAAATGAAATGTTGTTTGTAATGTTGGAAATGAAATGTTGTGCAAATGTTCTTGGTCAATTTTAAATTAATGTGGTAATGAGTTTTTATTATGGATAGGGGTATTCCCAATATACCATAAGGTATTGGAAATATGTCTAGAATTTGACAAGGTGGCTCCTCACTCAGAAATGTGGGCTGGATCGGAGTCTCTAGGAGGTGTTCAACACTGCACCAAACGAGGGTGTAGTCTAACAGTATCCTGAGGTCACTACCCAGTGGTTCCCGCTTCCTTTGAGAAATTTGTCCACACTATGCAAAAAAATCGATACGTCGTATTTTCGTATATGGGTGGTTTATTAGTAAGTGTTAGACTAATTACTAGTAGCTAAGCCCCTTTCTGGTTTGATCAGCATGTTCAGACATAGTTGTAGTGATCCAGAGCATACTCGGGACAGAGCCTTGTTTATTTTAAAAGTTTTTTGAACAAAAAATTTACTTTTTATGCCCCAAGAGTCTCTTTTCGAGCCAGTACTCAGGCAAGCCCTTGTCCGAAACCTTACTTCGGGAAAGCAAGGGGGTGTTTCGATTGTAGATAACTAAAAAAAGAAATGTTTTCTAATTACTACACTACCGAGGAAGTGGGTTAGTATCCGATTTCCTTTTTGCAAAAGATGAAAAATATTGTAGTGAAAAAAATATACGGTCTGCAAAAAACGAAAAAAAGTCTTGAGAGAGTCAATGGCCCAATATTTGGATTGGACCACGACATTAAATTTTATTTTAACTTGGTTGATTTTAAATTAGTCTAATCTAATGTGAAAATTGTTCAAGTTTGAGAAAATTGACAACAATCACAAAATTTGAACAGACACCAATCCCTCCTGGGGGGATGAAAAGCAAGCTTTGTGAGCTTGCTTCCAAAATACCTTTTTATTACAAGTTACAATGCCCAATACTAAAGATAAAGAACTCCTCTTTCTCCTTATAGACTTGGAGAAAAGAGGTTACAATTACAAATGATAGAGGCAAAGTAAGGAAGGAAAGGTAAGATTCAATGAAGGTTCTGGATCATCCAAATTGGTCAAAAAGTGTGCTTGAAAACCTTCTATCTGTTGTCAGAATACAAAAACCAACGAACTATATTAGTAGAAAAAGTGCCCAAAATCACTTTAAAAGTGTTTTGGGCAAAAACAAAAAATATTAAAAAAAATTCTAAGTTAAAAAACTAGTTAACTGAAAAAAGGGCACTAAGATGGAATGGTTAAAAAGCCAACCTCTTAGGGTCTTGGACAGCCTTGAAAAGGAAGCCAATAGAGCACTTGATTGCTTGATATAAACCTTGAAACTTTTAAAAGATAGATCTTTAAACAATCCTAAAATTTGACTTGAAAAAATTATTTAAAAACCCTTTTCCATGCAAGACCCAATAAAGAAATGATAACTTTGAACTATTTTGGATCTATGCATAAAAAAATCAGACCTGATTTTATGATAAACTTACTAAACAGATTAGATCTGAAAGTGTCCCAAAACCAGTAACCAAGAAGAAATAATTTTTATAGGAGAAAGAGTAAGTAGAACAGAGCTTGTTGCCAGAAAATATCAAACAGAGAATGCTTCTTTGTGGAGTGTTGAGGGACAATGTTCTTGAAGATTGTTGAAGATGGAGTGTGTTAGTTTTGTACCTAGGGAAGTGTTCCCCTAGTGACTATTTGCCTAAGTCACTTAGAAGGGGGAAAAAGTGACCCTCACATTAAAAGCACTTTAATGAGACTTTATAAAATGAAAGTCACTTTTTGCTAAAGTTAAGTGGGTAAGTAAATATTTATTTAAGTGAATTAAATAAAGTGCTATTTTTACTCTCATCAAATCTTGACCATTGGATTGGATCATTTGTCCATCGTTGGATTAGAACCCATTTAGGGATTAGACAAAAAGCATGAGGGAGGCAAAACCTAATCACTTTGGTGATTGAAGTGGAGAGATTTGAGAGAGAGCAGCTAGCACGATTTCCAAGGAACAGCAAGGCACAAAAATCGAGGAGACTTCAGCATAAATTTCTGGGCACATTTCCCAAGACTGTCGTACAACATAAATCTGGAGGCCTAGACTCGGTGGGTTTCGGAACCTATTGGAAAAACTTTCTTAAACCTTCCGTTATTGGTTGCGTGGGGCATTTGGATGGCCCGGAATATGATGATATTCAATGAGAAACTATGCACTCCGGTGGTAACTGCTGCTCAGATTTGTGGTTTCCGTGAGGCTTTCCCTCATCACATCATTGTGGCAAAACAGAGAGAGGTCCTTCCCTTGGACATTGATGTGACGATGCCTTGGGGATTTTATGACGGTTCTGCTCTGGGTTTAAAATGCGGGGGTGGGGCTATACTGCATCTCTCTTCAAACCATTCTTTCAACCTTTCTTGGGGACTGGGGGAGGGGGGAAATAATTTTGCTGAAATTATGAGCTTAAAACTTCTCCTCATTTTTGCACAGGAAAAAGGTTGTCATGGGATTAATGTATACGGTGATTCTATGAATGCAACAAATTGGACAAATGGCACACAACTATGCAGGGATATTCGGCTTGATAATATACTCCAGGACATTCTGCAACTGAAATTTTCTTTTTTACATTTTTCATGCAGACATGTATATAGGGAGAACAACAAGGAGGCGGACGAGGCTTCTAAGGTTGGCAGGGACTTGGCAGTGGGGTTGTGGAAGGTGAAGGAAGACAACAATGGAACTCTCTATGAGTACTATCATAGACCCTTTATGGATGACATGCTTGCGGTTCTGGCACATACTTAGGGATGGTTTATTTTGGTATATGAACAGTCAAGGAAATTGATGGCAGGGAGATTTTTTGTTAGAACATACATGCTACAGTTATATCAGTGGTCACTTGCAAGAGACTCGGGGAGTCCTCTTGGTTTTTTCTTATATTATGCTTAATAGTTCTGTATAAACTTGGTATCATTCTACTGCAGGTAGTTATTATGAACCGATCGGTTGGTAGTAAATGAACAGTTATGATATTATGACTGGTTTTTTATGTATCCTTAAGAGGAACATTGGATGTTTCTATTACATCGCTGTGTACTTATTTTGCTCCTTAAGTGGACAATTGTATGCTTACTATGCATATTCAGAATGTAATTTTCTTCACCCGTTGAAATGAAATTACGCTTTTTTCCATGGAAAAAAAAAAGTTAAATTTTTCATTGTAATGTTGTGATGAATATCTTGCTGAAAAAATAATATCTCTCTCTCTCTAACTGGTTTTCCCCATGGGGGTTTTTCCAGGGCTTGATTTTGGCCAAAAATCTCTGAGTCTATTATTTTCATGTGTGTGTGTTGAAATGTGTTTTTCAGCTTGTTAAAAGCTTTTACTGTGTGTTTATTGTTACAGTAATTTTTTTTATAAGTAACCTACAGCCCATAATCGGCTGTAGGTGAAAACCACAAAATGTTGACATAAACCAGCAAACAGTTTAGAGCAGAAAATTCTACATGGTATTAGAGCAAAGGGGGCAGAAAACAGTGATAGTTTGCAGACACACATAAATTTTCAGATCTCAGAAACTTCAGTATTTTTATCTTCTGTTAGTGGGCAGCGTTCTATTGGGTTGGTGTTCAGATGGCTACAGGTTTGAGGATTGAAGATAGGTTGAATGGAACAAAAAACTTTGTGCCTTGGAAGGCCAGAATCTTGTTGATTTTGGAGGAGAATGAGCTATGGGTGGAGGTGGTGAGGAACACTACTACCAACCCCATTGCCATTCCAGATGGCACAGATGCTACAGCTCTTTCAACCTTCAACAAGAAAGACTGTAAGGCTAGGAGGATCATCCTTGATGCAGTAAAAGACCACATAATCCCTCACATTTCTGGGAAGACCAAGGCACATGAGATGTGGAGTGCCTTGACCAGCTTGTATAAGAGTTCCAATGAGAACAGGAAGATGGTTCTCAAGGAGAAACTCAAGAGTATCAAGATGAATGGAGGAAAGGGAATCACAGCTTACCTCACTAGGATTTCTGCAGTTCGAGATGAACTGGCAGCGGTTGGTGAAGTAGTATCTCCTACTGAGCTAGTACGCACAGCAGTGAATGGGGCTTCAAAGTCTTGGAGTGCATTTGTGCAGGCCATAGTGGGCAGAGAGAACCTACCATCTTGGGAGAGGCTGTGGGATGACTTTGTGCAGGAGGAGACCAGGAGGGGTCTCGTACAGGGCAGTTCATCAGGTGGTGGGGCAGATGAGGAGAACGTGGCACTGACAGCCAAGGGTAAGAAGAAGAAGGGTCCCAAGAAGAATGGGGCCAAGAGGCAGCAGCAGCAGCAACCACAGCGTGGACAGAAAAAGGACTTGAGTAAAATCAAGTGCTATTGTTGTCAGGCGTTTGGGCACTATGCATCACAGTGTCCAAGCAAGAAGAAGAAGAAGGGACAGGGACAGCAGACAGCAGCCTCAGTAGAGGTTGATGAGAGTTTGGTGACAGGTTTCAGAGGGAGTTTTCCCTATATGCTGGACAGATTGAGAGAGAGAGAGTCTCCTTAGCCAGCAGCACAGACATGCATATGGAGAGTGAGCACTCATTGTTGACAGGGCATCAGACAGGTCCATCCACCACTGGTACGTGGTACATTGACAGCGGAGCCTCGAGACACATGACAGGTACTCGGGAGTTGTTCTCCGAGCTATCACGGACAACTAGAGAGGTGGAGGTGGTACTTGGTGACAACACCATTGTTAGAGCAGTGGGTCAGGGAAACATTACATTTGAGAGGGAGTCCATGAGTCCCATGACCTTGAGGGATGTGTTGTACGTCCCTGGGATGAAAAAGAACCTTGTTCCAGTTTCCACTATTGAGGACAGGGGTCTTGGGGTGTGTTTCTCAGATGGGAGAGTGCAGGTGTTTCCCAAGACCACAGGTCTATCTACCCCCATGGATATTGGAGTTAGATGTGGACGACTGTACAAGTTATTGTTTCAGCCACAGCATGCTCTAGCACACAGCAGCAGCAGCAGCAGCAATGAGCTATGTGAGTTATGGCACAGGAGGATGGCCCATTTACATCACCCCGCTCTGAGATTGTTGAGGAGCATGGTCACAGGTTTACCTGAGTTCGACACTGAGCAGAGTGATGTGTGCAGAGGGTGTGCTTTGGGAAAGTACACCAAGACTGCTTTTCCTAGCAGTGACACGAGAGCAGCAGGAGTGCTTGACCTGATTCATTCTAACATTTGCGGTCCTATGTCCTCTGTATCTTTGACTGGTCACGAGTACTATATCAGCTTCATTGATGACTACTCCAGGAAGACCTGGATCTACTTCTTGAGGAGCAAGAAGTCCCCACTTGTATTGAGTGTCTTCCAAGGGTTCAAAGCCCTTGTGGAGAAGCAGACGGGGAGGAAGATCAGGATGTTGAGATCAGATAATGGGGGTGAGTATACCTCCAAGGAGTTCAATGCTTTCTGCAGGCAGGAGGGTATACAGCGACAATTGACAGTTCCCTACACTCCTGAGTAGAATGGAGTAGCAGAGAGAAAGAACAGGTCGATCATTGCAGCAACAAGAGCTATGCTTCATGATCAGGGGTTACCGTTCTTTCTATGGGCAGAGGCTTGCAACACTGCAGTGTATCTGCAAAACAGGAGTCCTCACCGTGCTTTGGGGAGGATGACTCCAGAGGAGATGTATTCAGGAAAGAAGCCTGAGGTGAGCCATTTTCAGATATTTGGCTCTCTGACTTACTCTCACGTCCCTTCTGAGAAGAGGACGAAGTTCGAGCCCACCGCAGAGAGAGGTATCTTTGTGGGTTACGATGAGACTTCGAAGGCATATCGGCTTTACATTCCTGGCCAGAGGAGAGTTGTAGTGAGGCGGGAGGTGAAGTTTGATGAGGAGAGAGCCTTCAGGAAGTCGAGAGAGATGGAGCAGGGGGAGCCACCAGCTCCCACACCTCAGTTGAGTCAGGTTTCTTCCATACAGGTTTCAGGTCCGCAGGTTTCTGGGGTGACTGGATCACAGGGTACAGGCACAGCTTCTACAGGATCAGTGGTTCAGATTGCAGGTACTTCAGCGACAGGTTCAGGGATTGGCACAGGTTCAGGATCACAGGTTTCAGGCTCACAGATTGCAGGGTCCTCAGGGACCAGTTCATCAGCTACAGGTCCTCGGGGCGTTAGACCTCATGCTTCTGGCACTTCCTCAGATGAGGATACACCAGTTTGGGAGGAGCCTTCAAGGAAGAAGAAGCCTAAGTGGCTTCAGGACACCTTGAAGGAAGCAAAAGCATTTGGTAGACCTCAGGAGGCGATCAGGACAGTTGTTGAGCCAGACAAATATGGGATGGCCCTTGTTGCGAGTCTTCATGACTCTGTGCCTTCTACATTTAAGGAGGCTTCTCAGCATCAGGTATGGAGAGATGCCATGATGGAAGAGTACCATTCCATCATGAAGAATGATGCTTGGGAGATTGTGCCGAGACCTGAGGGGAAGTCAGTTGTGACTTCCAAGTGGCTTTACAAGGTCAAGCATGCTGCAGATGGTAGTGTGGAGAAATTCAAGGCTCGATTTGTGGCTAGGGGGTTCTCTCAGGTTGAGGGAGTTGACTATGATGAGACATTTGCTCCAGTTGCTCGGTATTTCTCTATCAGAGCAGTGATATCTATAGCAGCAGAGATGGGTTGGAAGATCCACCAGATGGATGTGAAGACCGCGTTTCTCAATGGTCTTCTGCAGGAGGAGGTGTATTTGGAGCAGCCACAGGGATTCGAGATACATGGGAGACATTCTCATGTGTGCAAGCTTAGGAAAGCCTTATACGATCTGAAGCAAGCTCCTAGAGCTTGGTACTCCAGGATAGATGCATATTTGACTTCGATGGGATTTCAGAAGAGTGAGGCTGATCCCAACCTATACTACATTGTGGTTGGTGGAGATCCACTCATTCTTCTGTTATATGTTGATGATTTATTTATCACTGGAGATGACCGTCTTATTGCACAGTGCAAGAGAGATCTTGATACTGAGTATGAGATGACTGATATTGGGCTAATGCATTACTATTTGGGGATGGAGGTTTGGCAGGAGCCAGGACATATTTTCCTAGGATGGGGGAAGTATGCAGCAAAGATTCTGAAGACTTATCGAATGGACGACTGCAGGCCTATGTCTACACCTATGCTCACCAACTTGAAGCAACTTCATGCTTCAGAGGGTAAGTTGGTGGATCCCACACTATATCGTCAGCTCATCGGATCGTTGATGTATCTGGTCAACACCAGGCCAGACTTGTGCTTTGCGGTCAACACTCTTAGCCAGTTCATGGTGCAGCCTAGGAGTGTGCATTGGACTGCCGCAAAGCACATCTTGAGATACCTAGCGGGGACAGTGGATTATGGTCTGGACTACAGGGGTTCGGATGGAGTCAGCTTGGTTGGGTTCACAGATTCAGACTGGGCAGGTTGTGTGAGGGACCGGAAGAGCACTTCCGGTTGCTGTTTCAGCTTGGGCTCGGCAGCAGTGTCATGGTTCAGCAGGAAACAGAAGTCCGTCGCATTGAGTTCTGCTGAGGCTGAGTATATGGCAGCCAGTCAGGCGACTTGCAAAGCAAGGTGGCTTCGTAAGTTATTGGTATATTTATTTGATCAGCAGCTGAGACCTACAGTGATTTATTGCGACAATCAGAGTTGCATTCAGCTCTCTGAGAATCCGGTTTTCCATGACAGGTCGAAGCACATTGAGATCAGGTACCACTTCATTCGAGACTACGTTCAGAGAGGGGCAGTTGAGCTACAGTATATATCCACTGATGAGCAGGTTGCAGATGTCCTGACGAAGTCTTTGGGGAGGGGGAAGTTTGTCTTCTTCAGAGATAAGTTGGGAGTGGTGCAGAACACCTTCCTCGGTAAGAGGGAGTGTTAGTTTTGTACCTAGGGAAGTGTTCCCCTAGTGACTATTTGCCTAAGTCACTTAGAAGGGGGAAAAAGTGACCCTCATATTAAAAGCACTTTAATGAGACTTTACAAAATGAAAGTCACTTTTTGCTAAAGTTAAGTGGGTGAGTAAATATCTATTTAAGTGAATTAAATAAAGTGATATTTTTACTCTCATCAAATCTTGACCATTGGATTGGATCATTTGTCCACCATTGGATTAGAACCCATTTAGGGATTAGACAAAAAGCATGAGGGAGGCAAAACCTAATCACTTTGGTGATTGAAGTGGAGAGATTTGAGAGAGAGCAGCTAGCACGATTTCCAAGGAGCAGCAAGGCACAGAAATCGAGGAGACTTAGCATAAATTTCTGGGCACCTTTCCCAAGACTGTCGTACAACATAAATCTAGGCACAAATATCGAGGACTGTCCTGGGCACGCAGACCGAGAACAGCAGCACAGAAATAGAGGTGTTCTGGGCACAAATCCCGAGATAACCTACACGATTTTCAAGGGAGTTCACGAGCACATTTCCCAAGACAGGCTCGGGTTTCAAGGCAAGGAATCTAGGCACTATTCCCGAGGCGTATTCTGCTCAGCTTGTGGAGAAGGTACAGGGCACGATTTTCAAGACATTCAGCATGGTTTTCTAGAAAGATAACAGCACAGAAATCGAGGAACAAACAGCACAGAAATCGAGGGAGATTTCAGATTTGTTCATGCACAGAAATCAAGGTGCATTGGCACAGATATTGAGGAAAGTACAGTGGTACGGACTGTGTATTTTCCAGCACAGTTTTTGAGTCATTTCTGGCACGTATTTCAAGGCTGTGGGCACACAAATCAAGGTTCAGTTTGGTGTACGTTTTTCGAGAAAGATTCTGCTGAGTGGTGAAGATAAGTTAAATTTTTCATTGTAATGTTGTGATGAATATCTTGCTGAAGAAATAATATTTCTCTCTCTCTAACTGGTTTTCCCCGTGGGGGTTTTTCCAGGGCTTGATTTTGGCCAAAAATCTCTGAGTCTATTATTTTCATGTGTGTGTGTTGAAATGTGTTTTTCAGCCTGTTAAAAGCTTTTACTGTGTGTTTATTGTTACAGTAATTTTTTTTTATAAGTAACCTACAGCCTATGCATAACCGGCTATAGGTGAAAACCACAAAATGTTGACATAAACCAGCAAACAGTTTAGAGCAGAAAATTCTACAGAGTGGAGTCAAACTTGATCCAATCCTCCTCCAAGCTTGGCAACCTGAAAGCTAAATCACAAAACTTGCATACCCATGAGATCTTGTAAACACATACAAACAGAAATTAAAATAGAATGCAAATAAACTTATTTAACATGCAAATTTTTTATTTCCAATCATACATGAAAAGATAGAAAATGAAAGTAAACTTACTTACAACTTCCTATTCCTCTTAATTCAAAAGAATCGTTAAGGCAAGATCTATAACAAGAGTAAACAAAAAATTTGCAACAAAGGAATAAGTTACCATATGAATAGCATCACAATGTTGATCCACACACCAATGCACTACACATTTCAGCCTCCAAAGCTTCTTTATTCTCAATGCAAAAGAAATATAACAGATTACAATAGCAAGCCTTCTCTCATCCAACTCTAACTAGTTTGGAATGAGAGAGGAGCTCATTATTTATAGAAGAAGAAGAGAGGGGAGGGTGCACTTGTTGAGGGAGAGAGTGTGCCATGAGTTAAGGAGAAGATGGGGCTGCCTCCCACTTAATGGGCTGCCAAAAATCAGCATCAAATCAGCCCATACATCATCCCAAAGAGGGCCTAAAAATCAGCTACAACAATCCCCAAATTATGGGCACTCTTTTTGGGAAATGCACCCAAGTCCTGGGGAAGTGATCCCTTAAAGTTAGCTGCCCAAAAAGTGTCATAAAATCTCTCTTGCATGCCCCCAAACATAGCTGATCCAAAATCTCTTACACATCCCCAAAATTTAGAATTTTGATTTTTCGGATTTTGCATTTTTTCTCTCATTTTTTACTTTTTTTACTTTTTGCAAAATAGATGAAAAATAAAGTGTCGAAACACTTAGAAAAGTGGATTTAGGGGTAGTGTGGGAGTGTCTAAACACTTAGGAAAGTGGGTTTGGGGTAGTGTGGGTGCTCCGGGTTAGAAAATGAGCACCACCATGGCCAAAACAACCGACCATAATTTTATCACTTTTTCAATATTTTTTATCTAAACCATTAAAAAATGGATTGTTTTTACAGAAAAAATATTTTTTTCTCGGAACTTAAAAAAACCTAGGGGTACTTAACACATGTCCATATGACTCAAAATCTATGCCTAGCATGGCTTAATACATTGACACATTGGCTCTAATAACCTCTTAAGGCTTTAAAAATTACGCCGACAACCCCAACTTTGGAGGATTGAGTGAAAAACTCAAAAATCATTAGTTGTTTGTTCAACAACAAATAGTTTCCAAGGAAAAAAACACTCTGGGCTAGTCGAATTAACGTTTAAGTCCTAGGAAGCCGAGTCTTTTACAAAAAGATACCATGCTAGCATATTATTACAATTTCCCCAAGGGGGTATGAACATGTGGTACAAAAAATAAAAAAGGGCCTAGAAGGCCTGATGGACTTCTGAACTCTGATAATGAACAATTAGATTGTTCAAGTCTTCGACAGTTCACTGGGAATCCACTAAGTACAATTTTAGTGGATAACAGTCATGTTGAAGAGAGTCTCAAGTTGGACAACCAATCAAAGAGCGTGGAAGAGAGTCTTGCGTTCTCAAGTCGTGCAGAAGCAAGGTGAGGTTGTTGGGTTACACAAAGCCCTAGCCACCAACTGCTGACGGAAGGTGAAGCCATCGGGTTCCACAGAAACCTAGCCACCAACTGCTGACAGAAGCAAAGTAAAGCCACACTACTATTTTTTTACTGTTGTTGAAAAACAGAAGATCAAAATCTCGTCACCACAAAACCCTAGCCATTAATTGCTAAGCCAAATTCGAGCAGTCACAGAATTGAAATTCATTTAGAAGTTCAATGGATACAATTTGTATACATTAAAAATAAATATTCAAATGCATTTGATGAGTAGGAATTTATGGGGAACCGTGAAAGGGCACCGCCTGATAAATTAATTGAATGGCACAACAGGGATAACAATGCCAAGTCAATCATTGGTCTTGCACATTCAGATTCTGAATTACAACTTATTGATCTAGGCAAATCTTCCAAAGAAATTTGGGTAAAATTACAACAATTGTTTTGCTCAAAAGCAACAAATGCAAAGTTTTCTTTAAAGTTACAACTTTTAATCATACAACTGAGTTAAAGTCCCTTATAAAAGGGTTAGCTGAAATTGATGGAAAGGTAGATGAAGAAGATATTAAAGCTATATTATTGAATAGTTTGCCTTCAACTTACAACAATGCTATTTTCACATTAAGTCAATTATCCTCACAATAGTTAAATGATATGATATAATCTCTTTTGGCGGAAGATAAAAGGTTAAATAAAAGGCTCAATGAAGGAGATTCAGAGAATACTCTACATCCAGACAAAGCACTACTTGCTAAAAATCGACTGAGTAGAAAAGCAAGGAAACAAATAACTAAGTAAGACATTGAGTGTTACTATTGCAGGAAAACAGGTCATACAAAGTGAAATTGTAAAATTTGAACTAACGATCTTCTAAAAGGAAAGATTAAAGACAAACGAAAACAAAGTATGGCTCTTGCAGCAGAAAATTTTATAGTGGAAGAAGCATCTGAATCTGAACATGAAGTTGAGAACTGTGACAAAGGAACAGAGGGGGATTACTTGTTTTGAGAAATTGAAACTTCGGTATAGGTGGAATCAAAGAAGGTTTAACTCAGAATGGATTGTTGTCTAAGTAATTTGGGAATTCAGGAATTTCAATACTTCGGGAGTTTGGGAATTTGAGGAATTCAAGAACTTGGGAATTTGGGAATTTTACCCTTGCAAAGGTTATGAGACAGCAAGAAGAAGTACTTTACCTACAAGATTCCAAATCTATACAGAAGGGAAAGCTGCTTAAGGAATTTCTTTTATGTTGTTTTTGGTCAATCAAACTTTAAATAATTAGAGTTGTAGCAATAAGAGGGGGTGTTGGCATATAGCACTATGCCCTCGAATATGTCAAAATATAATAAAATGTAATTAAGGCATAAATGGCCTTAATAGGTATTAGCTAAAAGTAGTTAGGCTATGCAACTGTCTATTAGCCAAATAAAAGGAAGGATGATGTTAATGTATTTGATGACTCCATTATTAATAAAATTCATGTTTCTGGTTTATGTTGTGTGCATATTGTTCAGAAATTAACACAATTGGCATCTCCATTAACTAGCTTCATCCATACATATACTCCTTCGACACCACCCCCATTAACTTCTCCCCTCAATAGGGGAATTGAATAAGGTAATCAGAGAGGATGTTATTGACAATTCATTTAAATCACATGGATCCCGCCCTATAGCCTCTCAATGCTAAGGTGCCCTTGTATGTTCAGTACTTATTACAGATTGTTAACAATCTAATTGTTCATCCAAACTACCTAAAGCAACACTGGTCCCATAGCCTTGGGATCTCCCTTGTCTAGCTGAGGGCATCTTGCCATCAATTGTGAATCAAGATTGATCACCATATTCCATAGAAGGACTGGATCTATCAACTTTGTTGCCTTTAGAAGATAGGAACATAAGAACATTCATCTTCAAATGCCCCTTTTACTATGATACCTGAGGTATATTTCACTCTCTATATAGAGATTTTCTGGGGTCTCTTACTACCTTCTTTCAATATGCAAACCAAACGTGTTTGGCCCTGCATCTTCAAAAACCTATTACAGTAGACCTTGCAAGGACCCTCCAAAGTCTACAAGATTGATCACCTCCGTTCATCCAATCTCTATGCAGCACCTCTAGAGATAATAGGTCAATTTCATTCTTCTTTCAACCTATCTCAATCAAGGATAGTTTAAGACGCCATGTGGATACCATGGATTTTGACTTAAAAAGATAAAAGGCCAATCAAGCAATGTCTTCACACTTAGGTTACCTGCAACAAATTGATCACACTAGTTCTCAGATAAGTAGGGCCTCTACCCATCCTATATAGAACACATTCCCCCTGGGCAAGAGCATATCACCATATTTATCCCCTCTTCCAGATGCTGGTCAACCTTGGATTGTAGGAGAGCTTCTTTGCAAAGCCCTCAAATGCCTACAATTACACAGCAGGCTCCATTTAGTCCAAGGCTTTCTAAAAGACATAAACAAACTCACCATTGTCACTTTCATAGTTATTCATGATTCAAGCTCCTACTCCAATCTAGACAATGTTTAAAATCTCTCAACTGAGATATTCGTTCCATTGGGACCTTGCTTGCACTCATTGTTTGTCTTTTTTTTCTTTCTTTCTTTTTAAGAACATTGGTACTCTTTAAACAATATATATTATATGAAAATGTACATAAATAGCTCATTCAAACTAGTTCCTTGTAATTAATTGTTTTGCACAAGAAGCACTTCCAAAGCAATGAATTATATAAGTGTAGTCCAAACTACTCCAAACACGAAGCCAACACAGAAAATGCACAAACAGTAATTGGCTATGAAGAAATCATTAAAAAATCAAGTGTGTTAAGTAAAAGGTCACGTGTCTCACCAAAGACCAACATGAAGGCAATTGAGCAAACATCGACTAAATATCTGTTTGGTTGCATCATTATTATTTGCAACCATTTGCGCCTCCACATATAGTTTCCAATACTTTGCCTGAAATAAATGCATTTGAATTAAAATGTAGAAAAACTTTCAAGATTTTTGTAACTAATATTTTCTAAATTTTCAAATTATGCGACAATAGTATACTAATACTTGTGCAACTATAGTTCCTAACAATAGACTACAATCTGCCAGAGATAGTCTTAGTTATGTAGACAAAGTAGACAATCAAATTAGGATGTATCTAAAAACCTTGGAATTTCCAATTGATAGAAAATTTATTTCAATTGCAAAAAAGGAAGACACTTGGACGTGTTATCTGAACAAATTGGAAGAGGAATTGGCCTCGCACATTTATTACATTTCAAAGCATGCCAAAAATTAATCATCCTGGTAAACTGTAAACATTAGAAAGAATATAGAACGATGAAACAGAACTGTTGGAGAATAACAAGAGCCTGGGAAAAAATCGCTTACAGCTGTTGGAAATATGGCAAGTAGTTGTTCATATATTGGTGTTGCCTCAGAAATGGATCGTTGCTGCTACCAAAAAAATAAAATTTAATCTCAATCATATCGCTGAAAAAAATTAAAATCCAAACTACATTGCTTATATAACTTGGAAATTGCATATCGAAACCACATAAATCAACATTATGTCCATGCCAACCATAGAAGTCATAAGGAAATTCCAAGTAATTATTTTATATTAAGTGATCTAACCCTATCTCCATATCTGGTAAGTTTTAAAATGCCTTCTTTGGGAATAATCTGTATCCCATATAATCAATCTATAAAGTTGATATGCCCCAGGGCTATCGCCCTATCGATCAGACCTGACCTTTCTTCAGTACACACATAGGTAAACTATTGGGCGTTTACAGTTCATCTTCTCACAAGAGAAGATAATTTGAGCATGCACCAAGAGCATGCCCTTGCTACACACAGCCAGTGTAGCCCACCCCAAGCCACAGAGGGGAAAATGGTTATCTAATAAGAGTGGAGTTATGTTTGAGGCCTGAGCCACAATAGTTCAAATCAGAAAATTTTGGAGAAAGAGAAAATAACAAGTATTAAGAGTAAAGTTACATCCCCAAACCCACATAAGACAAGGACTTACTTCAATGTCATTGAACATATTGTATATACAAGATTTATGTAAGAAATTTTCAAAGCAAGTGCACTATATTGAATTTGGAACTTCAGTAACTTTAAGATTGTTAAAATCATATTAAAAAGTTACTCCATCAACTATCTACATTTAGCCTGTCGATTTTAAGAACTTATTAGTTACTATATGTTTGACAGAACTATAATGAAGGTTGAATTAGAACAACTAATTTGATTTGAATTCAATCAGAAGGATTAAAGTATGACTACGAATGACAACAGCAGATAATGGTTGGAGTGATCAGCTTACCTGAGCTTCATTTGCAAGGACATCCCAAGCATCCACATCATATCTATCTGCAAGAATGCGTTCCCTTGCTTTCCTTTCCTGCATACATAAATCCAACTAATTACAGATCTTACCATGACCATTTACATTGTCAATGAACTCTTTTATTCTTCTTTTTTGTAGTTATGAATGCACTTAAAAATCATCAAACTTAAAACTCTTACAAAAACACACCAAAGATCAAAAGGAAAACCATGACAAATTATGCTCTCTAAGCAACTGAAGTTTAGACTAGCCACGTACAAGTATCATTTACTAATGTGACACTCAAAAAAGAGGACTTTTAAGAGACTGATTTCAGGACCCTCGTTAGTAAATGTGAACTCATGACCATGATACTAAACTCCCTTCGTCCATCACAGATGATAATGAATGAACCAATATTTCACATAAAACTCATTGGGAAAATTACTCCCGTGTGCAGCTGCTATGATAAGTAAACATCAAAAGTCAGTAAGTTAATTGGGCATACTTGAGATTCTAGGAATCACTGGTTCTTTTCATAAAACAAAGTATGGATATGTGGACAGAAACAAGGTGATAGGTGGTGGTGTGTATCGATGTTATGCAATGTAAATAATTACCCATGATAGGTTTCAGAAGGTATCCTCAATAGATGATCAAAACTTGATTGTGGTGCCATTGTAATAATGACTGGAGCATAAAGACTAATTTATGCAATAGGAAAATAAATATCAACATGATACACCTATGCAAGCAAATTTAATGGGTATATGATTATGCTGTGGAAAGGATAAGATCAACAGTACAAAAGTTACCAACAAAGTATAAATGCATAAGAGAAATATTTATAAACTTTAAAGTTGTAACTATGGATTCCAATAAAATGTCAACATATAATATTGTAATTATTTTTCATGCAAAAGTTTGGTTCTAATAGTATAAAACACATACTGCAAACTCCAGAATAACTCTCCAAATAAGGACTCGATCAGAACTATCGCAACAGATGTCAAAAGAAATAACCATTAATATCATCTTGGTGAAGTGAGAGAAAAATTAACACAATTAAATAGCATTGATTGCATACATTATCACCAGCAAATTATTTATGTCATACTCTCAAAATTATAGTTTAATTCTGTATTAACAAATAGCTCTTAGCTGCACATAATCTTCAGAATTTAAACATATAAACAGTTTAGAGTGTCTGGTTAGAAAAACATAGAAGCCAAGAACCCTGCTGCAAAACTGATGGGGTCCCAAGTTTAAAAGTTCACCCTTCTGAATCAGGAAATCAGATGTCTTGATAACTCTACATCTATCATGATGAACTCCAACCAAGCTATAACTGTACATTATTCATCAATATTATTATGGACAACAAATGGATTTCAATTTAGAAATCAATTGCAAGATTCCATATATAACCTCAAAAATAGAAGAAGATGATATGTTATTCAAAGACGAGAACTAACAATAAGAGTCAGACCAAAAACACTTTTAAGTCAAGCTGAGGAAATCCAAATCAGTGCAGCCTACACAGCGTTTAAGAGATCTGAAGGGTTAATGAGGATAATAGAAGGACATGCACAAAAGAAACTTGGGAACAAATTTTAGCTAGTATGTCAAAGGAGCATAGAATGGAAGAAAAGCAATCAAGGTTATATGTTCATATGACAAACATTTGACATTAATAGTATAAATTTCCATAAAATGACAATGACTGCCCAATGAAGTTTTAAATTATTACCAAAAAATACATGAGTATTCTAAAGAACATTTGTGAAGGATGAAATGTTTAAAACTTTTACATAAATTTTGTCTGGCCAGGTAAACTCCAAGTTGGATTGATTTTGCATTGACGTTAATGTCATATTAATAAATGTACAAGTGATCTTTGGATTTCATATCCCAAGATGTCCTTTGGACTTCTCAATGACTCTTCATTTCAGTTTATTATTAGAAAACTGAAAATACAATTTAAATAGTTTAAGATTTACAATATACCATAATCCCATAGGATTAAGTACCCAACATTCCCCCTTAATCCAAATGGGTGTTTGTGAGTCCATGCATCTTTCTTAATTTCTCAAGTTTTTCTCTACCAAGATCTTTGGTGAAGATGTCTGCAATTTGCTCACTTGTGGAACAATGTCTCAAATGAAGTCTTGGCGTCTATATGATATCTTAAAACTCTTTTTGCAACAAACCATTGTCCTTCACAAGGTTTTTGCATGAACCTGGAAAGGTTCCCAACAGAAAATAAAATATTTGGTTAGTGGCAGTAAGGTAGATAAGACTCTCCACGAGATGTCTATACTTGGTTGCATCCTCAAATTCATTCCTTCTTTTGATGTGAGCTTCAAATTTTATTCCATTGGAGTAGAGAGAGGGTTACACACAACTCTCCAATGTACTTCTGGGAAATGAATATGTACAATGGATTCTAAGCAACTTCAATACCCAAGTAGTGGTAAAGATCTTCCAAATCAATCATCTCAAAGATTTTCTTCAATTCTTTCTTTTTGGATGCAATATAGCTTTCATTGTTCCCTATCATTAACAGACTACAAGATATACAATAGTTTTGCCAACTTTCTTGACAAACAAAGTTGCATCATTAAGATTAAAGTGTTTGAAATTCAATTTCAAAAGATGCTTGGTTAGCTTTCCGTACCATGTGCAAGGTGCTTGTTTCAAGCCATATAAAGATTTGATGAGCTTGCATACCTTTTGTTCTCCTCCCTTCACAACAAAGCCGTATGGCTTAGACATGAGAACATTCTCTTTCAAGTCCTCATTCAAGAAAGTAATCTCCACATCCATCTAATGAACTCTCCACCCATTTTGTGCAGCCAAAGCTAATAGAGTACGTATGGTAGCCCATTTTGTTGTGAGGGAAAAAGTATCCTCAAAGTCAATGCCTTCTTTCTATGCAAAACCTTTTGCCACAAGCCTCAACTTATGCTTGTCAAGTAAACCATATGGTTTGTACTTGTCCTTGTAGACCCACTTGTATCCAATTAGTTTGGTAAAAAATGGAGGGTCCACCAAATTCCATGCCCCATTATTGATGAGAGCATCATGTTCATTATTCACGGCTTCTCTCCACTCATCATGAGAAACAACTTCCTCAAATGGAGGCTAGTTAAAAATTAGCAGATAAATTCAATTCACGGTCATATGAAACATACATATCATCTACATCATCTTGTCTAACTTTTGGTTCCTGCCTTTCCAACTTCATCATCTTGTCGAACAATTTCAAGTGTCTTCATGACCCACTTTGGAACGTTTTGTGAGGGTCCAAGTTGCTCATCTAGTGGTGGTTCATTTTCTTTAAGATTCAATCTTCCAATCCTCTCAATCACATCATCCAATTGAACCTCATGTTCTAGTGAATTGGCAAGAATTTCATGAGGGGGAGATGGTATTGCAAAAGGAGATTCCAAAGATTAATCCAAGATAGGGACCCCCCCTTCAAGATGTGGAATCTCATTGTCAAATTCATGATATGTCTTTAATATGGGTAAATTTATCCATACGATCAAAATGCCTCTCCACAAACTTGTCGTTTTTATTCATTTCTAGAAAAATCACATCTCTAAAAGAAATCAACTTTTTATTTAACTCATCATAAAGACGATATGCCTTGGTTGTATTTGAATACCCCAAGAAGATGCATTTTCGACTCCTTGCACTAAGTTTGTCTATTTGTTCCTTTGAAACTAAGGCATAATAGGTGGAACCAAAAACCTCAAGATTCTTTGCTGAAAGAATGCGGCCATACCACATTTCATATGGAGTCTTTTTAGCAAGAACATAAGATGAACTTATGTTTCTCAAATATACTGCACATAAAACTACATCACCTTAAAACATCAATTTCAAATTCTTGAAAAATAGCGTAAAGCGTAACCATATTCAAGAGTGTCATGTTCATTCTTTCCGCTACACCATTATGTTGAGGATTGTATGGAACAGTGGTTTGATGCATAATCCCATGTTGAGGAAGACAGTTTTTATATTCATGAGGTATATTTTTTCCATTATCACTATGAAGAGGGCCAATGTGAGATTGTGCTTCATTTTGAATCCATACATGAAATTTTTCAAACGTTTCAAACGCCTTAGAATTTTGCTTCAATAAATAAACCCAACACATAATGGTGTTATAATCGATAAAAGTCATGAGATATTTATTACCATTTGTAGAAGCAACAGGCATGGGGTCACACAAGTCAAAGTGTATCAACTCTAATTTTCTACATGCTCTGGAATTTGAATCATGGAAAGGTTGCTTATTATGTTTGCCAAGAATACAAGCATCACATTGTTTCAACTTCTTTGGAACGGTGGGCAAACCAAAAACACCATTCTTCTTCAACAAGCGAAGACTGTCATGATATATCTAGCATGCCACAAAACATTAGATAACAATGTACCATCATCATGGTGAGAGAGGTGTGCAAAATTATGTGCTTTTGCAGATGTCCTTTTCAACTTCAACAATCTCTCACTTCCCATCTAGTCATTATGACTTGCTTGTCAAAGGATCTCCTTATCTCAACTTGCCCATCGAATATGTGGATGGAATGGCTTTGTCGAAAGTGCACAAGAGACAGCAAGTTTCTCTATAACCCTGGAAGATAGAAAATATTATGCAACAAAAAGCCAAGAAATCCAGGCAATTTGATCTTGATGGTGCTAATTCCCTTGGGTTTGAGGCTAGATTTATCCGCAAAATATACTACATCGTCTATATTGTCATTCAATTCTTCGAAGAAGTCTTTTCTAAATGTCTTGTGGCAAGTTGCACCAATGTTAAGCAACCAAGTATCTCTCCAAGATGTAAATGGAGTATAGAACAAAACTTCATTTCTACCAACATTACAATGTGTAACAATGAAATGAGCAAATTCAAGAGGTTTACTAGACTCATGTGCTTTACTTCTGTCATCTTTCTACTCTTTCTTCTTTGTGATCTTCTCCCATGGAATTTTACATGTCTTTGCCTCATCAAACACATTGAAGATCAGATCAATGTTATCAAAACCAATCTAATTATGGCAAAACCGACCAATCCGACCGATTTAAGCACCCAATCGATTCAAACTGCCACCCCAAACCGAAAATGGCCGATTTCGTACCAAACCGACCAGTTCCATACTACATTGTACAATCGTGGCTCTAGGCCCTAAAAATTGATTTTTTTAAAACAAAAAAAGGCCTACACTAATAGCAAAAAACCTAACCTTAGTAATCATCAATAACATTAAATGGTAATATCAAATTCTTAAAGTAAAAGTGGTATTCTCCTTATCTTTCATTTTCTATTCTTCTACTTAAATTTTTAACATTACCATTAAATGGTAATATTAATAGCAAAAAACCTAGCCTTAGTAATCATCAATAACATTAAATGGTAATAATAAATTCTTAAAATAAAAGTGGCATTCTCCTTATCTTTCATTTTCTATCCTTCTACGTAAATTTTTAACAATACCATTAACTGTTCCAGGATGTTTGAGAGTGGTTCCAACCTCATTGGACTTCATATGCAAGATGTAGAATTTCAGATCCAATTCAAAATTCAACAAACTTAACAACATTTAGGGTTTCAGGATTGTAACGTTTCCACTAGATTCTATTATGTATGAGGGTAGGGGATTGGCATTCAATCAAGCGCATCAACCCCTCTATATACCTCGATGTTGGTGGTGCTAATTGCTTAATTCCTTTATCATGACCTTCATAAAAATGTACCCTTCACTCAAGCAAAATTACTTATCAACTCTGAAACCGGATTCGCCCAAAATGGGCTACGTGTCTCGTGGGGTCGTGTCGGACACGGACACGATGGGAAATCGTGTCCGACACGACTTGGGATCGTGTCTAAAATCAGGACACGATCCAAAGTCGTGTTGGACATGATTTCCCATCATGTCCTGACTATGCGACTCGTGTCCTAATTCCAGTACACGTTTTCCACAGAAAAGGCAGCCCGGGGTTGGTTTAAATACACAAATTCATTTCTTTTTTGTCATTTTCAAGTGTGGAGAAGCTTGAAAGTGGGTTTTATGTGCAGGTGAAGAAGATTTGAAGGCTTTCCAAGGGAATCCAAGTGCATTGGGGGTAGATTTGTGGAGAGGATTGCAAGCTTAACCATCAAACAAGAAAGAGAATGTCTCAATCAGCTAGGGCAGGAGCTAAGGAACAAAGGAAAGGGAGAAATGCACCATCTAGTGCCTCCCCTCCCATTCCTCCAAGCACAAGCTGCTCTACTCCTCCTTCAAGTGCTCCATCTGCTGCTAGTGGAGCTCATGCTCCATTTAGCCCTATTTTAGCAAGACAACAAGCCCAAGAAAAAAAATACCCTTTGTGGAAGTATGTGTCACGGAAAGACGGGCCTGGGGCAAAGCTTGGTGGGGGAGGCAATGTGTCTTGGAGTTGCAATTTTTGCAAGAATGAGTTCTGGAACACATGTTACCGGGTTCAGGGCCATTTGTTGGCCCTTCCTTCTTGTGGGATTTCTTCATGCAAAGTTGTGAGTGTTACCCAAAGGAGGGATATGGAAAGAGAGGATCATGTTGGCTTAGGGAAGGTGGCAACAACAAGCAAGAAAAAAGATGAGGATCCTCTTCCATTCTTGAGGAAATCCTCTAGCACCAAGCCTCCATTTCCACCTAGCATATATGGGAGTGGGGTATTCAAGAAAGTCAAAGAGGCTATCTCCAAGTGGTCCAAAGGATAGGATTTTCCAACAAGAGGCGTGAGAAGAGGTCGACCTTACCATTGCATTCTATTTCTACCTCAACTTCATCTCATTCAATGTTGCACGGTTACCATTGTTTATTGAGATTTGTAGAAGTCTCATTGAACGAGCTCCAGCTGGTTATGTGCCTCCTGGTTCAGAGAAGCTTAGAGCCACATTGTTGGTTAAAGCAAAGAAGGAGGTAGATAAAATTCTAGAGCCAATTAGATCAACATGGCCCTCATCCGATGTGAGTATTGTTTCTGATGGATGGACGGATCCAACACGCCATCCACTCGTCAATTTCATGGTATCTTCCCAAAATGGACCGGTGTTCATGAAAGCAATGGATGCTCTTGGGAAATACAAGGATGCACAGTATATGGGTAAGTTATTCATCAAAACCATTGAAGAAGTAGGTGTTGATTCTTGTGTACAAATCATCACGGACAATGCACTTGTTTGCAAGGTTGCTGGCATGATTGTGGAAGCTAAATATCCACAGGTATGTTCATTTTGGACACCTTTCATTTCTAATTTGCTCAGAGTGAATTTATCACAAGATTCATGATTCATCTAGGTGTCTTTGACTCATTTGAGTTGTTAGTGTTGTAGAGTCATTTATACATGCTTTTATTACTCTTACAGGTTTTTTGGACACCTTGCATTGTCCATTCCTTGAATTTAGCACTGAAATCCATTGCTTTAGATGTGACATGGATTGGAAACCTTATTGAGGATGCATGCCATATCCGTAACTTTGTACAAAACCACACAAATGCCCTCACCATCTACAAAGAGTACACACAACTTTCATTGCTGAAGATTGCAGATACTCGATTTGCTTCCTCATTCATCATGCTCAAGAGGTTGAGGGAGGTCAAAACCGCTCTTGGGTCCATGGTGATTTCAGAGTTTTGGTCTTTTTGGAGAAAGACGAACCAGATTGCTTCAAAAAAGGCGAAGGACACGGTGTTAGATGATGGTTGGTGGGAGAGGGTAGATCTTAGCATTAAGATCATGGAGAAAATCATTTCTTTGTTGCGATTTGCAGACACGGACCAGCCCATCCTAGCAGATGTTTATGAGGGGTGGGATTCCATGATTGAGTCCATGAGGTCCATTGTCATGGAGAAAGAGTGTCTCGAGTATGGGACATCGGCAAAGAACTTATAGTCCATCATTTAGGATATTCTTAATGAACCCCAAGTTCTACAGTCAGGATTGGCTCACTGGTGGACCGAGGCCCTCACACAGCCTCCCTCCTCACATGGATGGAGAGATTGCACATGGGAAGAAGATAGCACTTAGACGGCTATTTCAGGATAGAGACTTACTTAATGAGGTGGAGGAGGGCTTTGTATAGTTTTCCACTTCCACTGGGAGATTTGGAGGCTATGATGTGCTTAGAGACAAGGGGGTTAAGAAACCCTATGTTTGGTGGGCAACTCATGGGGCAACATGCCCTATTCTACAGAAGTTAGCCTTGAGGGTCATCTCTCAAGTTACATCATCCTCTTCTTGTGAGAGGAATTGGAGCACATATGGGAACTTGTATAGTGTGAAGAAGAGCAAGCTTGAGCAGTCCAGGGCAGAGACGATGGTGTATGTGCACTCCAACCTTCGTCTTATTTACAGGAAGAGGGAGGAGTGGGTGAAGGGAAAGACAAAGATGTGGGATGACTTTCTTGAAGATATGGGTTTGGAAAGCAGTATTGAGTTGGCATTAGCCAACATTGATTTTAATGATCCAGTGCTAGAGCCGGTCACTTTTGATGATGGTGATCCTATAGAGGGGTCATCCTCCACACCAGCAGATGCAGATCGTCAGATGGGCAGAGAGGAGGAGGAGGAGGAGGATGACGATCATGGTAGTGTTGAGTTTGTTGATTCAGGCATGGAGGACGACTATTGACATATGAGATTCTTCCATCTTGATCCACCCCTTTTTGTATTTACTATTAGTCTATTTGGCATTTTCTAGTGCCCAGTGGCATTCTGACATCTATGTAATACATTTTGATTTTGATGACTTAATCAGAAATATGGTTCCGACATCTTGAGCTATTGCCCAATGCCTATAAAATTTCAATGCATCTATGTGTCTCATTGTGATTTGTCAATGACAAATGTGTAATCATTAATGTGTATTGATTCTAATTTCTATTGAATATTTGTAAATGTTCTAGTTTCTAAAAAAAATTGGATTTATATGTCTATATTTTTAAACTTTAATATATTTTAAAATATATATATATGTATATAAAACGTGTCCTTCGTGTACTGATTCCGAGGGTCACCGTGTCCGTGTCAAACACTCGTATTTTCGTGTCCCGTGTCCTCGTGTCAGGTGACTTAGCAGTTATTAAGGATGTGAAGTTTTTTTACATGTTTTTAATGCTTGGGATAGGAGGTTTAATAAAAACTATAGGGTGTCTACCCTGCACAATTAGAGTCTAGACTAGTAGTACCATATGATCAGATTGTAAATACTAGACTATAGTTATTGATTAGTACTATGCTTATTTTTTGGACTCTAGGGGGCATTTAGAGCCTCTTTGTTGTTGTATTTTGGTTCATAGATGAATTGCACTCGGTGCTATTTTGGCTATATGCACCTATACTTGCTATATACATGAGAAACTTTGCATATTTGTGTATATTGGTTGGATTCATATGGATGCACATGAGTATATATGTTTTTTTACAAAATTTGAATATTTATGTAGTTTTTGGTCGACCGGTTTTTTGGTCCGATTTTTTTTCGATTTTTTTTTGTTCCAATCCGATTCAAATTTTTGGGCTCTGCCGGTTCGATGACTGGATTGGTCTTGATAACATTGGATCAGATCTCTCACTATGGTTGTGTCTACCCCCCCAGCTCCGAATTTCTTTCTTCTACATCCTCTTTTGCTGCCATCTCTTCTAGAAGAATCATGCAACTGACTCTTCCCTTTCTAAGCAAGGCAATGGATCTCTCCAATGTTTTCTTTCCAAAGGCTTTCTCTCGCTCATTCTACAATCTTCTCCACCACAGTGTCAAATTTGAGTTCTTTCAATTGGCCACTAGCCTAAAGTGAGTCAAGATAGTGTGAACATGTCAGGTAGAGGACTAGGATGAAGATTCTAAGAGCAAGGTCTACCTTCACACCAGTAGCATCAATGTCATGCATAATTGCTTTGATCTCAGATGCTACAACCATAAGATCACTATCTTTCATCTCTAGGTTGAAGAGCTTTAACAGAAATTGAATTAACTCCAATTCTGACTGTGAGTCATACAAATCTTTCAATTTCTTCAAAGCATCATAAGAGTTCTTAGCAGATCAAATATGTTGACTCACCTCTTCACTTATTGTAGCAGCAATCACTGCATATGCCACCTTCTCTCAATTCTTCCATATGGCAAGCTCTTTGTCTGCTTTGGGCTCTTCAGGTGCAACATCACCTTCTCCATCACAGAAGTCATCCCACAAATTGTTTAAGACGAGGGTGTGCTTGATCTTCCTTGACCACTCTGGATAGTTGTCCTTGCCAGTAAGCACCACTCCGACAATGGAAACCAAAGAGTGCATCTTCAACAGTAAATCACTTCAAACAACACATTTTTAAGTAGAAGATACAAAGATGGCAATACTATATTCTGCAATACAGTCTCTATCCAATATAATTTCTGCAATACAATCTACAACAATAATCTGTGTACAAGTACAAATTAGTTTCAAGTCACATCATTAACTTCATTAACATCATATGGAATAGGTGTGACTGTCTCCAAAACAGCATTTACAACATCTGAAGGAATAGGTGTGACTATCTCCAAAACAGAGATGTATTAAAGAAACAATTTTAAAGTACAATCTCTGCAATTAAGCACTACATTAACTATCACAAAGGCAGAAAAGATGGATGGAATCCAAGGCTGTTCACACTCATGCATGTTCCGAAGAAGTGTATTCTATTATTTATAAGATCAAGAGAGTCAGAGACAAGTCGCGATTGCAAGAATGGCTGAGACACACAATTTTACAGTACAATCTCTGCAATTAAGCACAACAATAACTATCACAAAGGCGGAATAGATGGATGGAATCCCAGGCTGTTCATACTCATGCATGTTCCGAAGAAGTGTATTCTATTATTTATAAGATTCAAGAGACAAGTCGCAATTGCAAGAATGGCTGAGAGTCCCGATCTTACTAGCAAGTATCATTTAAATCAAAGCAAAGCAAGGAACAAATGTGTTGAATCAAAGCAAGGAACAACTTATCAGTCTTCTTGATGATGTAGACATCCAACTTGCAGAGTCCACTAGGACGTGGAGTCACCAGGTCGCTAATGATTCATTTCCTTCAAATGCGAGAGATGCCATTCCAATTCTGATTGATTATATGCAAAAATCCTTACCATATCATTAATATTATCAGTGACCACACAACCGAACAATAAGCAATATCAGAATCCAAAAAAATGGTGTACACTTCTAAATATGGCTGGTCTTTCAGTTTATTTCATGGAAGACCCCACTGATCAAGGCACCAAGTTGTGGACAGAGACTATTCACCAGGTTGTGGGGAGAGACTACTAAGAGTCTTCACCAAGTCATGAGGAGAGAAGACTCTTCATGAAGAGTGAGGACAGAAGATTCTTCATGAACAGCTAGCTGATTTTGTCAAGTGATTTAACAAATAGAAGCTAAGTGGGCAGATTTATGTTCAAGAATATAGCTAGGACAGGAACTACTGCACAGGTTCAGTGTGAACATGCCGAAAGTAGTTCAATATAAGTCTATTTTGTAATTCACTTTAGGAAAAAGTGAAGTCTTATATTTAGTTGTTAGGATTAATAAAGTGTATTTAATACATTAGTTACTTAGGTCTAATCTCATCCATACATCTCACTGAGAGATTTGAGTTTGGGTAGATTAGAGTTTCAGCTCAAGTATAAAGACAAGTCAAGATAGTGAGTTCAAACACAGTTTTCTCAGACAAGGACAACAATTGAAAGAGAGAGCATAGTGCATCTATCAAGAGGAAAGTTTGCAGCAACAGATCTATACAGCACAGGCCATATAATAGATCCGTACAGCCATACTATAGTAAGTTGTACAACCATACAGCAGCATTTGTTGTTCCTCGATGATTGTGCAGGTCATACTCTCTTCAGCAGGTCGTACACCTCAAGTTGGGGTGGTTTTGTTTAATATGCATCTGCTAGTTTTAACCAAGTGTGGAGATTGCCTTGTAAGCTTTGATTAGTTGAATAATAAGTTGATTTGAAGGAGAAATTCCCTGTGTGTGTAATTGTTTTATAGTTCCACTATTTACTTTCCAGCTATTTTGTGATTGTTGCTATGTGAAGAAGTTAATTTTCTTCAATTAAATAACATAAGAAGAGCAATCACCTAGAATTCGAAATTTTCACATGGTATCAAAGCTTCTTTGATTGGAGATCTGAAGAGTTTATACCAATAGTTCAACTATTGAAACCAACTGTCGAGAACTAGGACCAACAATTAGAGGATTCCAAAGGTAGCGCTTGCTTATCAAATTTGGGAATCTATGTGTTAGAGCTCAAAGATGGCATCAACAAGCCTCAAGTTCGAGGACAGATTGGAAGGTGCCACAAATTGGAAATTGAATGGGCTCTCATCTCAATGAGAAACATTTGTCAAGGGTGTTTGTGCTCGAGAGAATCTTCCCTCCTTCGAAAGGCTGTAGGATGATTGTATCCAAGAGGAGACTTGAATGGAGCCAAAGGCCAGCAAACAGGGAGGTGGCATTGACCTATGTCACAGGGTTTGTCGAACTTGAAACTTGAAGTTCGAAGTTCGACAAACCTCAAAAATTTAAGTTCAAGTTCGTCGAACCCGATAGGCAAACTTAATGGTGAGCTTGAAGATAAAACGGTTCGTTGAACAGGCCCGTTTAGGTTCAAATTTTCAAGGGTTTATTTAATTTTGTTCCAGAAAACCTAATCCCATACTCACTGATGGCTCGAGCCCTGCAATCATTTCACCCACAACTATAGTTGAAAATCAACCTTGGTTGAGCTCGACCCATGAAAATCGACCCTTGCTTGACTCTGCAAATGATCATGTCCGAGCTTGAGTCTCAACCCATGGACCCCGCGAACCAGTTCATGTCGAAAACAAGTGGAAATTTGGAGAGGAGCAATTGTAGAACCCTCAGCCACGAACCAATTCAAGACGAAAACAAGTCAAAGGGGAACAGTGTGACCACCAATGGGTGTAACCGCTCAAAACCAGTGCTTGAAAGGGCAAAACGATGCGGTGGACCATGGAGCCCTCTATTAGGAAGGGTTATAGTGAGACTAAGGCCTACACAATCTTTATTCTAGAGCAACAAAAGACAATGATAAGCAGAGACGTAAAGTTTAAGGAAGACTCTACATCCAAGAAGCTTCATGAGCCTATTCCAGTGGCAGGGGATGAGGAGCAAGAAGCTACAAAGGTTGATATAGAGTCACTAGTGACTTTCAATTCAGGGCAACAACCTTCAAGTGCAGAGGAGGAGCCACCAACTCCTACCAATTCTGTCAAGAGACCTCGATCGCTAACTTAGACATTGGGGGATGCTCAAGAGCATGTTGAGGCTACTAGGAGCACATCTGGGGAGAGCAAACCTCCAAAAGAGGTTCCTAACCACGTGGCATTGATGAACAGCATCATAGATTCTGAGCCTTCAAGTTTTCAACTTTTCAGGAGGGAGCAAACCAACAAGTTTGGAGAGATGCCATGGTGAAGGAGTACACCTCAATCATGAAGAATAATGTATGGCCCATAGTGCAAACACTGAAGAAAATAATGACAAAATCACAAAACCTCTTTGTTGTGTTTTGTCAAACACTTAGCAACTATAGGTTTTAAACTTAAAATTATTTGCAGACTTTTAAAGAATTAAAACACTCTTACCAAGATCTTCTAACACATAAAATCTGAAAATTAATGATGTAAAGTTGTAAACAATGATTTAGGTCAACCTTGACCAAGGCAAAACCCAAACAGGGAAAATCCTTGAGAGAGAAATTTTATTAGGGCAAATCTGAAAATTACTTACAACTCAGAAAATTTTCTTTCTTCAAAAATTACAAAGACAAACTTATCTTTCTCTTCCACTCTGCTGTAGTTTTTTCTTAGAATTCGTACCAACTGGAGAATCTGCCCCAAACTGCTCACACGTGCCAAAAATCAGACCCAAAAATCTGTCTTGGAATGCGTGCTTGTTTACAGCCTCCCTGTATAGCCTGTCAGGAAAAAATACAGCAGCAGCATGAACCCTTTCTGCCTTGGGAACAGTGCCCACACATACCAGAAATCTGTACGGTCAATCTGATTGGGAAATCGCGTCAATATACAGCTGCTGTCTTGAAAATCAAGCCCCTCACTTGAACTGTCAAATCTGTTGTAGTTGTCTTGAAAACTGTCTTTATCTTCTCTTGGAAACTATGCCATCATTCAACTTGAAACTCATTTTCTAATCTCTTCCTCTCTCTCGATCTTGGTGTGTTCTCTTTGTGCCCTTTACTCTCCTTTTATACTTCACTTTCTAATAACTAACCCTAACTACCAACTCATCAAAGACCAGGATTAATTCTTAAGATGAATGGTTCTCATTAAATGCACTTTAATTTATAAAATAATAATTATAAGCACAACTCATAATGGGACCCACAACTTAAACTATGAAGTACAACTTTATTTATTTACATAAAGTCACTTTATACATAAATAAACCACTATGGAGTACACTTTGTCCCCCCCATGACTAACACACCCAAAAACTCATGAGGAAGACCTCCAGAGTTAAGATTTTCTAACAAAGACTGGAGGGGAAATCAATAGAGAATTCCAAGAGGCTCTACAAGAACAAGAATGTGGCAGATGGCTGCATAGAGAAGCATAGTGCAAGGTTTGAAGTGAAAGGGTTCGCCCAAAAAGAGGGAGTGGACTACGAGGAGACTTTTTATCTAATAACAAGTACACTTCCATTAAAGCAATTATGTCTTTAGTTTCCATTATGGCATAGAGGACATATCAGATGGATGTGAAGACAACTTTCCTCAATAGGATAATCGAGAAAGAAATGTACATAGAGCAACATCAGGCTTTGATATTAGTGGGAAGGAGTCCTATGTTTGCAAGCTAAAAAAGGCCTGGTATGGACTCAAGCAAGCAAGAGCCTGGTATTCCAAGATCGATGGGTATTTGTTGACTATGGACTTGACCAGAAGTGAAGCAGATCCTAACTTTATATTATATATTTGGTAGGACCGATCTACTTGTTTTGGTGTTGTATGTAGATGACTTGTTTCTTACAGGTCCAGAGAAGCTCGTTGCAGGGTGCAAAGCAAGTATGGCAGTTGAGTTCAAGATGAAAGACATTGGCATGATGCATTACTTCCTAGGTTTGGAGGTTTGGTAGAGACCAGGGGAGATATTGCTTGGTCAAGGTAAGTATGCAGTCGAGATCTTGAAGAGATTTTGAATGCCTCTAGCCACACATATGATTACTAATCAAGAGATTTTAACAAGTTCAAATTCACAGATGATGGATGCCACATTGTACAAGCAACTGGTAGGTTTCTTGATGTATATAGTCAACACTAGGCCAGATGTATGTTTTGTGGTGAACATCTTGAGTCAATTCATGGTGGAGCCAAGGCAGGAGCAAAGGGTAGCAACAAAACATGTGCTCAAATACTTGAGGGGCACAATGGAGTATGGTCTGAGATAACTTGGAGACGGTAGACGGTGAAGTGAAGTTGCAAGAGCATACAAACTGAGATTGGCAAGCAATGCATTAGACAAGAAGAGAACCTCAGAGTGTTGCTTTAGCTTGGAATCAACAATGATATTCTAGTTCAGCAGGAAGCAAACTTTCGTGGCATCACCAAAGGCAGAGTATATGGCAGCTAGTACTACTAGTGTGAGGCCATCTGGCTTCACAAGTTGCTTGCAAGGTTGTTTAATCAGGAGTTGGATCCCAAGATGATTTACTATGAAAATCAAAGTTGTATCAAAAAATGAGAATCCAGTGTTTCATGACAAGTCCAATCACATAGAAATCAAATATCACTTCATACAAGACAAGATTTCAAAGGGAGCAGCAAAGCTACAGTATATTCCCGTAGATCATAAGGTAGTTGATATTCTAACCAAACCCTTAGCAAAATAAAAGTTTGAAGCATTTAGAAATAAATTGTTATTGGTGCACAATTCCTTCCTCGCTAAGAGGGAGTGTTGAGAAATATAGCTTGGACAAGAACTTCTGCACAAGTTCAATGTAATGTACCAAAAGTAGTTCGAGATAATTCTATTTTGTAATTCACTTTAGGAAAAAGTGAAGAGTCTTATATTTAGTTGTTGAGTCTAATAAAGTGTATTTAATACATTAGTGACTTCGATTTAATATCAACCATACATATCACTAAGAGATTAGGGTTTTGGTAGATTAGGGTTTCATCTCAAGTATAAAGACAAGTCAAGATAGAGAGTTCAAACACAGTTTTGTCAAACATGGACAGTGACCAAAAGAGAGAACATAGCGCATCTGTTAGGAGCAAAGTTTGCAGCAGCATATATGTACAGCACATGCCATACTGCAGATCCATACAACAATATGGATCCATCCAATTCCATACAGTTGTACTGCAGTAGGCCATACAACAGCAGCTGCAGTTCCTCAAATATTGTGCAGGCCATACTCTCTTCAGCAGGTCGTACACCTCAAGTGGAGATGGTTTTGTTTACTGTGCAGCAGCTGGTTTTAAGCAGTTATGGAGGTTGCCTTGTAAACTTTGATTAGTTGAATGATAAAGAGAAATTCTATGTGTAAATGTGTAATTGTTTTGCGCTTCCACTACTTACTTTCTAGTTATTGTGTGATTGTTGCTATGTGAAGAAATTATATTTTTGCAATTAAATAACAGTCTAATTTGGTTGAGAACACAAGGACAGGAATCACCTAGGGTTTGGAAAATTTACAATTTATGGTTGTGATTATTCTGTTGTAATTGGAGTAGTCTATTTATTCTACATTTTGGACTTTCCAATGGTTTTTCGTTGGAATCCAGTAAATTTGTTTTGGTAAAATCCAAATTTGGAAACATTTAAATTGTGTTTTTGAATGCATAAATGGATTCAGCACCTATTAAAGTTAGTGCAGCTGCAAGACCCATTCTCAGAGAGAATGGTACCCTAGTCAGTTAACTAGGGTCCCTTGTCAAGTTAACCAGGCAGAGTAAAGAGTAAGACCTTAGAAGGTACCCTAGGGCCCCCAATTGTCTCCTGGGGTTCTTGGTCGGGGACCAAGTAGGTTGATGCCATGGCAAAGTCCCTAGCATGTGGCTGGGGTCCCTAATTGTCTCTAGGGTATTCTGGTCTAAGACCAGACAATTTCTTGGTCACGAGGATCAAGTAGGTCCTGCAGGTTGAGACAGAGACCTCCTAGTTCGAGACCTCCTGGTCCGGGACCAGGCAGATTCTTGGTCATGAGGACCAAGTAGTTCCTGCAATGACATACCTGGTCAGTTAACCAAGTGGATCTTGGTCAGTGGACCAAGATGATGATGTGCGATGTTCTCTTCTCCTAGTCTTCGAGATGGTTGAGTTAGATGGTCTTCTCAAGGGACTGGCCACCCCTTGATGGAGCCACCAGCATCTGACCTGAGGAGCTGTCTAGAGGTGATCACATCATCCAGTGTGGACCCTTCCTTATACAGTGATGATGAACTTTCAGGTTATATGGAACATTTGGACATTTGAGAGAGAGATGACTGGTTGTACCTTCCTCACCTTGGTTGATTTACTCTTGGTCTTTACACCTTGTTGATTATTGGTCTTGTGGTACCTTGTCTTTGACTTGTGGTTAGTAGTGTCATTTACCCACCTTGAGTTGTTTTTTATTTGTACCACCTTTTGGTCTTATGGGTACTATGGTTGTTTGTCCACGTTTGAGGTACACCCTTTGGTCCTAAGGGTTATGGGTCAAGCTACCCACTCTTGCTTGTATGTTTTTGACTTGTACCATATTGATTGGTCATAGTACCCTCACCTATTTAATTGTATGAACCTAGTACCCCCCTAAGACACTCTACTTTATTTTATGTTATTAAATGTGACTTTATTGTTTTAACTATAATGTGTTGGTACCCACCTAAATCACTTATATTTTATATTTATATATTTTGTGACTTTTATTTTTGTCCTAACTAAATGGTACCCTCCAAAATCTATGGAACCCTAAGATTTAATTATGATGCTTCTAGAAGTCATCAATGTTCTATTTAATTGAGACCTCTCTCTCATTATTATCATCCATCATCTTTATCTCAAGATCTGCTCCTTCCTATTCTTGACGTCAAGGATATCACTGCTACTCACTCAAGTTTGAAGGTCGCCCACCTACTAAACAAGTTCATATCTTTTTTTTTTGTTAGCGATGTTTGATCTGCATCCAGGATTTGATCTGTGATCAAAACATGATCCATTTTTTATGACTTGTGACCTGTTTGAATAAGGTCGTGACGGCTGTGACTTCTTTGACCTAGTTGAACCCTAGCTAAGATCTACTCTGCCTTCGATCTGATTGTTGAAGTGTTATCTAGATCCGATCTGCTGCATATGTTCTTGTTAAAGAGGCCGTACGCCTAGATCTACTAACCCGTGGACTTCTGGAACCTTGATCTACTCAGCCGAGCTCTATTTTTTGTCTAGTTGTGATCCACTTGAGGCCCGATCTGCTATCTCTAAGCCTGTTGAAGTCTTGACTGAAATCTGATCTACCTTATAAGTTTTGATTGAAGCCAGGTCTGCTAACCAGAAGCTTGTTGAGGTCTGTTGGACCTGTGTAAGGATTTATTGCAGAGACCTGCTACCCTTACTAATTGTTTATGATCAATCTTCTTGGTTATTGAGAGGGTCGCAGTCAGCTAAAAGTTGACCTGTGGAAGCCGTGGACTCTGTGGGTTTGTTTTAGTCAGTTGAAGGAATATTTGTAGAGGTCGTGACCCTTTCTGGAAAACCCACTTTGCTATTACCTTATTGTTTCAGATCTAATTTGGTTTTGTTTTATCTTCCTTACCTTGTCTTTGATCAGATCTGTGTTGAAACCTTAATGAGATCTAATTGTGGTTAGATCTATGGTGTCAAGGCTTGTTGAGGTTTGTGCTAAGTTCTGCTTGAGACTTTCATTGTGTTTCTGACTGTCATTGACTATACCTCAGCTAGTCATCTCTCTCTCTATGGTTTGTACTTACCCTTTAGGAGGGGCAACGGGTTCCTAGTGTTGGTTGGCCTTTGAGAGGCACAGCTTTGTCTGAAAGTAATATTTCTGAGTATAAAACAGGAAGGGTTTCACACCCAAGGTAAGTACCCTAACTGGTTATTAATTGTACTTGTTACCATTAATCTTATATTGTTGGTTACATGTTACTGAAGATTACTTTAACACGGTGACCCAATTGGTAGTGTTAAAGATGAAAAGTTGAAAGAGATGAAAATTATGTTTCAGTTCTATTTACTGTTGTATTATTTCGTTTCAGTATTAGTTTGTTAAAAGTGATTTTGCATTAAAGTACATTGATTGTTTATTTTCTGCATCAAACCCTAACCCTAACCAAAATTTAACAGCACCCTCAAATACCCCTATGACACTCATATTATGCAATTTCCACAACTAATATATGTGACTCTTAAGATGTTTTGAAGATTTCCAACCGAAGTTCGAATAAAACAAACCGAAAAATATACCCAGAAAAAAGGTAAAAAATGTAGAATATTTAGACTACTCCGTTGTAATTAAGTAATTTTCAGATCTATTATATATTGGGATTTGTGCCCTAAGGCCTGGGAAAAATATTTCCCTTGAAGTAGAATTGTACAATGTTTATTTTCTTGGGTTGTCTTATGTATTTTGCTGGAGTTCGCTGGACAGAAGTAAAATATACACTAGTTTAATTTATATTTCAAATTCAACCCTAAGGCTGAAAGTTGACAGGAAATAGATCCAAAAAACCTCAAAGTCGAGGTGAAATTTCTGAATTTAGATTCAAAGGCGATTCTAAAAATTCCCACACCACCACTTTAACCATGTCAGCAAACTGGTAAACAGCCACCTTGTTGATGACTATAATTTACCATTCTCAAGGATCAAGTCTCTTTGGATAGCACAATGGAATGCTTGGATACATTTTGTTTCACCTCGAGATCAAATATCCAATGGCATAAAACCCTGTGTTATAGACAAAGTCAACACCCCAGATCCATACTAGCTCACCAGAGTCACCACTCAGAATTGGTCCTAGCTTCAATCGGATCAGATATTATATTCCTTGGCATTCCCTTTGTTTTCCGATAGAAGATACTTAGAGGAAGAAGTGATGGGGCACATTTGTAGGAGCCATTTGTGGTCTAATAACCCTTTAACCCACACTGGGCCGACCCCAATAGGGTGGTCTAATAACCCTTTAACCCACACTGGGCCGACCCCTAGAAGGTGGTCTAATAACCCTTTAACCCATATGACTCATACAGGGTCGACCCCACACAGGTGGTCTAATAACACATCAGATATAAGTTACGACACTTACAATATAACTTGTGACACTACTCCGGGGTCTAATGCCCTGTCATACATGGGAGGATGGACCTCAATGACTTTACATGACTCAAGTATAATAATGACTTCTCCAACCTGGAGGAACAAACATCTCCATCGGAGGTACAACAATAGAATACAAATGACGACACTTCTGATCGGAGGAATAAGACATCTCCATCGGGGATATAATAAAGTACAAATGTAATACATACAATATACAAGTGAATATCTTCCGAAGTTACAAATACATCAACACTCCCTCTTAACTAGGAAGGTATTCTCTAGACACAAGTCATCAATACATATAAGCACAAGTCTTCAATTCTGGAGCTGGATCATCATCACTGGATCACAGAGCATCATCGTCACTGCTGCTGTACTCGTCATCTCGATCACTAGGCTATCTCTCAATTCTTCTCATCATAGGAAGTTCTACAGAGCCATCCCTTTTTCATGTTGGTTGTAGGCCTAGCCTCCTGTAGGTCTTCATCATCTCTGCGAGCGGGCCATCCTGTGTAATCCTCAAGACTAATTATGTGCGTCAACAAAACCTCGAAAGAGTATCCCAGGATCCTTTATGTGCCTAAGCATGACCGGTAAGATCTCCCAGGGAGCTATTACATGTGACCACCACAAAACCTTAAAAGAGTGTCCCAGGAACGTTTATGTGCATAGCACGACCGGCAAGAACTCTAAAGAGCATCCTGGGATCATTTATGTGCCTAAGCATGACCGGCAAGATCTCCAGGACTGATTACATGTGGTCTGGCAAAACCTCGAAAGAGCATCCCAGGACTGATTACGAGCGTACTGCTCAACCTATCGGATCTTCCAGGGAAACATTATATGCCACAAGACAAAACCTCAAAAGAGTATCTCAGGATCCTTTATGTGCCTAAGCACGACCGGCAAGATCTCCCAGGGCAAGATTATATGTCCTCCCAAGCAAAACCTTGAAAGAGCATTTGCCAGATCTCCCAGGGAGCTATTATATGCCATAGGAAAAACCTCGCAAGAGTATCTGCAAATCTCCAAGGGCAAGATTATATGCTTATCGTACAACCTGTCCACGGCCACGGAGTATCATCCTGATACTCATGATCCACTTGATCATCCTCGCACAGAGCATCCTCCTAATGCTCATGACCATACTGATCATCATCATACAGTACATCATCCTGATGTACATCATCATCGCATGATCATCTTGATCATCGTCACAGCATCGTCCTGATGCATATTTTCATCGCATGATCATCCTGATCATCGTCATAGCATCATCCTGATGCATATCATCTGGAGCATCCTCCTGATGCTCATCACACATGATCATCTTGATCATCATACATAGCAGTAACCGGAGCATCGTCCTGATGCTCATCACACAACGCTTACATCCATAGCCATGGGAAGGATCCTCCTACCACCATGCTTGGAATGGCTCCTACAAATGTGCCCCATCACTTCTTCCTCTAAGTATCTTCTATCTGAAGAACACCAAGCCTCTCTCTGAAGTACTCAAACTTCACTATGGCTAGTGGTTTGGTCAACACATCTGCAATCTGCTCATCTGTCGCAACATACTAGAGCTTCATTGCTCTTCTCTGCACCATATCCCTGATATAGTGATATTTGATCTCGATGTGCTTCGACCTATCATGGAACACCGGGTTCTCTGACAACTTCACACAACTCTGGTTGTCACAATAGATACAGGTAGCATCCAACTGGAGATCAAATAAATCAGACAATAGCTTCCTTAGCCATACTGCCTCACAACTAGCCGAACAAGCTGCAACCTCAGAAACAGGATTCGTCCTTAACCCTTGCTGTGTCCCGAATCGGTCGAATCGGACACGATTCGATTGGAATTCGTGTCCGATTCGACCTTGCATCGAATCCTGAATCGGGACACGACCTTCACAACGAATCGGACACGCAGATGAATCGAATCCCGACTGTCGGACACGTTTTTGGCGGAAAAGTGCGTCCGGGTTCACTTAAAAATCAAAATTTGCCTTTCTTTTTGTCATTTGCAAGGAAGCATTTGATTGAGAGTGAGTTGCATGTGCAGGTGAAGGAGATTTGAAGGCTATCCATCGTTTCCAAGCGATTCCAAGTGCATTCCGGTGGATTTGTGGAGAGGATTGCAAGCTCAACCATCACAAAAGAAAAGGAATGTCTCAATCAGCTAGGGCAGGAGGTAGGGGGCAAAGGAGAGGGAGAAATGCACCATCTAGTGCCTCCCCTCCTATTCCACCAAGCACAAGCGGTTCTCCTCCTCCGTCAAGTGCTCCATCGACTGCTAGTGGAGCTCATTCTATGGCTCCACTTAACCCTGTTTTAGCAAGACAACAAGCCCAAGAAAAAAAATACCCTTTGTGGAAGTATGTGACAAGAAAAGATGGGCCCGGGGGAAAGCTTGGTGGGGGAGGCAATGTGTCTTGGAGATGCAATTTTTGCAAGCATGAGTTCATGAGCACATATTTCCGGGTTAAGGGCCATTTGTTGGCCCTTCCTTCTTGTGGGATTTCTTCATGCAAATCGGTGACTGTTCACCAAAGGAAGGATATGGAAAGAGAGGATCATGTTGGCTTAGGGAAGGTGGCGGCAGCAAGCAAGAAAAAAGAGGATGATCCTCTTCCATTCTTGAGGAAGTCCTCTAGCACCAAGCCTCCATTTCCACCTAGCATTCATGGGCGTGGGCATGGGCGTGGGGATACTTATCAAACAAGAAAGAGGCAATCTACAGGTGGTCCAATGGATAGGATTTTCCAAAAAGAGGCGCGAGAAGAGGTAGACCTTACTATTGCATTTTTCTTCTACCTCAACTTCATTTCATTCAATGTTGCACGGTCACCATTGTATTTTGAGACGGTTAAAACTATCATGGAACGTGCTCCAAATGGTTATGTGCCTCCTAGTTCAGAGAAGCTTAGAACCACATTGTTGGTTAAAGCAAAGGAGGTAGATAAAATTCTTGAGCCAATTAGATCAACATGGCCCTCATCCGGTGTGAGTATTGTTTCTGATGGATGGACGGATCCCACACGCCATCCACTCATCAATTTCATGGTATCTTCCCAAAATGGACCGGTGTTCTTGAAAGCGGTTGATGCTCTTGGCGAATACAAGGATGCACAATTTATAGGTGATTTATTCATCAAAACCATTGAAGAAGTGGGTGTTGAGTCGTGTGTACAAATCATCACGGACAATGCACCTGTTTGCAAGGCTGCTGGCATGATTGTGGAAGCTAAATATCCACAGGTATGTTCATTTTGGACACCTTTCATTTCAAATTTGCTTATTGTTTGAATTTGGTCATTGCAATGTTAGTGTTGTAGAGTCATTGATACATGCTTTTATTGCTCTTACAGGTTTTTTGTATTTACCCCATCTTGATCCACCCCTTTTTGTATTTACTATTAGTCTATTTGGCATTTGCCAGTGGCCCAGTGCCCAGTGGCATTCCGACATATATGTATACATTTTGATTTTGATGACTTAATGAGAAATATGGTTTCGACATGCATATGTGTCTCATTGTGATTTGTGAATGACAAATGTGTTGTGAATCGTGATTTGTGAATGACAAATGTGTAATCATTAATGTGTTTTTATTCTAATTTCTATTGAATATTTGTAAATGTTCTAGTTTCTAAATATTTTTGGATCTATATGTCTATATTTTTAAATTTTAATATATTTTTAAAAAATATATATATATGTATATAAGACGTATCCTACGTGTCCTGATTTCGGGGGTCACCGTGTCCGTGTCGGACTCTCGTATTTTCGTGTCCTACGTGTCCCGTGTCCCGTGTCAGGTGACTTTGGCTGCAACATACTCTGCTTCGGCTGTACTCAGTGCTAAGCAGGATTGCTTCCTGCTAAACCAAGAGATCACACCTGATCGCATACTGAAGCAGCACCCCGAAGTGCTCTTTCTATCTGCAGCACTACCTGCCCAATCTGAATCAACATACCCTCCAGGTTAAACTTTTGATTCGCATCATACTTGAGCCCATAATCAATCGTACCCTTCAGGTACCTCAGAATATGCTTTACAGCAATCAGGTGAACATGTCTAGGATCTGTCAGAAACTGGCTCAAGGTGTTCACCACAAAGCAAATATATGGTCTCGTATTCGTCAGGTACATTAAGGACCCAATCATCTGACGATACACCGTGACATCAACCGACTCTAATGAAGCATCACTCGAAAGCTTCAGGTTTGATGCCATAGGTGTGGCCATGGCCTTGCAGTCCATCTTCCCGAACTGCTTCAATATCTCTACTGCATACTTTCCTTGTCCAAGGAAGATTCCATCTGCACTCTGCCACACCTCCATACCTAGAAAGTAATGCATCATACCCAAGACCTTCATCTCGAACTCGGCAACAAGCTTCCTCTTCGTGTCGACAATCAACCTATCCTCACCTGTTACAAACAGGTCATCCACATACAATAGAAGTATCACTGGATTGCCTTCCTCAACCTTGTAGTAAAGGTTGGAATCCGCTTTACTCTTGGTAAAGCCCAAACTGGACAGGAAGCTGTCTATCCTGCTGTACCATGTCCTAGGTGCTTGCTTCAAGCCATACAAGGCTTCCTTCAATCAGCACATATATGACTCCCTATCATGTGTCTCAAAACCAAGTGGTTGCTCTACATACACTTCCTCTTCGACTACACCATTCAAGAAAGTTGTCTTAACATCCATCTGGTGTATCTTCCACTTCATCACTGCAGCCAAAGCAAGTACTGTTCTAATGGAAGTGTATCTGGCTACAGGTGCAAAAGTCTCTTCATAATCTATCCCTCTTTCTGGGAGAAGCCACGAGCTACAAATCTTGCCTTGTATTTCTCTATGCTGCCATCTGCAGCATGCTTGATCTTATAGATCCACTTGGAAGTCACAACAAACTTCCCTTCTGGTCTCGGGACCACATCTCAGACATCATTCTTCATGATCGACTGGTATTCCTCGATCATGGCATTCTTCCATTACTGCATCCCAGATCTTGGGAACTTCAGATTCTTCAATATCTTCAATAGATAGTTTTCTTTGAACTTCATTTGCTGGAACAAATGTTGTAGTCCTTCTTTTGTAGGTGATTGTACATGATCTGTCCTACAAGTCAAATTCAATTGCATGAATAGAAACTTCTCATAGATTTTAGAACAAATTCTTACACATAAAGATATATGTCATACAGTCATGCAATTATCTTAGCCAATGCTTCAATACAACATTTATCCATATCCCGTAACTTTCTAGATGCCTTCCTGGATTATATATTCTTTGAACTTATATCCATTCTGGATTATCATACCCAAACAATGTCTTCTTTGTTCTCTTAGAGACCTTTTGCTAGCAACCTGCATATCTCATAAATTAATAATTGTAGAACCAAGTTATACATATCTCGTAAGTAGAGCTTTTATGTGATCCATGACTATGGATGAGTCTTTGTCTTCATGTCACCATGGTCATATGTTCTTGATCTAGAACTTGATTTGTCTTTCTTGATGTACCTTTCATGTTAGCGGACAACATCATCCTCATACAACACCACAGTGCATTAGTACAATCATAAGTGTCATAACCCTAATTAATGAATGTCTTCTATCATTCTCATGCAAGACAAGTCTAAAATGATCAAGATTGTACTAACCTTAATAATATGAAGACAAACATATCATAAACTTAATCATGAACAGATTTCAAAACATAACTGAATCTCCTCAAGTCATACCTGTCGGGATTGCTTGTAGTCTTCTTATGTAAGGCCTTAGCCTCATCTCCCTTTGGAACTAGAACTTCTTCACTTATGTAGGTGTCCAATTCATTCTCTTCTAGGATTAACCCAATCCGCTTTGATTTGTTGAAGTTGGATCTGGAGCTGGCTAGGGTTTGACAGAGAAACCCTAAAAATCCAAACTTTGAATTTCAAACTTCTGTTTGGATGAAGAGATGCGCCTTGCTAAGCTGATCAAGGTGGTATACTTCAATTTTCAAATCTCAAAATTGACCCCTCAAAATTGACTTTGAAACTTCCGGATCTTCTGGACAAAATCCCGAACTAGGGTTTGATAATGCCTGGGGTTCTACCCAGCCAAAAAGTTTGATCTTGTGCTCTAAACTTCGATTTTTCTTAAGGAGCATCCAGCCGTGGTCACAGATTCCAAAAATTTTCACTTTTGCAAAAACCATAATTTTCCACCTTTCCGATCAAAATCCCGATTTAGGGTTTGATGAAGCCCGACCTTCTGCCCAACCAAAAAGCTCGATCTTGGTCTCTAAATTTCGATTTTGATGAGGAGCATCCAGCCGTGGTTTCGAATTCCAAAACTTCCAACTTTCTCCGAAACCCTAATTTCATGTAGCAGTGATGATCCAAAAATGAAAGTGCTCAGAATCCAATTCTGTTTGGACAAAAATATATGCCATATTGTTTCTGATGTATCTCTGAAATTCCGAATCCTCAGGGTTTGAAACTTCGGCCTGTGATAGACTGACCTGTCATCTTTCCAACCCCACAGATCTGAGCTCAAATGGATTCTCTGAGAGAGAGATGTGCCAAGTGTCGAAACATGACCTGTTTATGGGATGAAACAGTATAGCAAACTTGTACGGCGTGCCACGTGTCACTGTTTCAACTTCGGCCTCTGAAACCCAGACCTGTGAAACTACAGTCCGTGCTCTAATTGTCACTTTTTACGGAATTCCATTTGGAGCTTCCTAGCCCGAGATATGACCTTTTTGCCTAAGTCACCTGTTTAGGACTGCATTCTGGAAGAGGCAGAAACCCTAACTTGTACGGATCATATCACACAAAGTACAACGAATCTGAGGCTGTCCTTCGGACACAAGGTACATGGACATTTCATCTTCGACCTATAGAGGTTTCAGATCCTGAACCTTCTCCAAAATAGACTTATAGCGAAAGTGCCACGATGACTAGTTTTTACTATACCAAGCCCTAGCTTCCGGTCTACAACAAGTGTCATAAATGCCATACCATGCCTTCCTTCAGGCTAGCTCTGATACCATGTTAGTTTTTCAGTATTTAATTCAATCTGATCTAGGATCTTAACTGAGAGAACAACATGTACAACATATCAAACACAAAAGACAAGAGACACAAAGCATTTCACCGGGGAAAACCAAGAAGGTGAAAAACCCTGCAACTTCCTTAGAGATAGAATGAGCATCAATACAAAGATCACAAAGATCAAACCCCACAACAAGAGATATTCTCCTAGCAACTGCTCCTCCTCCACTCCTCTTTCTCACTAATGCGAAGTGAGTGGGTGTGTGAATGAACAAATGAGAGAGTCACACTCTCTATTTATACTTTACTTTCACTTGACCTTTACTCAACTAGGTCGGCCCCAACTTAACCACTTAACATAATGCTGATTGGGCCGACCCCACTAGGGTGGTCTAAGAACCCTTTAACCCACACTGGGCCAACCCCTAGAAGGTGGTCTAATAACCCTTTAACCCATATGACTCATACAGGGCCGACCCCACACGGGTGGTCTAACAACCCATCAGATATAAGTTACGACACTTACAATATAACTTGTGACACTACTCCGGGGTCTAATGCCCTGTCATACATGGGAGGATGGACCTCAATGACTTTACATGACTCAAGTACAATAATGACATCTCCGACCTGGAGGAACAAACATCTCCGTCAGAGGTACAACAATAGAATACAAATGACGACACTTCCGATCGGAGGAATAAGACATCTCCGTCGGGGATACAATAAAGTACAAATGTAATACATACAATATACAAGTGAATATCTTCCGAAGTTACAAATACATCAACACCATTCTCTCTAGAAGCTTGTTCAAGTTTGACGTGTTGTATTTTTTGTGGAAGTATTGTTTGCTAGAGAGCCTCACAAGCTTTCTCATGGTACGACGGTGCACTAACATGTGTCAATCTATCACTGCAAATTACAGTGCAGTTATGGAATGGAAGATTCACATGTAAATGTAACAAATTACAGTGAATGTATGGAAGATTAGCATGTAAATGTAGCATGTACAGCAACTCTTGGACTTTGGGGTGGGGAACCCTTCAATATGAGCAAAGAGCCACTTGGCCCTTCTTGGCCCCAGTTAACAGTCTCACCAAGGTGGCAACAAGGATTGTCATCAAGCAGGCAAGGAGGTTCAAGAGAAGTAGGAGTGAAGACGTACCTGGCCTGTTGCCGTGGCCAGGAGAGCCTCCCGATATGCCCGGGAGATGGAGCCTCATCCCTGATGCCCATGATAAACCCCCACCAGCTGCTGGCTTGACTACTGTATTGTGCCTTGTTGTCCTTGACTTTGGCTTATGCTATTTTGGACTTGTGATCTAGCAGTTCTTTGCACTCAGGTGTTTTGGCATAAGCCAACCCACAGTTTTGAGTTTTGCTAGTGCTTGTGGTCACTGCATGTGCAGCCCACCTTTGTTTGTATTAAAGCTACATACATATTGTTAAATTCATAGTCAAAGGAAGCTTTAATGTAAAAAATGACTGGCTGGTCGATGCATCTTGTAAGGCACCCAGTCTACATTCTTCTTACAATATCGCTGTTACAATCCTTATCAGCTAAATTTTCCGTAGATATTATGCACAGTCAGCAAATACTCTCCTTAGCCACATAATATGGATTTATAACACAGTTGGACTGTACCCTGCGATTTAGGTCCATGTTAGACCTTAATAATCACCTTGAGGACATGGCTTGACTGTGGAATCTTGATGAGATGCTCATGACGGTCTGTTCTGACTGATGTCAAACCTGCACTGATTTTCTGTAAATGAAGAGAATATTTGCATGTATTTTTTATCGAAAGGGAAAACAACAATTCTGTCATTACACATAAGTACAATGGTCATTTGATGTTGGATTTCCTGTAGCGTTGAAGAACATTCAGTTATATTTTCTATAGCTGCTTTATAGGAGAGCCACGCTTCAGATTTAAGTGTTCTGATAAGCTAGTGGATCATATCAGCAATCAGCCTTCAAACCTCTGAAAGCTTTGGATCTGCCCCACTTCCATCAAAGGTGTATACAGCCTTCGAACTTCTAAAAGCTTGAGAAATTTGGTTAAGGAATTGCCCCACTTTCCTAGAAGGTGTATAAAGAATTTCCTCTGTTTATTTGGTCGATTGATTCCAGTGACTAAAAGTTACTGAGACATAAGAAGAAATACAAACATCACCAAGCAGCACAAACTCTAAGCAACCCGCATGATGAGAAAGTAATGTTACAAGTGAATAGAAAATATCCATCTTAACTACAGATCTATTAAGCACCAAGAGAGATCAAAAAGAGATAGATTTGCAACCTTAAAGATCCAGTGTTAAAATGGATCTATGCCAGTTTATTTTATGTGTGTGTATCAACCCTGGATAGGTTCACAACTTCACACCTCAAGTTTTTGTATCCCTCTTAATGCTTCATAGAGAGGAGAGATCAAGATATTTTTTTATCCCTCTAATACTTACAAGAACAAGCAGAATTAAACTCTTAAACTACTACTATATTGCCAAATTCAATTTTTACAGACATATGGTTATATCTGTCTTAAGAACAAACAAGAATATAGCTACTACGATTTGCAGCATACCCCTAGAACTTTGTTTTTAATTGTGAAATGATGCTAGTAATGAATAGATTCTAGCACTCATAGCCACTATCTCCTAGGTTTGCTGTCAATAGCTGTTTTACTTGCAAATATATGTTATTAAGAAAGCAAAGTTAAACCAAGTAAAACTCTCATAATTCCCACTTGCCAACTGTACCACCAATTATTATATTTTTAAAAAGAGCTTACTATTTACTGAAATAGCTCCTGCAAATTACAATGGTTGGAAGATACTATGATGACCATGACCCCGCCCTTTTGTTAGATCATAATGGTGAAAAAAAATAATACACTGTCAAGGGGAGGAGAGCATTGAGGATAAATAATGTGTAATGAAATCCCAACATAGGGATATGTGGAACTGGATATGTGGCTTGCCACTGTAGTAAGATAGGTTTTGATTATTGTGGACATCATATAGATAACAATCACAATCCAAATAGAGCCCACAACGCATGACACCAAAACCACAGCGCTGTTAGTATCAGAATGAGGGAAGATATGAGAAAGATGCTATCACATTAATATGGGGACTTGCACCCCAAAGGCATTGGATCTGTTGCAGCCAGTGTGGCATTGATTTAGTCTCGAAACTCTCCCACCTTGTTGAGTTTGTGTTAGCTAGGAGTTGTTGAGTTTGTGTTAGCTAGGAGGCTTAAGGTGTGCACTTATGTAACCTACCTTGTTTTAAAATGCAAGTTATCTATCTCACTGGAATATTTTTATATTAAAAAATAAATCAAAGATTCTGCAATCAACGTTCAGCAGCTACATTGCTTAGAATATTTCTAAGGAGAAAATTTGATTTTATAGAACGGTGGTTCCAACATTACATCAGAAGCTGATTTATGTTTTTGCGGGGTAAGCAAATACAACTCCTATATTTTGGCAAAAGAATGTAATAACAGAAACCGGGAAAAAGTAAAACATTTGGTACCTTATCACTGAGGGGTGGACCAAGACGAGCAAATAGTTCAGAGGACGTAGAAGAAGAAGAAGCAACTGCGGACTCGGATGTGCCATTGTGCTTCAACTCCTCCTCCTCGCTCCTGATGGCGGCCATGGCGGCGAAGCTTCGCTGTAAACAATTATCCAACCTACCCAGCTAATTAACCTCGCGATCACCCCAAACAAGTACCAATGTTGTTTACGGTCTGCTAACATAGCTGCATAGCTTCAGACAAAGCCTGTTCAATGTATAATTAATAGCATTCAGCCTTCTTCGCCATTTATCCCTGAAAGCCAAAACACCAGACCATTGCCAAAACCCTCGAAGGTTAACTAATGCGATTTTCTGCAAAGGATGGGACGCCCTTTCTCTCAAAAGCCGAAACAGCGAAAGATGATGATGGTGTCTGGTTCCTGTAGAGGGTTGAATTGAATCATTCCTGGGAAATTCAAAGAATCACAACCTAAAAAAAACTTCGTAAAAATATGTGAGGAAGTCCCTTGGAAATACTAGGGATTCCTGTGCACATGCTAGAGCTCTTGGGCTAAATAGGTTGCGAGGAGGTTCTGAAGGGAATATTAATTGGTATACAGTGAAAATATAACTGCAAAAGACAACCACCCTCGAAACGAAAACCTCCATAATTTGCGTTTAACATGTCTTGGTCTCCCCCAAACAGATTTTTTTATTGTGTACTGAAAAGCCTAGGCTAATAAGCTGTCCTTCAATATCTCACGCTAAAATCTTCCCACATCAAAGTTAGAAGCCTTCCGTTTATGATTCTCATGTGCAATTCAAGCCATGGTTTGTGTTGTTATTGAATGATTTTTCACATCGTTGAGGGTTGTGTTTTTCACATCAATAGTTTTGTTAACTTAGAAGTGTTGATTTTTGTCAATTTAGAAGTGTTGATTTGGGGTTATGAGTTTTTGGATGGATATCAAGTTTATTTGGGTTATAAGTTTTTGAGTTAATGCTATAATATTATTTTTATTTCAATATTAACATTATTGGCAAGATTCGGTATATATTTCAATATTAATATTATTGGTAATATTCGGCATATGAGCTGGGTTGGCAGGCGCGGGGGGGAGTTCTTATGGACTCCGATGGAAACAAAATGAATGAATATGCCTGAGGGATCGGCAAGAAGACTGACAATGCAGCTGAGTGGCTCGCATTGATAAAAGGAATGGAAATTGCAAGGAGCAAAAAAGTCAGTGATCTTGTGGTTTTTGGGGACTCCATGTTGGTTATCAAGGAAGCTAGAAGTTTTGCTAATAACCGTTGTAATTCTACCTCCCCCCTACACCAACATTTCAGATTCTCAGCTAAGGGTTTCCACTCCATCTCCTTTCTTCATATCCTAAGACACAACAACCAAATTGCTGATGGTTTGGCTAACATCAGGGCACGTTTGAATTGCGGACATGCTATCTCAAATGGCATTCATAAGTTTGATGTTTGGGTGCCCTAGACTCCTCCTTCTAAACTCATCCCAACCTTGGTTCCTTCCCCCTTATCCCTCCTTCCCTCACCCTTCGGGGGTCGCATTAACTCCTCAAATCCTCTTTGGATCCCAGCTCACATCCTCCATGTCTTTTCACCTATTTCGACGGCAGCCTCTGACTCCTCCCACTTGTCCCGCATGCGCCATCCTTAACTACGGGCTTTTCCCAAGGCTCCCTCTCAGTTATTTCATGCAGGGTGGCGGTCTTTGCAACATGCGTTTTCCTCTGCGGGTTTGTTGCCTTCTTTCTCGTGTAACTTCTCTTGTAGGTCTCTCTTATTGCGCCATGGCGGACCTTTGCCATTCTCTGCACTGTAAAGAGTGTAGAGTGGGACAATCTGGCACTAGTAGAGGTAAGAAACGCTACCTCACTGAACTTCTGTAGAGTAACAAAGGCAATGATAGACGAGGGGCCCCTATTCTGGCTTGCAGCGACCCTCATCAATCTGAAGACCAAGGTAATGGAAGGAGATGGGTACCTCTGGATGCAGGCAATGGCATGGGTAACAGAGGTGATATGCATTGTCTCGGTAGTGGTTTCGACTGTGGTACTGGAAGCAGGAAGCTTCATAAGACTCTGAATCTCGGACATGAAGCCCCGCATCACTCGGCGCGCGACAGCCCCGAAGGCTATGGCAATAAAAATTGGAATCACAATTTGGGTTACCAGGGAAACTTGGTTGCTCTGGACTCTCCCCACGGGCAAGCTAGTCCCTCCCCAGAAGCTCACATGCAACTACAAGACCTGGAAGCCCAAGTCTGTTGGTTTCATGGTGATTTAAGGGATATGAAGAAGGCAATTTCGAACCTAACCACCTTCGTGCAGATCTCTAATTTTGAAATAAGGAACAGCACCGGAAAGGCGAAAGACCACTTTGAAAAGTTGATGGGTAAGCATGATACATTTTATAGTTGTCTTCGAATTCTGGAAGCAAAAGTGGATTGTATAAGGGTCAACAATGGAAGCACCAGGATTAACAATGGAAGCAGTCCCTCTGTTATTCTGAATGTGGATGAAGACAATGCAGCCCCAGCGTCTGACAACAAGGAGAAAGCCCGTCACCAGGCTAACTGATTTGGCTCATCCTCTTCCAAGCGACTGTGTAATTCTTTTTGTTTATCTTATGCACCTCTGAATCTATGTAATGGGTCTCTGCTCTGTTTTATGTCATGTTTTAGAATTTTCTACATCATTTTGTAATAGGCTTAATGCCTTTTTTGAACTTAAGAGGCTGGACAGTGAGATGTTTGCTTCGACAACTCTGGTTTTATGGGAATAGCCTCCCCGGCTCTATGTAATACTTTCTCCTTTTTAATACAAAGCTAGTTAACCGTTTGTGTAAAAAAAAAAAAATATTCGGCATATGAACCCTCATTGACTTTTGGTTATTATCCGTGCGATGTGTTGCAACTTAGTATTACAATGTTATATCTTTGTCATAGGATTTTGTTCTCCCTTAATAAGTATTTTATTTCTGCCACGTGTGCATTGTGATTAATCTCGCATGTATAGCAATTGTGAGTCAATGGGAGTTTATGAGGCATTACTTAGAACAAAAGCTTTATTCATTCATAAGTTGGCTTTGGAGTATAAGTCCCTAGATTAATGTGATAGCATCATCGCTCCCTTCAATATTAATACCATAGTTATAGTAGGTGTTATGCATTGTGGGCCCTCTCACTTGTGATTGTTATCCGCGTAATGTACACTCTATCCTTACAATTGCAATGTCTAAAGAACTTGGTTTCTTACATTGGAAGTTATTCAAATCATATGCTTATGGTCAAATGAAAAGTGATGATCAATCATGAAATAATAATCGAGTCTGAGTATTATGCTTCTCCTTAAATGCAAGGTGCCAATAGAACATAAAATAAAAATTTCTAATATGATTGTCATTGATTAAGAGTATTGTAGATGGTTCTTATTATAGATAATTTGATGCATGTTAATTAATCCAAGAATGGATGGGGGTGAAACATGTGTAATGGTTAATCACCTCATCTTCCTCCTCCCCTAATAATGGTGAGGTTGGAGTAGAGAACGAATCAAAAATCAAACATCTCTTTTATGGGAGGAAGGGAATCAAATATGGGATTTCATCTAGGTGGCATGAGTAAAGACTTTTAAAAGGCTATAGTATACTCTAAGCAATGCATGAGTATTTTCTTTTTGGTAAGTTCCCGAGTAGAGAAATAACTCGTTGGCCAAAATTTCTTATTCATGGTTATTGTATTATACCTAATAAGTTATTTAGCCTCCCACAAGAGTTTTTTATGAAATTTGTCCATTTGACACATGGCCATCCCTAGACTCAAGTAATCCTAGATGTCCAGAAACAAGTTTGCTTTCAATTTCCTTAATTTTCTCCATTTTGTTCTTGATTAGAGTTTTCACTTATGGAAGAGTTCTATTTTGCAAAAGTCATAGCCCCCAACTTATTGTTTCATCAAAGGAGAAGTTGAATGACTTAGGGGGTTGCGTTGCACTTCCTATGTGTCACTTTTTGTATGAAATTGCATTGTAGAGGATGTGTTCAACACATGTTTCATACATTGAGGTTACATTCAACATGGAATCATACCATTAGGGCATTTAGTGTTATTGATGGACAATGACAATCCTTCATTGTATAATTGACTTGCAATGGCAATACTAGTGCAATATTAGACCTTCTTAAAAAGGTCAGGTGAATGTCAAACTAATCCCCAAGAATTGTTTGAATGGGAGGAGACCTACAATCCAATTTGTATATTAGGATTCAACTCTAATGCGTTGAGGTCCCGATAACCATTGGATGTTAAGGTTTATATCAATGGATGAACTTGTCAAGATTTATGAAATGCTTTGAATCCATGTGGAATCTTAGAACGAAATTCATAAATTTCACCTCTTCCTAGAGGTTCATGGATCTTCACCCTATGGATTTGGTGTTAGGGATGTTATGAAATAAAATACAAGATAGTAATGATGATGGACGATATTTCAATTCTTGGCAACTCCAATCTTCTAGGTGATCCAAGAGAAAAGATACCAAAGGTTTTTGATAAGTTTTAGCCCTCTAAGGAAACCTCATCATGCATCAACTAGATCTAAAAACCCTTGCTTACAAAAGCAAAAGAGCCCTTATCTTCTTGAATTACCCACTTAACATAATTTCTCTTAACTTATGTCAAATAAATAGAACATGCATAGTTGGAAATTACTAATCATGAAGAACACAAATAGTTGAAAACCAAATCTGCAATTTACACAAGTATGAGATAGTTGAAAACTTCATTAATATTCAAAATATGAAGTTCATGAACATACCATAGCCTTATCATAAGACTAGTACAATCCATTAACTCTCAAAAACCCTAGATAAGGAAAACAATAAAAAACCTTAGTTTAATCAAGGAGATCTAACATGCATTAATCACTTAGGCTAGTCCTCCAAGGCAATGCATCTCCCTTTTCTTCTTCTTCACCAAATAAAACATAGGATTTCATCTCCAAATATTTAGAGGATGAAACCCCAACCCTGGGCATCAAGATCCTCCAAGAAGATCAAGAAACCCTAGTAAGTCCAAGAGACCAAGAGATTAAGTACAAATGAAAACATAAGAAAGAGATAGGGGATGAATAGTGCACTCCTCCTAGTCACATCTCTACGTAAGAGTGAATAAGAATGACGAGTGAGTAAATGACTCTCTCATTCTTCCATATGTAAGGGAGTAAGGGATTCCAACGATATAATGTGCGCCAATCCCCTTATAAGCAACCTACAATAACTACATATATGCTCACACAAGTGAAGTGCCACACTCCAAGTGTACACATGTTAATCTCTAAGGTAATATCATACGCAATAAGAGCTTCAAGGTAATGTCATACACAATTAGAGCTCGACAGAGATGATGCAATTGCACAAGGTGTGTCCACACTCCTTTACTGCAAACCCCTATGGACTCCATTGCTCCTCCTAAGCCATGTACTTTATTAGGTCCACTCCCCCTGCATGAACACTGTCATGACCCAAGCATCCTCGAGCCAACTCCAAGACTCCATCTAGGAATCCAATCTACCCCATGATATCTAGTGCTTAATTCCCTCTTCTAAGATTCACAACACTCCCAACAAGGCGTTCTCCAAGCAAGCAAACTTCTCCATGTGGCCATCGTGAAGGATGTTCCCCATGCTATCAAGAGAACTCCAACACCCAGGAGAAGAATACCAAGAAAGCACCCAACTAAGTTCAATCAACCACTAAGTAAGCTATCTCCAATGTGTGAATCTATCACAAACCACCTCCCAGGTGTCAATCTTTCTTGGACCATCCAAGGGCTGAGCGTACACCATGTACCCCAAATCTCACGAAGCTCCCCCAAGTATGGTGTAAACATCTTTTAGAGTAACGCAAAAGCTAGCACTCCCTCTTTATGAGGAAATTGTTTACACCAACACCTATCAACTCCCTTTGCAACTCCATCGGACTTACTATCTATTAATCATGTATACCTGTTGTAGCCCAAAATCAACCATTGTCACCTATAAAGAAACCGTCACCTATGCTATTAAAATATCTTGATCCTCTAAAGAATAATGACTACATGTGTATCTAAAGGAACATAACCCTAGAAAAAAAAAACTTGCCAAACTCCATCATCTCTCAAGTCAACATCACAAGGAAAAATCTTTGGAAACCACATCATGACTTGTCCAAGACACCCTGTAAAGATAATCATATCTCCATGCAAGACTAAGACATGCGGATCACATATATCAAAGTCACAAAGATAGAAATATGTACAAGTCAACTCCTTGATCCTAAAATACCAAGCTCATGGTAATGGTAACAACCCATGCAAATCCATCAATAACCCATTAACATAATAATCCCTCTCATGTACCTCAAATTCTCTGACATCTAAAACAACCTAAACTAGGTCAACTCCCTCACCACGAGAGAATCTTGAAGCAAGAGTAACATCATGGATAACTCCCTCTATTTGAGAGAAACCATCAACCTTATCCTTGTACTCTACAAAATTCCCATAAGTTACAATCTTGGAATTAATCTCAACATCATCCTCCATTGAGGTTTCACACCTCTCCTCCTCGAGACAACTGGAAGGCTTGCAAATGAAAAAAAACAACACAACATGACTAACATATCTCCTAGGAGTTATACTCACCTACATCGAAGATCTTGGTGCTCTTATATGCTCTTGAGCCTCTTGTAATGTTTGGGTAAGCCATCTTAGCTTCCAATGAGATAAAGTAGGTAAGGACATGGAGTCTCTAAATCACTCTCCAAAACAACAACCTTCTCTCTCTACTCAATCACTAAAGGAGAATCCCATGAACTGGAAGATCTCATGTCCTCATCAAATATCACATTATGCTCACCACAATCTCCCATTGTGTTAGAATATTGATCATATAAGTTGTAGAAGTACCATTGTATCCATTGTATATATAAACCGTATCCTTCTATTTGAGAGAACCCATCAACCTTACCCCAAAGCTAGAAGGCTCTTCTAACCTCCCACTAGAATGTACAAGTGCCATTGGATCTACAAGTGGCCCATAAAGGCCACCCTCTCTCACCCCTTTAGACAAAGTCCTCGAACTAGCTAGACTACAATAATTGATGATGCATTATTATTCTTTAAATCAACTATCCATTGTATATCTATCATACAAGGCATCGAAAAAATATTATTCCTCAAAATAGGAATAAATAGAATGTCACTAAGCTAAAAAACACAACTTAGAGGCATCTGAAAAGGATATAGAGACAATTCCTCTCACAAGATAAGTGGCATCATCACCAAGCTCCAAGCTCGTGCCTCCCTCTTGCTCTCGAATCATGTTGAATAGAGACATGGCATATGTCATATGCATTGAAGCTCCATTGTCCTTGTACTATACAACACTAGACATAGTGTTAGAGGAAAAAGAACAGGTAATGGAAAATCATATCTAAAACTAAGATTTAATGTCCCACAAACTTGTTATTGTCCCAAATGCAACATGTTTCATATCATTTCCCTTCTTCTTTAATGGACACTAGTTGGCATAATGTCCCATATCATGAAATAAAAAACATATCACCTTACTTAAGTCATCATTTCTTGTATTTGTATCTTCATTTTTCTTGTAGCCTTTCTTGCTACTCTTCTTTATCTTCCTACCGAGACTAACATCATATATTTCCCTTTGTTGCTTTGAATAATACTGCATTCATATTTCTTCTTGCACGAGATCAACCCAAAGCTTGAGAAACTTGGGCAAGATATATCAAGAACAAATACCTTGATCAAAAGGCATCCAAAAAGGACCAAGTCCTTTTAAGGGAATGGATACCAACTCCCAATCCTCCATTGGTATTCCAGTGGCAACCAACCAATATTTCAACTAAGTGATCTTGCTCAAGTCAATGACCATAGTATATGTCTTTCTCATTCTATGACTAAAAGCTAGCTTACAAAAGTATCAAGAAGTACAACGCATCAAATATTTTCTTACATGTCTTCCTATATGAGATGAGTGAGAATAAATTATCCATTAAAGAATAAAGAATCATTCTCTTCACTTTGGCTTCCTTCTTTTGGTGAGCAACCAGCTGGCCCAGATTAACTAGTTATGGAATTTGGTTCACATCATGCTTCGAAAGATCAAATTCCTCCATAAGTCTCTAAAGCATGAGATTCCATGGAACAATAATGGATGCTCCGTCTAACCTGTCACACTCTTTAGGACCAAGGGTTATCTAACACATCCATAGCAAGTCTCAAATGAACAAAATCAACAATAAATGAAGTAGACAAGAACCTCTTCCAAGGGTCCAAGTGATTCTCCGAAACAACCCCGCGTATCACACCAATGACCTTAAACAAGGTCAAGCATCTATCCCAAGTAATTTTCAGTTGAAATACAAGCTCCCTCTTACACCTAAAGTGATCTTAGAAATGAAATCTTTGATACAATGTAGAAATTTCTGAAATGATTTAGAGCCATGTGGAAATTTCTGAAGTGATTTAGAACCATGTGGAAATTTATGAAATGATTTAGAACCATGTGGAAATTTATCGAAGTTAGAATTCAACAAATTTCACCTTTTTCTAGAGGTTTCCCAAATATTATCCCTGCCAATCCAGCCTCGGGATTGTTATGAAATACAATGCAACACAATAGTGGCAACATACAATATTTCAATCCTTGACAATCTCAAACTTCTAGGAAACCCAAGAGAAAAAACACCAAAGTGTTATAATACGTTTCAACCTTCTAGGGTAATCTCATCATGCATAAAATAGATCTAAAAACCCTTATTTACAATAGTAAATACAACAATAAAATAATCCTTATCTTCTTCGATTACAATGTTAAGTCACTTAACATAATTGACCTTAACTTATCTCAAATCAACAAAACATTTATAGCTGGAAATTACAAATCACGAAGAACATAGATGGTTGAAAATCAAATCTATATTTGTATGAGTATTGGATAGCTAAAAACTTCGTCAATATGCATGAGATGAAGTTCATGTACATAATCTCCCACCTCTCTCCCCTCTATAGACAAATTCCTCGAACTAGGTAGACTACGATAGTTGAGGACGCATTATTATCCTTCAAAGCAACTTTCCATTGTATATCTATCATACAAGACACTGAAAGAAGATTCTTCCTCGAGCTAGGAACAAATAGAATATCACTAAGCTAAAAATCATAACGCAAAGGCATCTAAAATGAAATGGAGCCAACTCCTCTCACATGATAAGTGGCATCATCACCACGCTCCAACCTCATGCATCCCTCTTACTATTGGATAATGTTGAATAAAGACATGACATATACCATATGTATTGAAGCTCCATTGTCCACATACTGCCCAACACTAGACATAGTGTTAGAGGACAAAGAATAGGTCATGGGAAATTGAGAGTTGGTGTCCTGCAAACCTGCTGCAGCCCCAAATACAACATGTTTCATATCCTTTCCCTTATTCTTTATTGGAAATTGGTTGGCATAATGTCCCATCTCATGACATCAAAAATATATGACCTTACTTAAGTCATCATTTCTTCTATTTGTACCTTCTTTTTTCTTGTAGCCTTTCTTGCTACTCTTATTTGTCTTCCTAACGAGACCAACAACACATATTTCCCCTTGTTGCTTTGAACAATGTCGCAATCATATTTCTTCTTACACGAGATCAACCCGAAGCTTTGGAAACTTGGGCAAGGTATCTCAAGCACAAATACCCTTATCAAAAGGAATACAAAAGGACCAAGTCTTGTTAAGAGAATGGATACCAACTCCCAATCCTCCATTGTTGTTCCAATGATGACCAACTAATATTTCAACTAAGTGATCTTGGTCAAGTCATTGACTATAGTATCTATCTTGCTCATTCAATGGTTGAAAGCTAGCTTCCAAAAGCATCTATCAATAAGCATAAGGCATCAAATACTTTCTTACCTATCTTCTTATGTGAAATGGGTGAGAATAAATGATATATTAAAGAATCAAGAATTAGTCTTTTCACTTTGGCTTCCTTCTTTTGATGAGAAGCCAATTGGCCTAGATCAGTTGGTTATGGAATTTGGTTCACAACATGCTTCAAAAGATCGACTTCATCCATAAGTCTCTAAAGCACGAGATTCCATGGAACAAAATTGGATGCTCCATCCAACCTATCACACTCTCTAAGACCAAGAGTCATCTTACACATCCATAACAAGTCTAAAATGCACAAAATCAACAATAAATGAAGTAGACAAGAACCTCTCCAAAGGTCCAAGTGCTTCTCTCAAACAACCCTGCGTATCACACCCAATGACCTCAAACAAGGTCAAGCACCTATGCCAAGTAATTTTAAGCTAAAATACAACCTCCCACTTACACCTAAAGTGATCATAGACATTAAATAGATTTCTGAAATGTTTTAGAACCATGTGGAAATATCTCCAAGTTGGAATTCAAAAAATTTCACCTTTTTTCTAGAGTTTTCCTAGATCTTAACCCTACAACTTTAGCCTAAGGATTGTTATGAAATACAATACAAGACAATAGTGGCAACATATCATATTTCAATCCTCGACAATCTCAAACTTCAAGGAAATCCAAGAGAAAAGACACTCAAGTGTTCTAATAAGTTTAAGCCCTCTACCTGGTAATCTTATCATGCATAAGCTAGATCTAAAAACCATTAACTACAATAGTAAATACAACAATAAATTAATCCTTATCTTTTTCGATTACAATGTTAAATCACTTATCATAATTGCCTTAACTTATCTCAAATCAACAAAACATAGCTGGAAATTACAAATCATGAAGAACATAGATGTTTGAAAATCAAATATACATTTACATGAGTATTGGATAGCTAAAAACCTCATTAATATGCATGAGATGAAGTTCATTTACATAATAGCCTTACCATGAGGCTGATAAATTCCACTAGATCTCCAAAACCTTAGTTAGGGAAAACAATGAAAAATTGTATCTCAACCAAGGATATCCAACAATATGTATCACTCAAACTAGTCCTTCTTGGCAAGACATCTCCTCCTCCTCCTCTTCGTGAAATATAGCTTAGGGTTTCATCTCAAAACCCTAATCTCGAAATCTCCAGGGGATGAAGTCATGACCCTAGACTTCAAGAGCTCCAAGAAGATTAAGAAACCCCAACAACTCCAAAGGTGGGGGAGACAGATTGAGTACAAATGAATATATGAGAGAGAGAGGATGACTAGTGTACTCCTACTAGTCATATCTTTACATAAGAGTGAATATAATGATAAGTGAGTAAATGACTCTCTCTTTCCTCCATGTATATGGGAGGTAAGAGAGGCCAATAATACAATATGGACCAATGTTATTACAAGCAACTTACACTAATCACAAATAGGCCCACACAAGTGGAGTGATACACTTCAAGGGTACGCATATCAAGCCCCAAGGTGATGTTGTACACAACAAGGGCTCCAAGATGATGTAGCTATAGAAGGCATGTCAACACTCCTCCACAATAACCCATATGGACTCCTTTGTTCATCCTAAACCATTTACTGCACTGCATCCACTTCCCTGTGTGAACATTGTCACAACCCAAGCATCCCTAATCCAACTCCAAGCCTCCATACATGAAAACAAGCTACCTTATGTTGTCCAAGTCGTGATGCCCTCCTCCAATATGCACAACAGACGTCCTCCTAATTAGGGAATTCTTTAACCAAGCAAACCTCTCCATGTGGCCTTCATGATGGACATCCCCCAAGTTGTTGAGAGAGTTCCAATGCCCAAGTGAAGAATGCCAGGTAAGCACCCAACTAAGGTCAAGCAACCATTGAGTAAGTTATATCCAATATGAGTATCCATCATGGACCATTTTCCATGTGCCAATCTATCTCAAATCATTGAGGGATTAAGTGTACGTCATGTACCCCAAATGTCATCAAGCACTCCCAAACATGGTGTAAAAACATTCAGAGTAACTTGAAATCTAACAAACCTCCACATGGTACCTTATCAGGCAACTATTATGCCCATAAAAGTATTCAATATATGTATTTCGATTTATTACTCGTCAACATGGATATTTGTTTATCTCTCTAACTCACAAACATTTATCGAGAGAATATTATCAACCAACATTAGAAGCTCAACATGATATCAAAGATGGTTCATTTGACCATCGAAAATTGTGCAATAATCACTTGGGATATCGTATTGGAGTCCAAATATTTATACTTGATGGTTTAACGATTCCAAAAGTTTATCTTGTTGGAAATATGACAAGACTCATGTATTAAATGCTTATGGCTCTCCGAGGGTTGATAACAAAGAGAGGTCATTGAGCATTTGGCCTTGAAGAATAATTTATATAATTCAAGAGCAAGGGATTTAATCCATGTAAATGTAATTTGATAGATGCAGTCCCATATGAAGAATCATGAATAAAGAGTTGTCTCATTGTCCGTGTATCTTGGTCTTATTATAAATGTGTGAACGCGTTCTAGCATAATGTTATGTGTTGATTTCTTGTTGTATGAACAAAAATCATTTTGCTTCCATTTAGGTTGTACATTTTGAGAACCCATAACTCCTACTGCATCAAGTGACATCAAAGTTGTTGGACATGTGTTGTACTCTTTGTATGTAGATTTAGTCTCATCCTAGCACAAAAGGGGTATAGGAGCCCCAAAATAAAAGTTTGGGTTTGTTTTTTGTTTATTTTGTGTTTTTTTAGCCAATAGATTTTGACCCATTGTAATGTGATTTTGGTTAAGGGATTAGGGTATTGGATGTTGTGGAACACCTAAAATATTGTGATATGAATTGTGAAGTTAATATAATGAACAAGAGAGAGGTGAAACTCTAGACGAGTTTTCCCAGTTAAGGGTTTATAGGGTAAATCTTATGTATATTGTGTGACTAGGCCATTGTTATTCTTATGTTTAGAGTTTATATTGTGTTAGTATTGCTTTTCTTGCACAAGTTTATCTTCAAAAAAAAGTTTGAATCCTACATGGCAAAACAACAACATTACTAAGGATATCGAGTAGAGGTTGTGGTGTTGACGATTTTACGAGAGGAGGAAGTTGTGAAGTTTGCAAGAAGAAATTTGCATAGATAACTACATTGTAAATTGCAATCTGGTAGGAAGAGGAATTTTTGTTGGGTGAGGTTGAGGTAAATTAAGAACACAAGATGTCAAAGAAGACATTCCAATTTTTTTAGGAAGATGCTTGCAAGGTTGGATGTTATCGAAGCAACCCAACAAAGGGGCATTACAATAGAGGTGAATGATGAAAGAGAATAGAAAACCATGAAATCAAAGCCAAGAGGAGAAGTTAGAGTTCAAGAAAGAATGGTGAGAACCATTATGAGTTTAAGAGGTAGATCCACCCAACCATTATAGAGTAGGGCCCTCCTATCCTACTCTACCCAACTATAGTTATAACCATATTTTACACACAATAAGGATCCAATATACAACCTTTTCCCTTGGTCGATAACCCTCTAATTGCCTTAACCACAATAGAGGGATCCACTCGACCCACGCATATATTTCTCTTGGTCAAAAGCACTCTCCTTGAGCAACAAATTTACTCTCACTAACTTAATACTTTATTGTAATGGGAAGTCTGAATCTAAAGGAACTTTTAGACTAGATTGAAGAAATCACTACAAGGAAAATACCAATTAGCATAGGTTTTATGTTACACATCTTTAAGCAGAATTACCAAACAAATTACCGTAGAAACCTCTACTAACGAAAGTGAAGGCTTATTATGACTAAAAAATTATGTGTGGCAGAGGTTTTTCAATGGTGCATATCTTATAGCATGGATATTTATTATATGTAAAAAACTATGGGCAATCACAGGTTCTAGTGGAGTTTTTTCCGATGATGTGCATATTATAGTATGGCACAATGATGTTCCACTATTTATGACCCACAAGTGTGTATTATAAACTAGAAGGCATCAATGTACTATGTATTGTTAAGCACTAGTGCAATATATATCCTTGGGCACAATAAAATCCCGGTGACAATAATGGTAATGGTAATGACAATGAGAATTATATCATTGAAGGAAATAGTGTTGATGTTGTAATAAGGAGCATTGTTGTACTTTTTATTATCATGAGCACTGGTTCTTCACCAATTAAAAATGCACTAATGTTAAAATATGCACACGGACAACAATATGACGAAAAAGGTTCACTAGCCAAATGAATTGTATTCACACCAAATATACTTATATATAATACAATGGGTGATGTCACCTCATAGAGATATTTTCTCTAGATCCTAACAACTTGCAAGGTGATTAGGCTAGGCAAACTAAACTAACTCACTTAGTCATATTTTGAGGATAATTCACTGTTATCCTAAATGAATAATACAATTGAAGGTGACATGAAGACTTAGAGACTGCGTTGATGCTTTTATTTATAAATATAAATGGTGCTTTAATACATACAAAGAGCATCGGTTCATACATACATGTAAGGAGCATTGATTTGTGCTATAATCTCATGCATACCAATGCTTATAAATTGAACATGCAACAATGCATATAAATTATTTAAACACACCAATATGTTTAAGTGCCAAAGTTCCCCATGTGTTATTTATTATTTTTGCACGTTTCCAATTATAGTTTCTTACTTCTTGTTTTTATAAAACCTTAATTATTGATGAGAAAATCAAATTTTTTTTATAATGGTATTGTTTTAATTTGGATATAATCATTGCATTAATGTATTGTATTATTTGAAGAATATATATCATCCAATTACACATGTTCATTGTAATAATGTAAATGATGCATATATTTGATCAATAAGATAACATTTTACAACAATATACAGTAAAATATAATAAGAAACCCATCTTATTATATAAGAATAAGAACCCCTCATCATACAAATAAAATAAAGGACTATGATAAACAAAATGTCAAAAAATAATTAAATTACAATGTTTGGTAACACATTGTCATGCCAAATGGCAACCTATCGTTATACTAAATGGGACAATATAAAGGTCCACATTAAATCAAATGTCTATTTTTTATAGATAAACATTCAAAATATAAAACTTTTAACATTCAATTTTATTGATCTTCAATAATTTATCGAGTTGTTGTTAGTGCTAGAGTTGCTTCCATTCCTCATTTCTTAATCACATGGAGGGAATGGTGTACTCATGCTATTTGTAATGTGTTATTGATGTTTTGTTGATTAGCTTGATTTTGGTCGGCCTCTCCATCTTCAATCTACAAACATGGAAATTGAGTGTAATGATTATATCTACATTTAAAGGACAATATGCGTCATCGTGAAAATAATAAACTTGCAATAACAATGAGTGCTTCATGATCAATACACATTTTTTTGAAGTTGTGCATCATGTCGTCTTGTAACATATTCCATGTTGTCTCCAATCGATTTTTTTTTGCTATGAGTTTTATATGCCACGACAATGCTTAAATATAATTTCAAATTTATTGTTATTCAAATATTTATAACTAGGGAATGCAAAACAATGTAACTACTTACAAATTATCCAACTAACCACTGGTAATCTAACATATAATAATAGCCCATACTTAATCCAATGTTAATCTATAATGTACCTAAGGAGGTTAATATGGGATACCTAGGGAGGTACTCAAGGGGATAATGCATGTAATGTGGCCATAATCATGGAATAGGCCCACTTGGTAGTTGGCGGGCAATAAATATGCCCACTAGGTAGTTAGAGGAAATGCTATAATAATGAGTAGTTGGCATAAACCTCTAATGCTCATGAGAAAGTATAAATATACATGAGTATCAATGTATTGGACATGTTGGATGTTGGTTGTATTGTATTGTAGCAAGCATGACTTGTGGAGTGATTTGTCCATAAGAAGTATTTGATGGTGTTTCTCTACCTTAATGGTTCTTTCCATATTCTTACATGGATCAATTTTGGTTATTTCTAAAGTTTAAGGGTGTTTTTTTCCAATTAAAAACCATTATTATCTCTGCATTAGTTTGCTTTTTGACCATAAAATTTTCCAATATTTTGCAATATTTATACAATTTTACTATTATTCATAATATTTTGAAAATTAAAAATAAATTTAACAATTTTTAAAATACATTATTTTGATTTTCTAATTGGTATAGTACAATTTGGATAGAACATAATTCCTTGGTGGAGTGTTTTTTTTTCAAATTAAAAAAAATAAAATTTATAAAACAAAAATTTCTAAAATTGACACATACCAACTCCATTAAATATAATTGAAACATGTAAGCATCTAATCATACCAAAACCATGATGTCTTGTTTGCTGTCGAGGGTCTCATCCATGGTAGTTACCGAGGCTTATGAGTTAGCGCTCCGATCAGAGCACTAACTCATAAGCCTCTACAGATCAGAGCGCTAACTCATAAGCCTTTGCAGCTACGCATAGCTCATGTTTCGGTGAAAGATGGGAGAATTGGTTCTCTTGGACACTAAAAATCCTGTTCTTTACCTTGATTTCCCTCAGGTAACTCCCTATTCGTCTAAAGTTCAATTGTGGCATCTGCTTACTGTATACTTTGTAAATTCGTTTTTGATTGAGCCATTTCAATAGAAAAAACATATTCCATTCAATCTTAAGATGTGAAGCTTATTGTCAGAATTCAAGGCTTTTGTCAATATTTTTGTCCCGTGTAAAGTATCTGGTAAACTGCTTTATGGTAGCCGCAACAATTTTGCCTCTAGAAAAAAAGAAGATGACCACAATAATATGGTTTTCACATTTTTGTGATTGAATGATTGAAAAAAGCCTCACACTCTTCATTTGGCTATTTTTTGAATTTTGAAAAAAAGGCATTTGTCCAAATTTCTATTGGATAAAATCATTTTAGAAAAACTGGCCAAAGTTTTTCAATAAAAAAGTTTAGACAAGTGACATTTTAAGAATTATAAAGATTTGCCTTCAATACTTATAAGAAAAATAGATTTTAAAATTTTTCCATGACTTAAGTGGTTGCTACTTGTGTTTTTTATGGCAAGGAAGGTTGGAGTTCTTCGGAACGATCATCTATCCAAAGAACAAGTATCTCACCTTACACTTCGTGAGGGTTTCAGGAAATAGAACGCGACAGTGGGGAGAATGGTGGTAACGACGACACTGAGGTGCGGCCAAGTAATGATAGAAGACATCATATTAGTATTTCCTGAAGGCTTACTAAAGTGTGGCAAGGCACAAGAGATGGAGGTCTATTGCTTCAACAAACTGAAAGGGAGAACAAAATGTTGCAGTGGCTTCAAGCTTTATATTTACAAGTAATGGGGGCATGCTGTGCAAATGAGAGGTTGAGGCCAATGTTACTACTTAATGTTTCATGGGCTGGTGCTGATAACCGTCTTCTAGCTCAACTTAATTAGTTAGGTAAGAGTGATTCCACCTTATCCCAACCTAGATTAATAATAGTAGAAATGGTAATAATAGAAGAAACAATGACAACTCCATATTCAATTACAATTACAGGTACGAATTTAAATATTATTCACACTTCTAGTGCACCAGATACTCCGAATTGTAAATCCAAAATAAGATTAACTAGAAAGGAAATTCTAGAAAAACAGTGAATGAGCAGTAATAGTGTACAACTGAATTAGTTAGCTCAACTTTCGTCGGGTACGATACAATTGTTATGTTTTTTGTGGTTTCTAGTTGCAAACACTGGATTTGGGTTGGGTTAGAAAAATTATACTAACATAACAATGAAAGTACTTGTCCCATAATACTAGGCAATGTGGTTTTAGCAAAGAGAACTTTATAAATACATGAACAATTTTGGGTATTTTGATTGTTAGCACAATGGTTGGGATATGATTTGAAGAGAATTTTATAGAAATTTTCTAGCTTGGGAAATGATGAAATGTGCTAGATGATGGAATCAATACCTCTCAAACTTCTATGAACTAGCCAAAACTTGCCAGTTGGTCAAGTCTAGAGAAAGATAACCAATCATTAAAAATTGCCCTTATAAAAAATGGTCTGAGACGGGTCTTAAGCGTTGGCTCCAATGGGGTCCTCTGGTTTCTTCTTAGGCAAAGGTGAAATAATGGGATAAGCCACATTGGGGCCTTGTGAGTTAGCATTCCAACGCTTATACAATATAGCCCCAGTGCGTTGTATGAAAGGCAAATCCTTGTGACTTATCGCCTCGACCTTCTCGAACATTCCCTGTCGACGAGCACATCGGGGCCTTGTGAGTTAGCACTCCGACGCTTATCCATTATAGCCTCAATGCGTTGTGACTTATCACCTCGACATTATCGGTGGATATTTGACTTTGTCTAGCCTAAATTCCAGGGTTAAATTTCACTATTGTTAGCTTTGGATTGGCTTATATTTGAATTTGATTAGCTTTGGATGATAATGGTTAACATATATTGTCATGATTTTTTACTAATATTAAATAAGATAAAAATGGAAATGGAGTTTATTTTATATGTTTTCACATGATTTTCTTTAAACCTTATATGGATGTTGAATTTATTCAATAACTATGCTTTGATGAGATAAGTTCAATATGGTGGATACACATAATTAATCTATTTTAAGGTAATAATAGTTCTAATTCGCAATAACTCTACCAAAACCTTAGCAAGCACAACATTTTCAAATGAGGTGAATAATGAGAATTTAGTGATTGACGTCATCAATCCATTCTAGATGTCAATTCGCTTCGACGTCCATTTAGCAGGGATATGCTGCAGCACAGCTTTCTCTTGTTTTCTATTAGTAAAGAGAGTGAAATCGAAATATACATCAACAAGCCTTATAGATCTTTAGTAAAAACTAAACATGCCCTTCCTCATAAACTTTAGTTATGCAGTGCAATATTATAAATACCTTTTAGGCAAAAAACCCATCGAATGTCTTTAAACTTACTTTATGAAGACTTCACTAACTCCTAAAGACATACTCTTTTCCTACCTAGTTCTCATATTACATAATGGATAAAGATAATTGTGAATAGGATTAAACACATGTTATGACCCTCCCTAGGGTCCCTAGGGGTATAATGGGGGGGGGAATGACCCATTAGAGTAATAATAGTAGAGGCCATTCAATGTAAGGTGCACTAGATCCACTATGTTTGTTATTATTAATAAGGCCACTGTGGTAGTTATTATTGAATAAATGTAATGAGACTGCAATAAATATTGTCCACTAGGTAGTTAGGAGGTTGTTAGGGTTAGATTTATCTTATAATCTATAAATAAGGATGGATTCCTCCTTATGAAGCATGTGTGGAAGAATATTGTAATTGGAGCTTGGATCATAAGGGGTTTCCCCCTTGAATATGCAAGTGAATAAGATTGGATTCCTTCCATAAAAGGAGCAATTGTAAGGTGTTTCCCTACCTTGAGGGTTTTTATATTAATAAAAGTGTGTGCATTTTATACCTTGTATGTGGTAACATTTTTAGATCTAAGGTACATAACAACTGGTATCATAGCACTTTTCAGGGCCAAAACACAAAGATTTTTTTCTTATTTTGCAAGTTTATAAAAAAATAAAAGAGGGTCATGAAACCCGTCACATTTTGAGTATATTTTGAAAGAGTTTGTAGAAATTGATTATAGATTTGAGCTCCTCATTGAAAAATACATGATTTTAGAGAAAAACCATTCAAATCGAAGTTTGGATGAGAGATATTGTCATCTGAAATCTAATATTTTTAGGGTTTTTGGTGATGGTCATGGACCTTGTAGAAGATGAATTTTAATAGGGTGATCAGATTGCAACCAATCAATGTAGTTGGAGAGAGAATTTCCAAAGATTTCATATGGCATATTATATGACATATTTCCAGCTAATATTGAGTACACCACAATTGTTGCAAAATTTCGTCGTCATACTGACACGCAATTGAAGAATGAATAGATGGTGGAGCATGTCTTAGGAGGATCGTATGTTAGTGACCCAATATTTCTAAGATATGTTTGGAAATTATGAAAAGATGAAGAAGGTATCCCAAGATATTGCTACAAATTGTGAAAAGATGAAGAAGTTACGTAAGGATATGTTTGCAAATTGTGAAAAGAAGAAGAAGGTAGCTTGGGATATGTCTACAATCTATGAAAATTTGAAGAAGGTAACCCATGAATTGAAGGAGTGTTGTATCCTTCATGAAACATATCCTTTTATCCAATGAGAGTATAACAATGATATAGATACTTGGTATGATTTAACAGATGATTGTGATGATTGCTATATGGATAGTTGTAGTTTTTTGAAAGACAACTACTTCTATCTTCGTTTTTATGACTCTTCTTGCCTATGAGGAGAAACTTATGGAGGAAAGACAACAGCATGTAGTGCCTACCAATTTCCAGTATGCTTTGTCCATAGTAGTAAAGTTCCCGTTAGCTCCATCCTTTTATTGCTATCTGGAGGATTTGATTGGTTTGGATGGTTTTACTTATTTAAATCCACATGACCATCATGGGCATTTGTCACATAACACTCAACGATTCATGGAGTTTAAGTGTCATCAATGAGGTGTTAGTTGGAGCATATGGGCATTGGGCCTATGATGAAGATGGAGCTTGTTGGACTACTTCAACATAGTGGCTAATACTTGTAAATAGGACCCTAGTTCCTTGGACTAATTTAGCAAGGAGGTCAACATTCATCCACATGACCCTAGTTTATGGTTGTACCTCTTCACATAAAGCATTTAGAGCAACACTTTTCTAAGGGAGGTAGTGTTGTATGACACTCCCTAGGGGTGTAATGGGGGAACAAAGGGCCCATTAGATTAATAATAGTGGAGGCCATTCAATGTAAGGTGGACTAAGTTCACTATGTTTGTTATTATTAATAAGGCCCACTATGGTAGTTAACATTGGATAAATGTAATGGGACCTTATTAATGAATGTCCACTAGGTAGTTATGAGGTTGTTAGGGTTAGAGTTCTCTTATGATCTATAAGTAAGGATGAAGTCCTCCTTATGAAGCATGTGTGGAAGAAAATTGTTATTGGAGCTTAGCTCATAGAAGGTTGCCCCCCTCGAAGAGGAAAGTGAACAAGAGTGGATTCCTTCCATAAAAGGATCAATTGTAAGGTGTTTCCCTTCCTTAAGGATTTTTCTAATAGTAACATTGTGGAGCATTCTATATCTCATATGTGGCAACCTTTTTAGATCTAAGGTACACAAAAACACCCCTAGATTCTTAATATATTAGCGTACCTTCTTGCAAATCAAGTACATCCTTTGAAAGTGAATATGTTTTTTAATTAAATTCATTGAATATGTGTGTGCAAGAGATGTGATCAAATGAATTTTTAGCCTTGAGGACTATGTTCATTATAGGATCAAGTGTCAGATTGGAAATATGGCATTTTCCATTGGACTAGTCCATCAACAGTTTTGAGTAACCCATAATTTGCAAGTCCTTTAAACCTTGGTTTCTTGTAAATCTCATTAGAATCCAAAGGGAATTTTTTTTAACTCTATTATATGTGCCCTACCTAGTACCATATTTTATGAATAAAAAATGATATTGGTTAATGAAAATAGTTTCCCTTGCTCCACACTTACCTAGGACTCCTAGGCAAGCACCATAATAAAAAAAACCAAGCTTTGGTGAAGTTAATGATTGGAGCTTTAAGGACCTCGATTGTCCTTATCTTGGGATATTTCCACCCTTCTATGCAGGAGAGACTTATTTGATAAGCTATCGACCCAACAACCATGTTTTCCCCTTAAAAGGTCATATTATTTATGCACAACCATAATCCCCATATGGCATAACATGGTAGAGCTTTGTGTGCCTTAGGACTATGTCATCCAAGCCTCAAAAAATTCCATAAGTGTGTTTTTATTCCACTTTTTGGGCTCACTCACCATTTGAAGGATTCCATTCCAAACAAACTTATTAAAAGAACATGAAATAAATATATGGTCAGACGATTCACCGTCAATATTGCATTTCTGGATTTAAGGGGTTCGATATCATTTGTGATTCAATTTCAAGGGTCAAGGATCATTACAAGTGGTATAAAAGCTCTTTCTCGGGCAAAAAAGTGTAGTGATCTTTCACCCTTGAAATTGAATCACAACAAGATAGAGCCCTTATACTTCATAAATAAACCCTTGAACTTAAAAATAACACAAATACATCCACATAAGAATGAACACAAGAATATAGAGAAAACCCTTAAGGTAGGGTAGCACCAACAATTATTCTTTATGGAAGGAATTACTCTGCAAGCCACACTTGCTACAAGACAATACATCCAACTTATCTCAATACATTGATTATCACTTGTAGTTATTAGGGGTATATGCCAACTATCCCCTTATTATTATATTATTTCCTCTAACTACCTAGTGAGCCTATTGCATGATTATGGCCATATTACATTAATTATTCTCTTAGATACCTATATAGGTACCCCATATTATCCTCCATAGGTACATTACATTCCATCCCCATTTGCATGTTTTTCCTTGAAACATGTTAGAAAGCCACATGATATGATATACTAAACAATCTAGTCAACTAGTACCAAGCACGAACATCCATCCTAGTGAAATGTAGACATGGGGTCCAATTGGTACCTTTCCACCTCAATCTTGATCAAGGTTGCTTGTTTGGTTCCATGTTGTTAATGTGCTACTATGATAACTCCATGCATTGCCTTTAGTCCTCCATGTGCTTCCAAAATAGGTGTCTTTCCAGTTCAATATTAGTCCATAGTAAGTTTGTTAATTCTAATGATCTTGCCTTGATGATTGTTGTTTCTTAGGGTGGTGTGCGTGGCAGTATACAACACCTTAGCTATTGGTTACATAGTCTTTGACTCTTCAACATGCGAGTCATGCATATCCTTATATTCTTCTTCCCTTTTATGCCCTTCTTAGTGCTATGAACATAAAATAAGATAATAATTAAATAATTAATAATTAGGTTAACTAAAGTTAGGTTATGAAATGAGGCGTCTCCTCAACATCAAATGCCCGAGCCATATTTAAGGCAGGGTCATCATTGTAACATATCATCTTTTATCATATCATCAAATATATTATTCTTATCTATTCAATATGAGAGTCGGATTCGACTATTAACTTAGTGAACGGATGCGTTCACTGCATTTGGTATCAGAGCTAGGCTTGTAGCCACCAATCTAGGACCTTGTCCAAAACCAGGCCCGTGGCCCAAAGAAGTAAAAAAGAAAAAAAGAGAAAGAAAGAAAAAGAAAAAAGTAAAAGAAAATAAAAAGAAGAAAAGAAAGACAAGTAAAAAAGAAGAAAATAGAATATATAAATAAATAAAAAAGAAGTGAAAAGGAAAAAAAAAAAAGAAGTAAAAGTAAAGTTTAGAAGTGAGTAGAAGTAAAAAGTAAAAGTAAGAAGTGAAACCGCACATGGTTTTAAGGTGCACGTGGTTTTGTGAGAAGTGGGTTTGGTTTTATTCCCTAAGAACAAACCAAAAGTGAGATTTGAACTTGGGTGGGGAAGGTAACAATCATTCTTCCCAACCACCTAATCTACACACAATCCACAAAGAAATTAATCTAAAGCAAAAGGTTAATCAACGTGGAGATTAATTAATATTAGTCCATAATTGTAAAATATTACAATTGTTTGGGAAATATATAATATTAAAATAATATTATTATTACATTTAAATAATAATAATTATTATAAGGGCAAAGCAATTATTGTTAAAAAAATAAAATAACATTTGAAGATCGGTTATCACCAAAGAAATCAAAGAAAATCATCCCATTGTCGAAGAAATCAGAAACCATGGAAGCCGATTTGCGAGAAAAATTAGAAGCCACGTTAAAACGTTATCGAAAAGACAATGAAGAATTGCACGACATAAATAACAGTTTAGAAATAAGAATTGAATTACAAGAAAGGTACAATGAAATAAAAATCTCTGACCAGGAAAGGCGTATAGAAAAATTGTATGCGCAAATTGATGAATTAAAAGCTGAAAATAAATTCAATCAGAGGTTAGGAAATCAAGATATAAAGAAGGAAATAAATAATTACGAAGCAGAAATAGTACGCTTGAACAAAATCGTTAGCGACAAAGATGAAGAACTAATGCAGTTACGACATAAATTAGAAAGTCAAGAATCAGAGGTCGGCTAGTGTCGACAACAGATAAAATTTCTTCAACAACAAAATGACGACTCTAAAAAGACACATAAGTCAGAGATCGTGAAGAGTAATAAAGCATTATCTAACAATGCTGAAGAAATTTTTAGACTAAGAAATCATAACAAGATACTGGTCACAAAAATTAAGAAGTTGAAAAATAGCCGAAAGATAGAACAATCTATGGACGACATTAAAGGGAAACTTCTAGACAAGCAGGAAGAAAATAGCTGCATCAAAAGTCATAATGAAGATCTTAAGGAACAACTTAAGACATCTGAAGATGACAGAAAATCGCAAGTCGAATTGATTAAGAAGTTTCAAAATGATAACAGGCAGTTAGAAAACAAGTTGGAAAAAATACAGAACAAAAACTTAAATCCTCAAGAGACGAAAATACAACTTCCAACTCAGATCAATGCTCTAAAGGAGACATTCGTAAACGAAAATGACATCGTGAAAGTTCCCTATCGACACCCCAACCATAAAAACCGATATTTGAAAAAGTGGGAAATGTCGAAAGATAATGGTACTAATGTGATCAAATCTCCTGACGACACATCAGTAGGGAATCCCATCAGTCCACAACAAATCAATTTGGGATGGATTGATCCGTCAACATATCAGAAGTTATGTTCGACTCTTAGCAATTCGTATCGACATGTTTCGTCATCTACGACACCACATAAAATGATGCAGAAACATTATAAGGCTTTGAGGACAAAGCCTTTCTAAGAGAGTGGCAATGCTATGAACATAAAATAAGATAATAATTAAATAATTAATAATTAGGTTAACTAAAGTTAGGTTATGAAATGAGACGTCTCCTCAACATCAAATGCCCGAGCCATATTTAAGGCAGGGCCATCATTGTAACATATCATCTTTTATCCTATCATCAAATATATTATTCTTATCTATTATTCAATATGAGAGTCGGATTCGACTATTAACTTAGTGAACAGAAACGTTCATTGCACTTAGGGATTTTCTTCATGTGCTTCCATAACTTCTTATCGTTCAACCTCATGTTTTTCATTTGATGTGCCAATAGATTTTGCAAAAACCTCTTCATGTGCCACCTTGGGCTCTTTAGTAATAGAAATATCCCGCAATGTGATTTTCTTTGTCTTGACAAAATATTTAAAACATTCTTTGAACATTAATATTAACTATACCAACTGAGTCCATATAAGGATATTGCAAAACAATATCCACGTTATCCATATCTATAGCATGAAAATATAAATGCAATACATACCTATCCACAATAATCTTCAAAACTTTTAAAAAAATTGGAACATTCTCACTCTCAACCTTTGTGCTTTGTAATGACTTACAATCTTTTAGCCAAGTTAACATCGATGAAATTATTTTTGCTACTAGGGATTTATAGAAATAATATCATTTTCATACTAAATACATCCATGAACTTGTAATAAGAAGTTTGTGCATGAAAATAAACCCTTACTGATTTCTTTATCACTCTTAACAACATGAGACCACCTATCTAAAAATACCTTTTCACATTCTTCATCTGAACGTGCCTTCATCTTGTCATGGTTAAGAACCTGTCACCATGTGGTAGCATCATCTCTTAAATCACCTTTTACCCAAATTCTCCAATACTTTGAACATACTGACTTTTGTTCTTTTATGCATTCTTCAATAGTAGGACCATTGTGTTTTCCTATAAAATGCATCTTTCTTGCTACAACCCCAAAATATAACCATGGGTTTGAATAAATAACTTACTTTTTAATGTAGTTCCTTTGTATGGCTGGGATTTTTACGTGGTAAATTTGCAAGGGTTGTAGCACACTGAATATGGATAGGAAGCATACCATATAATATATCAAATCATTCCACATAAAAGTTTCTATCCATTGTAGTTAGATTGGTTGCAATCTGAGCACCTTGTCAAAAGATAATTGTTTTGTAATCCACATGGTTGTAATTAGAAAAATTGCAACTCATAGAAAAAGCCCTAAACAACTTATTTTAAATCAGTGATAAGTCCATTTCTTGGACTTCAATTTGGACACCTTTTTTATTTATTTATTTTATAAGTCAGGTGTTTTTTCAAGAGGAATTCAAATATACAACTAGTTTCTTTAGATTCTACACATAAGGTTTCAAAATTGGATATGATTACCATAATCCTATTTTTCCTTAAAAAATATACAAAAAGAACCAAAAAATCCTACAATTTTTTGCCCAAGAAGGATCTCTGATACCACCTGTAGTGATCCTTAACCCTTTGAAATCGAATTACAACATGCTAACCCTTAAAATTCAGAAATAAACATAAGAATATATAGAATCACTCCACAAGTCATGCCTCCTTATGGAAGGAATCACTATACAAGCCGTGCATGCTACAAAACAATACATCCAACATTTAACCTATCTCAATATAATGATACTCATGTATTTATACTTTCTCACGAGCATTTCTAAAGGTGTATGCTAACTACCCCCTTATTATTATATTATTTCCTCGAACTATGTAGTGGGCCTATTTATTATCCACCAGCTACCAAGTGGACCTATTTATCACCCACCAACTACTAAGTGACCCTATTTATTACCCACCAATTACCAAAGTGGATCTATTCCATGATTATAGACATATTACATTCATTACCCCTCGAGTACATCTCTAAGTACCCTATATTATCCTACTTAGGTACATTTTTTTTCACACAGTAGATACATTAAATAGTTAATTATTTTAATGGCTCTTCTTTAGATGTGAGCACCTTGCATAAAACATCTATGCAAAATTGTAAAATAATTAAATATGAAAATCACAAGAAATATGAAATGTCAAGGAAAAAGCAGGTAGTCCTTATACAATTTTTGCCATTGTCCCATCCTATGTGATGAATGCAATCCATTTGTTTTATTTATTTTTTACAATGCCAAAACAATTGAAAATGAGTATTTCATGTAATAATACTCATTGATTACACATATAAAAAAGTCAACGATTACATATGTTTGATGCCATTGTTATTGGGATAACTCTTTCAACAATTCAATTATTTTTAATTCTTTGTCCATCTCCTTGTACAATTTTTTGGACATCCTTACTAGCATGTTTCAAATATCATCTTATTCAACATCTTTATTTGTCTTAATCTTCTTGAAACAGTGAAGAACAATAAAAAATGATTAATATTCTTATGAGATAAAAATAGCAGGAATATTTATTTGATACTTTTTTTGTCTAACATATTCATTATTATAGAAAAATAGGTTGACCGATAATGTTTTCTAAAAGATTCTTTGTGTTATTGTACCCAATGCCCATTACTATGGAAACCCTTGTTGTATTTAAACATAACTTGATTCCTGATTCATTGGATTGATTCTTATTTTCTTTTAAGTGAAAATAAAGTCTATATGTTCTTTCCATTATATCTCTCCACTACTATAATACATTGAAGAGTTTGATAAACCTCTGCAAGGAAATCAATACTAATCAAATTTGAAACATATTAAGAATAACAGTGGCACATACACACACACCACAAATGTTTACCCTATAAACCCTTAATTGGTGTTATTCCTTGAGATGTTCCTTACCATTGAAGGAACATGCCAAGGCATATACAACCTGCTTTAGGCTAGTAGGAAAACTCTAGTAGCAAGAGGGGGTAACTGTTAGAGATATGGATCTAACTAAACCAACTTACCTATCTATGCAAACAATAACATATCACAGTAAATAAGAACAGAAAGAGAACAAGAGAAAAGAGTACACCAGATATACGTGGTTCACCCAATTGGGCTACGTCCACGGGAAGGTAGCCTTCTATTATCTCCATAATATCTCCTCCAAGCTTATAGAGAGCAATGCCAATAACCCCAATACAATATGATCCACAATGGATGAATGATTCACAAATGAATGAATGTGATCCACACAGGGATGAATGTGAAAGACTCCCTTGACTCCATTATATACCAAGAGATGAGGAAGAATTACTCTCAGATATTACATCTAGGATAATATAATTCTCCATAATAACATCTCTTTATATAATAATGAATATCAAGAGTATATTTTACCATAATTAATATGGGATAAATGTATTACTCTTTTACATAAGATTGTGGATATCTTCCGACGTAATACAAAGACATTATTACCTTCCAACACTCCCCCTTAATAATGGCTGGGAGAAAAGCCTACTAACAAGGAAGGAAAGAGTCATTACTGTTGAGGGGGTAACCCTCATGTATAAAGTATTCAACATGTTCATTGAAATGATAGTTTAATATAAAACCTTAAAATCCATTTAAAAGTATGATAGAGGTGAAGAGAAATAACCACACAATTTATTAAATTCAAGAGGGCACCTTTAGCTTGCATTCCAAGATATCAAGCTTAAAGAAATGGTAGAAGTAAAGAGGCTATTTCAAATACTAGCAATTAAATTTTGAAACAAAACAAATAAAGGCTATAGTGTCAATGGAGGAAATCAATCCAAGACACTAATGAATTTAGAAGAAAATCTTACGAGCATCAACCTCATATTGCAGCATGATGGCTATTCATAATATGCAATAAGTAGCTAGAAGAAATCAATGCTCAAGATCATGTATAGTGAAGTACTGAATACTAAATCACCGTGAAAACATCCACTATTGAACACACTGATTATCTTTTTCATTTAGAGTTCAATGATATAACAATATGAGGTAATAAATATCGTTCATAAGTGAAACATACACCATTTGGACTTTAAAGAAATTGGACATCAAATATATAATGAAATACCGAGCAAGTCAGACATTTATAGCTTATTACCTATCCAACAAATCTCTTTAATAACAGTCTGAACAACTACAGACTAGGTTTATTGATAAACAAAGAAGAGTTACAAACTTGAAATAACAGAGAGATGAATCCTCTTTTCATTCTCTATGCCATGTGGGAAATCTTTCCAAATCCATCATAGCCTTTATCTAGACCAGCAATAGACTAAATATAATCTCTAGTTCTTCTTGACGCTGGTGCCCCTTCTGATAGTCATCCTGGACTAAATAGTCCCAAGATCTTTAACTGTCGTTCAATTAGGTTATGCTAAGTCTTTGCCTTAAAAACAAACAATTTAAACTAAATCTCCTTGCCTAATCTAAATGAAACTATTATTTGCTTGGATTTCATACATAATTTTTTGGTGCCAATTTTCCTACTTCCTACTAGTCTTCAATTCTTTCCTTGTTGAAATTTTAGTTTTGCAGACTAATGTCCTTCATTCCATGAAAATTGTCTTCCTCGGAAGTCAAATGGCATCCTCATTTTATTCCTCTCTTAGTCTTTGTGATCTTCATCACCCTTCCTTGTAACAATCAATTTGCTTTCTATGTCCTCTCCAACCTGGAATCATTACATCTCTCAACATTGTCCATTTCATTTTGTGCATCTTCACTGGATGATAATTCATTTTCCATCTATTTCACCCCATGGGTTGAGAACGATCTGTTCCATGATCCAAAGTAAAAAAGAGTAATTGTAATTTGAAAACATTTGAATTAAAATAATAAACCATTATTTACTTTCTACTAGGAAACACATGTCAGTTGCTCATTTGAGCACGTGTTTGACACATGATTTCCCACTAGTTCAAGTGGGCCCACAAAACCCTTGGTTTCTCATCAATGTTCTAGTAAATCAGTTTATTGTCACATGCCATGTTCATATTCATTTCGGAATGATACCTACTGTTATGCACCCAGTTGTTTTTACATTCAAAATGAACACTAGTCATCATATCAAATTTATATCAACCCTCTGGTATTTTGGGCTCAAATGGACTCGTTGATCTTCATTCAGCTTTCCTTCTAAAATCTCATTGTCCCTAGATTAAGTTATATAACAGTGTTGGATAGCGCAAATGTATATGTTTTTAAGGAAATGCTTAGTTCATGATTATTTCAAGAGTTATGCATGATTAGGTAGGCATATTTTTAGTTACAACAACTTGGAAAGTCAACTTAATAAAGTTGCACTTCTCTATATCTCATCGTATTAACTCCCCCATTAACAATATAATTTTTTAGGTATTTTGTAGCATCCAAAATCTTAATTCATTAACCTGAATTAGATTGAAATCCTATTCCCGTGACCAAATTATATTACAATGGGTCAAAAAAAGAAACAACAAACCAACAACACACCTAGAATTTTATTCGAGGGGGGAGGAAGGGGGCACTGACATACCCCAGACCCCATTTCCACTTGGGTGAGACTAAATCTACCTCTAAAGAGTACAACACTTGGTCAATATTTTCCCACTTGTTGTATACCTTGCAAAATCGGGATTAGGCACAAGGAATGCATATAATTAGTTGCTAAAGGAAACTATGCAAACTGATTCTACACACCAAGAGAACTTGTCACTACCAAAAGAATTTGTCAATGAGTCTGCAAGATTTTTCAAGGTATCAACCTTCTCCAACAACACTTTATTGCGTTCAACCATGTATCCAACTAAATGGTATTGCACATCAATATGCTTTGTCTTGTATTGATAAACATGGTTCTTTGTCAGAAAATTGCACTTGAGTTGCCACAACCTATCCTCACTACTTTTTGAATAAAAGCAATACATAAACACAATCTTTGCAACCATTTAACTTCCCTACTTCTATGAGTGGCTGCCATGTACTTAGCTTTTAGTTTAGAGTGCAAATGTGACCTGCCTCTTGGGCATCCAATTGATTGCTCCACCAAATAGATTAAAAACATAACCATTTATAGATCTTATGTTGTCAAGATATCTCTCTATGAGGTCCTTGTCTTCCTTTATAGTAGATTGTATAATCTAAAGTGGCATAGAAACATCTAAAGACTCTCTTTATATGTGTCCAATGTTAATTCCTTGGTTTTTGACATATACCTACTCAAAATTGCCACTGCATGTGATACTAATTTGTTGATACTTTACAACTACAAGAATAGGGACCTTTATCTGTTCACAAATTGCATGTTAAACCTTTGCAATATTGTCTCAACATATTTCCTCTGATTTAATCACTTTTTCTTGTTTGCTCGATCTTTTTTAATTACCATGCCCAAAAATAAAATGTACAACATCAAGATCTTTCACATCAAATTGAAAAAACAATTAATATTTAACATAATGGTTTTCTTGGTGTATCCCATTAACAAATACCACATAAATAAAATGATCACCAACCTACTTCGAATACACATAGTGATCAACTTTGCTTCTTGAGAAACCAATTTCCAATGTATAAGTATCAAGCTTTTGATATCACATTCTTATAGATTGTTTTAATCCATAGAATGACTTCTACAACTTGCAAAGCAACTTCCTCTTCCCCTTCGCTACACAACCTTATAGTTGTTTCGTATAGATTTATTCTTCAAGATCCTCACGTAGGAATGCAATATTCAAATCCATTTGTTGTAGTTCAATATCAAAAGAAACAATGATAGACAATAAATATAGTAAAAAGTTAATTTAGGAACATGAGAAAAAATCTCACCAAAACCAATTCCCTCCACATGGGAATATCCCTTTGCTACTAAGCAAGCTTCGTACTTCTCTACCTTACCTTTTACATTCAAATTTCTCTTAAACTTGACTTTTACATTCAACTTCCTCTTAAAATTACATTTTACATTCAGCTTCATCTTAAACACCCATTTTCTATAAATAGCTTTTCTTTCATCTGCCAACTCAACTAGCTCGCATGCCTCATTTTTATCTAAGGAATCCATTTCTTCAACCATGGCCTTCTTCTAGTGTTTACTATCACCTGAATCCATTACCTCCTTGATAGTTCTAAGATTATCATCAATAATAAATAGAAGACAACTAGAACAAAAATTAGGTGGGGCATACCTTTATAATTGCCTTCTTTCTAGCACTGATATCCTCAAGGCTAGAGTCAATGGTTCTTCCTCTTCTAGCACATCTTCTTATGTTCGGTCACATTCTTTACCCTCAAACTTAGACTTTATTATCTTTGGTTCTTCTTCCATTGCTTGGAATTCCTATTTGGGAATAGTTTTAATCTCTCTAAATTGTACATGTTGGCTATAAACAATCTTCTTTGTTACTAGGTTCCAATGTTTATAACCTTTTTATATCATCTTTTTAATTTTTTTTCTTCCACATAAATATCTTGGGGAAAACCCTAGGTAATCCTCGTCATTTCTAGGATGGTACCTAGGGTGAACCATAGATTCTTCAGGGCACAAGGCTAATAAACAACAAAGCTTGAAGTAGTCACAACAATATACTCAATATGAACTCAACATGCCACTTATGGGAATAGTACCTAGATGGGGAGGGTAACACTCCATCCTATAACCACTCGGGCTAGACCCAATTGACTTTTTTATATCATCTTTATAACCAACAAAGATACATTTTCAACTTTATTATCGGACAACTTACTACTATTTTCGCTTGGAACATGCATATAAGCATCACAACCAAAAAGTCTAGGATGTTTAAGAGAGTTTTTTTTTACCATGCCATGCATGTTGTAGAGTTTTATGAATTGATGCTATTTTAGGTGATTGATTCACCAAATATGTTTAGTATACACTAATTTTACCTATAATTCTTGTGATAACCCTACATCACTTAGCATACTTGGCTTTCCGTTAATGTATTATTTAGTCTTTCTACAACTCCATTATGTGTAGGTGTGTATGGATTAGTCCTTTGCCTCTCTATTCCACACTTCTTACATAATTCCCCAAAGTCATTTTCACAAAAGTCTCTTCCTTTATCTATCCTTGACACCTTTAGTTTCTTCTATGTTTGGTTCTCTAAAGGGTCTTAAACTCTTTAAATTTACTAACAACCTCAAAACTCTTTTAGAAGAAATATATCTATGCGCGGCTTAAGAAATCATCTTTGAATGAAACATAATACATATATTTAGCTAGTGATGGAACAACACATGTTGAAAAACATATCAATGTGTATAAACTCCAATATGCCTTTTCCTCTTGCAACAATAGATGGGAATATTACTCATTTATATTTACCATGTATACAATGTGTTGAGTAATTTTTTCATTGATGTCAACAGGGTCAAGAGATTTGTGTCATGAGATTATAATATTGTTAAGTGATGTTGTCATTGATAATGATGATGATTACATGGCAATGGTGATGATGATGATGGTATGGTAGTATAAATGGAGATTGTTTGAAGTATTGAAGAGCTTTGAAGGAGCCTTGACATAAGTGTATATAACTCCAAAGTGGTCCCCTTATGGCATAGTTGTTAAGCATGGCCCTTACGGGATGGGATAACACGTGGTTGCTTCCACATGCCAACTTAGAGTGGTACACAAATGGAGAAAGTCCCTAAAAGCCATTGAATATGCTCCTAAAGTGATGATGATGTGTGCACATGGCCATGATGATGTGAAGTGTAAGAAGCCCCTAAAGTGACGATGATGTGTCCTCAAGACCATGATGATGAGAAGTGAGAAGTCATCCCTAAATCCAAGTGAATATATTTATGTACACCCCACTTGCCCACTTGTGGGGGCAAGAAACTCTACGAAATATGAAGAAATTATGTATCGGGACCACCTTGAGGGTGTAGGAGGACACCTTGATATAATGAGGAATAAACCTAATCACAACACTTGGCGATGAGCAATTTTGTTTGGTCTTGAAGGCATTGATGACAAGGTATGTTCCCGCTTTTGAAGAAAGGAAAATATTTGAAGGGTCAAGTAACCCCATGTGGCTTTGCAATCTTGTAACCCCCTTGATGAAGAGATGAAGCCCTAAAGTAAAGACCTAAATACAATTGAAGAAGCCCCTAAAGCAATCAAGATATGTCCAATTGGAATTTCCTGATGAAGCCATGAAGTGGTCATTGACCCATTGAAGAAGCCCCTAAAATATGGAAGACAGAATTAATGATAAGTTATAGGCCAACCTAACCTTAAGTGAACTAAAAGAGCGGAGAAGACTCATATAAACAAGAGAAACCTCATTTGGCATTTGAACAACATTAATTAAACTAATCCAAGGAAGAGGAGCAAATTTAAGCCTAGAGGAGTGAATTTCTAAGGGACGATGAAGTGAAGAAGGGCGAAATTCCAATGGAAGATTAAATCTTGTGATGATTTGTTCTAGGGTTTTTGTTGTGAAATCTGTTTAAGGTGATCTTGGAATTTTAGCTCTAACTTTTTTTACAGGATGATTCGGATTGTGAAATTTTTATGGAATGTAGGAAAGATGCATGAGTACCTCTGTTAAAAATTTTAGATGTTGGTTTTCTATATTTTAGGATATATGACCTCAGGAAGTTAGGATTTTTGAATCATCTTCAAACATGTCATCTTGGCATTTTCGCCATACTTCCTCCCTCCTTGCTTTGTTTGGTTAATAGATAAAAGAAGGAATAAGAGTATTGTGTTCTAGAAAGCTTCAGATAGTGCCCCTTGGAGAAGATGAATTAGAGATCTTGTTGAGCCTAATGTATGAGTTTCAGATTCTGGTCTTCTATAGTTTCATAGATATGACCTCAGGAAGTTAGGGTTTCTGAATGATCCTGAAATAAGCTTTAAACGGGTCAGTTTGCAATTGTTCGTTGTATATCATGTTCTAGAAAGATTCAGATATTGCCCCTTGGAGGATATGACCTCAGGAATTTAGGGTTTATGAATGATCCTGGAATCAACTTTAAACATGTTAGTTTGGAATTTTCGCTATATATTTTGTTATAGAAAGATTCAGGCATTGTCGCTTGGAGGAGAGGAAGTAGAGATCTTGACGAAGTTGTGGTATGAGTTTCAAATGCTAGTCTACTATGTTTTTAGATATGACCTCATGAATTTAGGGTTTCTGAATGATCATGAAATCAATTTTAAACAAGTCAATTTGTTATTTTCTCTATAGATTTTGTTCTAAGACATTTAAGATAGTGAACCTTGGAGGAGATGAAGTAGATATATTGAAGTACTTGGGTTACAAGTTTCAGATATAGGTTTGCTATAATTTTATAGATATTCCCTTTGGAAGTAAGGGTTTCCATATAGTATGAAGTAGATTAGAGGCAACTTATTATGTAGATCAAAGGTAGATTATGAAGCAGATAAGAGGAATATTATGAACCAGATCAAAGGAAGATTGTGAAGATAGTGACAATGACAGTGAGAGTGATAGTGGCAGTGATAGTGACAATGATAGTGGCAGTGACAGTGACAATGACAATGTGAAGAGAGTAACATTGTGAAGATAGTGACAATGACAGTGTGAATACAATAACATTATGAAGACAATGACAGTGACAGGTTGATACTCTTATTTGTATCAAGGTGACAAGGTGGTGCTAGGGTAGGTTGGTGCTTGTGATATCAGGGATTTGGTGCTTCCTTCCAATTGGTGCTGGAGAACCAGAGTGGTAGGGTGGTGCTAGAGTGATTTGGAGCTCACTGAGGATTGGAGTCCTCTCTACAAGTTGGATCCCGTGGATCAGGGGGTTGTATCCTCCTTCTAGTGGGTGCTTCCTTCTAGTTAGAGATGGTAAAGCTAGGGGGTTGTATCCTCATTTGATTTTGTGCTCATAATCATGAATTTGGTGCTTCCTATGAATGTAATCTTGTTATTATACAAGAAAATCATTATGCGGTTTTCCCCCATTTGGGTTTCCATGTAAAATCTCTTGTGCACTATGTATGATTTTATGTGATGATGAATGGAATCATTAATGGTTAATGTTACATGATGTGCTTAAGGTTAAAAGTGATAAAAAGTGCTCAATACCGATTCACCCTTTCTCAGTATTGGTGAATATTCCAACACAATGTTCACATAAATAAAAATCTAGTGAGTAATCATACATACCTTCGACCATATCATTTACCATGTAATGCTCAAAATCTCTTCTCTCCAATTTGTCCCAGTCTTTGATGCCACAACATTGTCTTCTATACAGGAACATACATGATCTTGTCGTCTATATTTCTACCCTTAGGAACAATAGGATTGTTACACCCATAATCAATAGTGCTTCTCAATAGCTTGTAGAAAGTTCCAATTTGAATTCCTTTCATCAACACCATTGCTTCTCGAACCATCTTATAGGTTTCCTTTTCAAATATAGTACGCAAGCTTACATCACTCATTTTACTTACACATATTAGGTTTCTGGGTAGATTTGGAACGTGCAGAACCCCAAGGAGAGTTCTAATCCTTCTGTCTTTAAGAAACAACTTGAATCTTCCATGTCATACAATTTTGGCTGTTGAGTAATCTCCTAGAAAAACATCACCTCCATTGTACTTTTCATATTCATAAAACTACTCCTTGTGAGGAGTCATATGAAATGAAGCACTTAGGTTTATCAACCATACATCATCATATAAATATATACTTGTAGATTCGAAGGAGAAATCAAACTAGAATATGTAATTGGAGGACATGTATGGTTAGCACCCTTTTCTTCTATGGATTTTTTTTGTTTATGTGGAAGAAGCATCACTAGATTCCTTACTTTTATCAATATTTTTACTTATAATTCCTAATGTTACTGTACTTTTAGAATTTCTATATAGGCTCTCCTAGATAATTAGATCCACCTGTAGATTTAGATTTATCCCCTAAATACTTGTTTTTCCTCTCTTGGGAATAGCCTCTTACAAATTAAACATCCTTGGCCACACTCTCCATGGATTTTCTCCTCATTTATTTTGATAACAAGGGTGCAACTACATCCTCAAAATTTAATGTGGTTTGAGTAGTATTACCAATTGCTATAACCAAATTATCCCAAGGGTATAGTAAAAAACATAATAGTGTTTTACACTTATCTTCTTCCTCTGTATTAATATTAACACATAAAAATGGACTTACCAAGCTATTAAAAAAATTTGAATGGTTTGTCATAGAGTCACCATCATCCATCCTAAGATGATATAATCTTTCGAATAAACAAACTGCTTACCAAGGAATTTGACAACTACAAATTCATTAACTTTTCCTACAACTTGTTTGCATTGTCTCCTTTGAAGATGTTCAACAACACTGAATTTGAGAGGCAGATTCAAACCTTACTTCTCACCTTTATCTATAAGATGTTATGGTTTTCTTTACTATACTATGTTTCTGCTGTGTTAATAATGTTTGTTGCATCGTGGAATCAACACATATTTCAAGAGCATGTAATGATTTGTGTTAAATTAAAGGACATCTCCTACTCCATAGAGGCCCATGGTTCCCTGGCTAGCACCACAAAAGAAACCCCATGATTTGGCTAGCACCACCGAAGAAACCCCATGATTTTTTTATTATCCACATTTGGAATTAATAAAACTACGTTGTTGTTTACTTTTGGAGGGATCCATCAACCTTACAAGGCCACTCTTATCTTATGAGCCACTTGTGTAGGTGTAAACATTAAATCTTGAATAATCATTTGGTTCTTGATTAGCCAAATACCATAAATGACAAAGCTAGTTAGTGCTTTATATGCACCTACAGATTTATCATTTAACCAACTATGTAGACAATCCTATAAAGTATGCTTATCCCATTTAGTCTTCCCTCGGGTGAGTTCTAAGACCACACTCCAAACATATTTTGTAAATGCACAATGCACAAACAGGTGGTCCACAGTTTCCTCACTTTCTTTGCAAATAATACATCTTTCGGGTCCAATCCAACATCTCTTTTGTCCATTATCCCAGGTTAATATTTTGTTGGCTAAAGACAACCACACAAATATATTGGTCTTTAATGGACAAACCAATTTCCAATCTTCCTGCCACTAACATCTTCTTTCTTCTTTCAGTTGTTCTTATATTTTTTCTTTGTACCCCAATTTTACTATGTAATCCTCAGTACTAGGGTTTTTGGATCATTTGATTTGATCTTCCCCTTCGATGAGTTTTATTGTGCTATGTTGTAATAAGATTGCATAGTGTCTCCTCTCCTCTACCAAGGCTCCTTGTAGATTCGGGTAGTCAGTTGTGACCCATCCTTGTTGCTAGATAATTCTGACCTGTTGTGTCGAGTTGCTTCATTTAGATGATATATACCAAGATCATGTAAAGCCTCCAAGCATGCTTTAGATAGTTTCTGAACTTTTCTCTCATCCCCTATTTTCCATGTAGCCCAATTTCCAGCCAAAGAAAATACCCTTACCAAAGTCTTCCAAACAATGGAGCCTTCATGTGACTTTTTGTTGGCCATTATGAGCCAATTCTCTATTGACATCATCTTCAAGTGTTTTGTTTTCATAACTCTAATCCACAATCCCTCATTGTTAACTAATGTCCATAAGCTTTTTGCTTCCAGTGTTGTGCTAAAGATGAAGATGTTTTTCAGACCCCAACCTCCTGCTTCTTTTGTAGTAGCTAGTCTTGTCCACTTAACCAAAGGTATACCTTCCTTAATTATTTTACCAGTCCACAAGAAGCTACAACACTTATTTATAACTGTGTACTAAAGTCATCCAATAGACCGGTATGCTCTCAAGTATTTCCTTAACCAAAACTAATCTCCCACCTTATGGGAGTCATCTGTTACACCATACACTTATTTTTGCTTCAATTTTGTTATAATTCCATATCCAATCTTCAAATCTATAATTATTTGGTTTTATGTGAAAACTAATATTTTTCACCCCCTGATCCAGGACTTTGAAATTAATGGGAAATATTATTTTTTCTTGTGTCATGGCATCTCCTTCTAGCTCATTAGCTAAAATGGTGGATTTGTTCGTGTTAATCTCCAAGCCTGTTGCTTTGCAAATTTTTTCTAATATATCCTTTATTTTTCCCAATTCTTGTAGGGTGCCATGCCCAAAGATTAAGATGTCATCTACAAAAAGCAGATGTGTAAGGTGGAAAATGCTTGATATTTTTACCCCTTTTATATCTCCTATTCTTCTAGCCTCTTTAAATAGCATACTTAGTCCCTCTACCATTAATAAAAATATGAAGGGTGAAAGAGAGAAGCCTTGTCTAAGCCCTCTTGAGGCATAAAAGAACCCTAAAGGTGATCCATTTATTAAAACAACAAAAGACGCCGAGTCCAAGAATCCCATGATCCAATTGATAGTATGAAGGTTCATACCAATCTGAAGCAGTAGAAGTCTAATATAAAGCCAATTTACCTTATTGTATGCCTTTGCCAAGTTTATTTGTAGGACTATCACCTGTACTTTTTTGTGTTAATGGTATGCATGCCTTCTTGTGGTGTCCCTACAACATCATGTATTTGTTGATTGTGAAGAAACCCAAACTGTTCATCAAAAATAAATCTTGACAAAATACCCTTTAGCATGTTAGTAATTATTTTTGAAATAGTTTTGTAAACAATATTACACAAATATATAGGTTTGTAATCATCAAAACTGTTACAATCTTGTTGTTTGGGTATGAGTGCTATAAAGGTGGTGTTTATAGCTCCAAGAATTTTTCCATTGATCCTAGATTCCTCAACAACTATCAACAAGTCCAATTCCAAAATGTCAAAGAAACCTAGGTAAAATTCAACCGTTAAACCATATGGGATTGTGTTTTTCCCTTTTTGAAAGAGTTTATTACAACCTTCAGTTCTTCTCTTGTGATTCCTACTTCTAAAACCTAATTTATGTCATTGTTAATTAGTCTTGGGAAAATACTTATAACTCTCATAATTTCTCCAATATTGGCATATTTTGGGTCTCTAAACATAGAAAATAAATGTTGTTTTCTTGCCTCTACCATGTCCTTGAAGGTAGATTCCTTTTGACCATTAGACTAAGAATTTCCCAAATGGTGTTCTTGTGCTTCCTATGGTTAGAAAATTTATGAAAGTACTTTGCCTTATTGTCTCCTTCATTTAACTAGGTGGCTCTTCTCTTGAGTCTCCAAGCAACCTCCTCCTTTTCCAGTAGGTTTTTTTTAGTTCTTTTAAATTCTTGTAGAGCTAAGGTTGATTTTTCACTAAAAAATCCACCCTCATTATTTTCAAAAAGGGCATTGATTCCATCTTCCACTTCTTTTAATAGTTTTGTTGACTTTTATGGAGAGTGCTTTAGACAACCCGTTCATTTCCTTTTTGTTTTGTCTCAAGCTCTATGCTAGGTGATTCATTGTTTTTAAACCTTCTTGTTTATCGTAAAGCTTTTAGTGTGTAGCTATGAGTTCTCTAAAATCTTCCTCCAATAGCCAAGTGCGATTGGATTGTGGTTCAGGTGGCTTTTGTTCTTCTGAATCAAGATTCAAAAGGATAGGAAGATGATAAAAAATTTCTCCTATGCCCACCCATGACTTAATCCTAACATTATATGTCATCATAGGTCCAACTAAAAGGAACCTATCCAATCGTTTGGATATCCCAACGCTTCCTCTTCTCCCATTTCTCTATGTGGGGACCAATTTCACTGGTTCAATGTCGACCATATGAAGGGTTTCAAAAATGTTGGTGAAGTAATATCCTAGTGGATCCCTTCTTTCCAACTCCTCAAAAATCTCCCTTGCATTAAGGGTTAGGTTAAGGGCTCTCCCAAGTATAAGATTGCTACTAGTTAGCAAGCTAGTTCCAAGCATGTCTTCCTAGAAAGGCTTATGTTCTCCATAAGGTTTGTAAAGGTTTATAACTTTAATTACCTTCCAAAGTGCTTTTGCCTTGAGTTCTACCACTATGCATGCATTGAAAATTGAAGACGAAATAACATCAAAATTGGAATTCCAACCAGTTAGTAGGCCTACAGATAAGCCAACTGGATCTACTGTAGAAAGTTCTAGTATTTTAATAAATTGGACAGATAGTCTCGTGATTTCATTCTAGTACACATTGTTTCTTACAACATCACGATATCGGGTTGGTATATTTTAAACATGCGTTTGAGGGATAATAGTTTGAGGGAACTCCCTACTCCTCTAATGTTAAAGGAGAGCAAGATTATTTTTTAACCAGTTTGACGGTATGCCCTGCTCTAAAGACTGCATTATTGGTTAATTGTTTCCCTTCATGAACTTATTTCTTAGACACATATTTTGCAACCATCATGTGGGATTTACTTCCAACTATGATTGGGGTGTCATCATCTAACACCAGATCTCCTACCAAATCTCATGTCTCCTTCTTTGAGTCTTTTGAAAATCTTAAAAAATAGGTATGTTAATGCCTAAAAATCGCACACATGCGACATTTCAACGATTCATCTAGTAAAGTGTCACCAACATAAAGAATGCATCTCACCACAGGCATCCTTAATATATCCAAAACACAGAATGAGTCCACAAGTGCCAAGAAACAATCAAAACAAAGGGTATCACGAGTATTACACAATTGACCCATGCTATCGTGCAGGTTACATGAATAATTCCCCCCCCACACCCGCGTGAATTTTCCTTCGATAGTCGCGCTACTGTTAAAACGATATGACCACTCATGTCCAGCGGCGCATTAAAATATCAATGCTCCCAAAGGACCAGAATTCGGCTCCTCGCACACTTGGTGGCATTAATTAGCCCCCTTCTGTACCTTGGAACCGGTTCATGAAGGAGGAGAGTTCACACTTGTATCTAGTTGTTTGTTGGCCACCTCTTGGCCTATAAAAGGAAGCCATTGTCATGCATTTGGTAGGGAGAAATTATAGCAAGGTTATGCGGCTAGATTTGAGTTGGAGATTCCTCATAGCCCATCATTTCCTACCATTGTGAGCATTTCCAAGCTTGCTTTCCACCTGCCATCAAGGGGCAAGTGTTTCTCTCTATTGTTCTTCCATCTAATTAGCATTTAGTTTGGACAAGAAAGGCCTCCCTAAGGGAGATTGTTGGCTTCCCTTGAAGCCTTCACCTCCTAGGTGTTGTACAACTATTCCATTTGGAAATACAAGAGTGGTTTAGCATACCTTTGGTTGTTGTTGGAGTTTGCATCTTTCCCCCATCTCTTTCATTTTATTTTCATCAATATTTTCATGTTTGGATGTGAACTACACTAACAATATCTCACAGGATCACTTGGAGGAATACCGACCACCATCAAAGGGGATCCAAGGACTGAGGCCTTGCAACAACCCACAAGGATTAGCCCCTCACCAAGTGGAAGAGTGCACTTGTGCAATTTTTTCCATAACAATTATGATGGCGACCATACTTATTTTTGTTCATTTATTTTTAAACTAGGTTTTTTTATGCTAAGTATCTAATTCTGGGTGTTTTCATTTGCAGGAGAGCAAGTATTCCTCCTCTTGCTTCAAGAATTTGCCCCATCACAACCATATGATATTTTTTCCCACAACCGCGTAGTTCCCAACGTCCGTGCTGCGCTGATAGTGCGGAATCGACTCGAACAATCGTGCGTATGTGTAGGTTACCAGTTCTCAACCCGCGCTACACCCCTCATTGCGACCACGCGGAAGGTCAGTGCATTACCCATACTACCCGCGCACCTGTTTTGTATTCACCCACTCTATACGCGCGAAAGAGTGTGATTTAGCTGCATTACTGTTGATTATTTGCTTTTTATCTGCATAGCTTAGTTTGGCAGCCCAAGTGTTGCTTACTAGTGAACTTAAATTAAGGCTAATTCATCCAATTACTTAAATTTTTAGTAATTAGTGCACCTAGACCAATATTAGGAAGTAAAGAGTACATCTCTCTTGAAACTTACCTAGGTAACAAACATTTAGGCTTTCAACGGGCCCCATTGTTGTCACTAGTATTCAAGACCATTTATTGTTTATGCATCAATCAACATGTTGTTTTTAGTAGTATTGCTATTGTAGAAAACATTTTTTGCACACAAGCAAGACCTAAAGACACTTGTCGCCTGGAGTATGGTCTACACCTCGCACTTCATGTGATCTTGGTGAATCAAAAAAAGGGTGAGAAGTGTGAAATACCTCCATTGCACAGTTGTCTATTTAGTTAGAATAATTTGATTTTGTAGAGCGCTAGGGGCATCTCTTAGAGTTAAAAGTACATATTGCTTGATATACTCTTTTAGTTAAATTTCCAACGAAATCGTTTGTTTTTTGCTTTGATCACATGTGTTTGCTCCACTAGCACACGTTAAGAGTCCTAAAAACTCTTCCAATCCAAGTATGCTCTTCACCTCGCACTTCATGTGAGCTTGGTGAGTTGGAAAGGTAGGGATTGTGAAATACCCCTCTTACACTCCACAAGTGAAACATACAAACCCTTTAAAATCAACATTGTAATTTTCTTAACCAACTAAAATCCTCCACAAGAGGTCACAAAATAAAAATTTAGTTAGGTAGGATTGATTGGGCTAGGCATCCATTAATGCCCATCAATCTAGTTTCACTAAGAATATTTTGAAACATAACATTGTTGTCCTTTAGGGTACTTACAAAATCTTGCTATAAGCAAGTGTTCAAAGAGATCCCGGATCAGAAGTGCGCCGTGACCAAGGAGGTGAATGCCGAGGTATAGATGCCCTGCTCTCCCCTACAAGACACTTAGATTGTTGTAGGGAAACAACACTATACCGAGTAGGCCTAACCACTCATCCACACTTGACCCAAGGTAACTTAGTGGCCCAACTTAGGATATCACCAAGGAGGAATTGTGAGTGCAATTGACTCCTGAAGTTAGCTATTTCCATTTGGAGGTGTTTCCAAGTCTTCTTGATTGGATCATTGGCCCCATTCGACGATAGAACTAGCTCTTTGTTACCTCCACTAGTCGATTGGTGCGTGGATACCATTATCGCCATCAATTGTGCTTTTGGTAGGCCCAGTTACATTTGAGAGGAAGGACGTTAGGTCTTCTAGGGAATTTACATTTATTTTCTTTTTAACTACAAGTTCACTAACTCATAATAAAAATAACCTACATGTGGGAACTTATGCACTAAAACCAATATCGCACATACCACTCACTTATTGCACCATTTTGCATCTGTTGTGGTTGGCATATTTTTGCATTTGTTCAATTGTGTTTATTCCACTGTCACTCTCATATTAACACAAAGCCTTCACAATTGAGGAACAAAACAACATCCCGAGACAATCTCGTAGACTGCAAGGACTATCCCCTCTCTCGAGGGGTGTTTTCACACCTTCCCCCCGTATTGCACGCGGAGGGAATTCAAGTCAGGGTCATTCCGAGGCAGCATTGATAGGATCGTCTGGTTGAGGCCACGCCTTTATAGGTACATTTTCTTCCCTCGAAGAATCTATTAATTACACCACTCTTCCCCCATCGGAAGTAGTACCCCTTGGCTTCTCCCCAAGGAGATCCCTTTGACCCATCCTCGCTCATAGGAGGTCATCTGCTGTTTACAACACCACCTGGGTCTCCCCCTCATGGAAATCACATCCCAAACATAATGGCAAGACCTGTCGTCCCTACCTTACCATTTATGGCTACTTTAAATCTACCTGATTTTGCCAAACTAACAAATGACCCCATTACTCATGATGCGACATGGATGACTATGCCAGACAAGCTTGCTTCCAATATTCCCAAATTCCAAGGAAAACAGGGAGACGATCCTGCCAACCATGTTGTGTCTTTCCACCTATGGTCATTTAACAACATAGTGGATGACCCGATGAGGCTTCGCCTCTTCCAACGTACCCTCACCGGAACAACAAAAAAGTGGTACGTAAACCTAGAACGTGTCACCCATTCGACATTTGCAACACTGGCCACTGTATTTATTACGTACTTTCAACTGCCAATCTGACATGACCCAGGCCTCAAAATTCTCACCGAGTTTCATTAAAATACTTCCACTGACATCACGGGACACATCCATGAGTGGCATAGACGCCACACACTATGTAAGATCGAAATACAACCTCCCTTTCTATTGGATTGGTTTATAAATTCTCTCCAACCCGCCATAGCTAAAGATGTTTCCACCTCCATGCCACAAAGTGAGGAAGAGGCTATTTTGAAAGCACAACATTTCGACCTCATATATGCATAGTCTGGATACCTTTACACAATCCTCCTTGATGCTCCGCGGCATCGGTCGTTGGATCGTACACCTTCAGGCTCATTACATTCGGTGGATGGGCTTATTGGGTCCATTTCCCATTTAGGAAAGTTTTGTTCGGATATCCATCATCTATTTCGGGATACATATCTATTTCAGGATCATCTATTTCGGGATACATATCTACTTCAGGATCTTGCATGATCTATTTCAGGATATGCAGTCCAGTCACCAGTTTGATGCCTCCAGCACCTTATCCACCTTCTTCTAGCACCCGGGAGCCACTTTCCACAGAGTTTTAGCCCTCCTAAGCTGAAAGGCGCCCTCTTCTCACCTACTGACTGAGAAGGGCGCACTTGCTCACCTACCACTGCAGATTCACTCCAGTTACATTCAGTTAGCTCCGATTCTGATTGATTTCACTCCGATTTCACTCCTGACTGACTGTTTCACCTCCGATTGACCTCCAGTTCGATTAGGTGACTTGCTCTGACTCCAGTTAGCCTCCCATGCGCCCCCACTGAGCCTCCAGATCCTATATCAGTGCTACACACTTCAGTTACATTTATTATGATCAGTTAGACTCAGCTTGACACCTGGATGACTGTTTGTTGTGATTGATGAGCAACACCGATGATTGATGAGGACTCCTAGATTGAGTCAAGCTACTCCATTCAGTGATTCGAATGACCTCCTTAGGCAATTCGAATTGCTCTGTTTATTGTAACAGTTTGTATTGTAATTCATTCACCCTTTCTGGGATAGAGAGCACTGCTGCATGTTTTGCACAGTTTTGCACCATATCTTCTATGTTCATCTGTTGTGACTGATTTATTTGTTCATTAGATCTGCTGTGACTAACTTTACATGGTATCAGAGCCATTGCAGGGACAAGATCTCTTTTCTACAGGTGTTTATACAAGAAGATTTGACTGAATTGCTAAAAATTGCAAAAAGTTTGGCATGAGATATCTCAAGGGCATTCGCTCCTGTGCATGCAAAGCTTGAAAAATATTCCAATACCACTCCAGAAGCTTGAGTTACCACATAATTCCTGGATCTGATACATTGGACCTATTCAACATTGCTTGAAATCCAATCCCAGGTGTGATGCAACTCTCAAAGGGTGGATTGTTCGACCTTATTGTGATTGTTCTTATGTGATTTGCAGGTTAATTATCTCCTCCAAGTGCACTCGCTACATTCTGCATGCAAGCTTCCCTACAGCATCTCCATTCGCTATAGTCTGCATGCAAGCTTCTTCTTCATCATTTGACTCGCTCCTAGCAATGGAATACTCTTCTTCAAAGCCTATCCTCACCCCATTCAATTATTTTGATTGGAAAGATGATATGGAGATCATATTACGTTCAAAAGGATACTACCGAGTCACTCTTGGTCTTGAATTGGAGCCAAACAATGTAGCAGAAAGAACCAAACACTACAATAAGCTTGATGAAGCTTACGGTCTTCTTTGTCTCTCCATCTCCAAAGATCTTCACTTCCATCTCAGCGGATTGAAGACTCCAAAGGCCATATGGGAGCAACTTGAGACACTATTCGGCAAGCAGGATGAGCTTAGGGCTTTTCAATTAGAGAATGAATTGATTGGCCTTAATCCTGAAAATTTCGAGACCATCAATGAATTCTTCACAAAATTTAAGAACTTGAACTTGCAATTGAAGAACAGTGGTGTTATCAAAGAGGATAAACAGTTGATCCTCTCCATTCTAAGCAAGCTTGGGAAAGATTATTCGGTATTTGTCTCCACTTTCAATTCCGGTCGGCTAACTACCCCGAATTGGAAGATGCCTACCTTGAATGCCTTCATTGAGTCCGTTACGAAAGAGCATGACAAGTTGATTCAAATGGGGTCCATAAGCTCCAAAGATTCAGCCCTATTTGTTCAAGGACCCAAGATTTCGAATGGTAAAGGAAAGCTAAAGAAGGAGAAGCCCAAATTCGAGCCTCACAAGCAAAAAGACAAAGGCAAGCAAACGGATGCACCATCCAGTTCGAAATCCAAGCAAAAGGGCAAAGAAGGTAACCAAAAATCTAAATGTACTTATTGTAACCGTGGCTTTCATCCCGAAAGTTCATGTATGAAGAAGACTATAGATCAAATGGCCCTCCTTTTGGAAAAGAACAACATAACCCTTCCTGACGGTGCAAGGAAGAAGGATCGGAATGACGATCATGAAAGAGGACAAGCACTCATGGCAACGGTTTCGAAGCCCACTCTCTTGATAGATTCGGGTGCATCAAATCATATGGCTGCAAATATTGATTCTTTTTCCTCATTCGATCCAAACAGCTCCATCCCCATCCATTTGGGAGATGACTCAAAAATTTCTTCAAAGGGCAAAGGTACGATTCATGTAGATCATGGATGCTTTCAGAATGTTCTCTATGTGCCTTCCTTAGCTTCGAATCTCCTTTCTGTGTATCAAATGACACATACTGGTGATCCAAAGAAAGTCACTTTCAGCCCTAATACAGTTGAAATTTCTGATATCAAAAGTGGAAGACTAGTTGCGGTTGGAAAGGCAAACCACACTGCTAAATGTTATGAGTTTTCGCACTTTATTCCGCTTGCAAAGCCCACTGCTCTTCGCACACATGGTAATGAGGTTAGTAGGCTTTGGAATGAAAGATTTGGACATCTAAATTATAAGTATTTGCTGCTGCTATCAAATAAATCCATGGTTGATGGGCTTCCACAACTCCGTTCCTCGAAGGGAATATGCTCCGGTTGCATTATTGGGAAGCACCCCGAGCACAGATTCGACCGCGGCAAGGCTAGCAGAGCCTCTACTATTTTGGGATTGATCCATTCTGATATCAGCGGTCCGCTGCCCCATATGTCATTAAATGGTTCAAGGTATGTTTTGACATTTATTGATGATTATTCTCGCTTTACATGGGTATTCTTTCTCAAAAACAAGTCAGAAGTGCTTGGAAAATTCAAGGATTTTAAGGCTTCTGTTGAGACCACCACTGAGAGCAAGATCAAAGCTCTTAGATATGATAATGGTGGGGAATATATCAAGTCCGAGTTGCTGCAACTTTGTGCCCAAAGCGGAATCAAGATCCAACATACAGTTCCCTACACACCCCAGCAGAACGGTGTAGCGGAAAGGAAAAACCGGTCACTGAAAGAGATGGCTACATGCATGATTGAATCTAAAGGTTTGGCTGCAAATATTTGGGCTGAAGCAATCAATGTTGCTGCATATATACAGAACCGAGTTCCACATTCATCCGTGAAAGGTATGACTCCTTTCGAAGCATTCTTTGGTCACAAACCGGATGTGTCAAATTTGAGAGTTTTTGGCTCTACTGCATGGGCTAGAATTCCTTCTGAGAAGAGACGAGCTTTGGATCCACAAAGTATCAAGTGCATATTGATAGGATATGGGGAAGAATCAAAAGCATATAAACTCATGGATATCAGATCTAAAAAGATATTCATAGAGCGCAGTGTGCAGTTTGAAGAACCGCTTCAAGAATTGCAACTAGTTGAGGAGAAAACTGCCGATTCACCGCCTTCACCTGAAGAAGATTCGAGCAGCGATAATGAAGGTATGAGTTCTGATATTTCTGATATTGTAGCAGCATATGATGATCATGACATATCAGGTTCGGAATCCGACCATTCAGATCCCCCTCAGTTACCAAAGTGGGCCCAAAATACTCTACAATCTGCTGGTTCTAGTCTTGGAAATCCTGCTGATCCGAGACGAACAAGAGGAGACTTTCAAAGGGCAGGTATGGATCTTTCTATTGCTGATCCATTTCTTCCTGAGATTTGTTATTTGATGGCTGGTTCAGATCCCCAATCATACTATTCAGCCCATCGAGATCCGAGATGGAAAGATGCCATGGATGAAGAGTACAGTTCTCTTCAAAAGAACAATACATGGGAGCTAGTTTCTCTTCCACTTGGAAGAAAATTAGTGAAGTGTAAATGGGTCTACCGTACTAAAGTTGCTGCTGATGGAACTATCAGCAAATATAAAGCAAGGTTGGTGGCAAAAGGTTTTTCCCAAGTCCAAGGAGTGGACTACACAGAGACCTTTGCACCGGTTGCAAAGATGGATTCCATCCGCCTTGTTTTAGCTATTGCCGCATCCAAGCACTGGGAGGTGCATCACATGGATGTGAAGAGTGCATTTTTACATGGAGACCTTGCTGAAGAGGTCTATATGCAGCAGCCAGAGGGTTATACATCAGATCCATCATTGGTTTGTAGATTGAAGAAGTCTTTGTACGGGTTAAAACAGGCCCCAAGAGCTTGGTACGCAAAGATGGACTCCTTCCTTCTTTCTCAGAATTTCCAAAGATGCAAATCTGATCCGAATGTCTATCTTCAGCGAGTTAAAGGTAATTTGTTGGTTATTGTACTTTATGTTGATGATCTGCTTATTACTGGTAGCACACTTACTTCAATAAACAAGCTAAAAACTGCCTTAAATCTAGCTTTTGACATGAGCGATTTGGGCTTGCTGAGTCACTTTTTGGGCTTGGAGATAGCTCAAAATTTCGATGGGATCACTATATCTCAGCAAAAATATGCTTCCGACCTGTTATTGAAGTTTAATATGGCTGAATGTAAGGCAGCCCCATTCCCATTCCTCTCAGGAATCAGTCTTGAGGAGGGAGATTCCACACCGCTTGCAGATTGCAGTATGTATCGACAGTTGATTGGTTCACTACTTTATTTGACACATTCACGGCCTGATATCTCATATGCCGTGAGTGCCGTGTCGAGATATATGCAGCAGCCACATGAGCTTCATTGGCGAGCAGCCAAGCGGATCTTGCAGTATGTGCAAGGTACGAGACAGTTTGGCATACATTATGCTGCAGATTCTGAGCTAGATTTCATTGGTTTTACTGATTCAGATTGGGCAGGTGATAGCATTGATCGGAAGTCCACTTCCGGTTATGTTTTCATGATTGGTCATGGTGCTATTTGCTGGTCCAGCAAAAAGCAAGCAGCCATTGCACTTTCTTCAGCAGAGGCAGAGTATCGAGGGGCAGTCAATGCCTGCATTCAGGCAGTTTGGTTGCAGGGTATTCTTTCCGAGTTTGGTTTTGGTGGCACTACTTCGACTGTCCTATTTTGTGACAATCAAAGTGCTATCAAGATTTCCACAGATCCAGTTCAGCGGCAGAGGACCAAGCACATTGAGATTCATATGCATTACATTCGACAGTTGGTGCATGACCGCACCATCATTCTGCAATATTGCCCTACTGATGAGCAAATTGCAGACATCTTCACCAAGAGCTTCACTGAGAAGAAGTTCTCTTACCTCCGTTCACTGTTGGGGGTGAGTTCCATCATGGTGGAGACAGATTGATTCATTATTATGCTTTAGACTTGAGGGGGGGCTTTCTTCCCACTGGGTTTTCCCTCTTTCCTCACTTAGTTTATTTTTCAGCATTTTTTGGATTATTGTATTGGGGTGACCTTTGGTCTTAGTTACCAGGGCCCCACATTATTTTAGTTGGCACATCATAGTCTAGCTTGAGGGGGGGTGTTCGGATATCCATCATCTATTTCGGGATACATATCTATTTCAGGATCATCTATTTCGGGATACATATCTACTTCAGGATCTTGCATGATCTATTTCAGGATATGCAGTCCAGTCACTAGTTTGATGCCTCCAGCACCTTATCCACCTTCTTCTAGCACCCGGGAGCCACTTTCCACAGAGTTTTAGCCCTCCTAAGCTGAAAGGCGCCCTCTTCTCACCTACTGACTGAGAAGGGCGCACTTGCTCACCTACCACTGCAGATTCACTCCAGTTACATTCAGTTAGCTCCGATTCTGATTGATTTCACTCCGATTTCACTCCTGACTGACTGTTTCACCTCCGATTGACCTCCAGTTCGATTAGGTGACTTGCTCTGACTCCAGTTAGCCTCCCATGCGCCCCCACTGAGCCTCCAGATCCTATATCAGTGCTCCACACTTCAGTTACATTTATTATGATCAGTTAGACTCAGCTTGACACCTGGATGACTGTTTGTTGTGATTGATGAGCAACACCGATGATTGATGAGGACTCCTAGATTGAGTCAAGCTACTCCATTCAGTGATTCGAATGACCTCCTTAGGCAATTCGAATTGCTCTGTTTATTGTAACAGTTTGTATTGTAATTCATTCACCCTTTCTGGGATAGAGAGCACTGCTGCATGTTTTGCACAGTTTTGCACCATATCTTCTATGTTCATCTGTTGTGACTGATTTATTTGTTCATTAGATCTGCTGTGACTAACTTTACAAGTTTCCTCCCACCGCATCGGTGCCATTCAACATGGTTCCATATTACCCATCCATGCCACCTGTGTCGGTACCCCCCTGCAACGGTACCAACACCATCAGTTGGTCAATTACATTATGGACCATATAGTCCTACATACCCAAACTTGATCAAAATAATGACGGTTCCTACACCGCCATTGGCGCCAGTCGTTCCTACATCCACCTCTTATGGAGCGCAAACGACATTTATCCCACCGCCGAGATATAATCTATATTATCCTTTCACATGACCAACTGGTCAACAACCTTCCCCCCACATGGGAGTTAACTTGTTCAACCTACTTCTTTTTAGCAAGCTCAACAATTTGTGCAATTGAATGTCGCAAACCCCCATAATCCACAGACTCAAGGGAAGAAGAAAGGTAAAAACATGCAGAACCAGCAGTCAGGGCAAGGGGGAAATCCCCCCAGCAAAAATAGAACACGGGTGATCCAAATGTAGGTACTAACAATAGCCTCAATTAAAGGAAGAATCGGTTGTTGGATCCTACACCTTCAAGCTCGTTACATTCGGTGGATGGGCTTATTGGGTCCATTTTCCATTTAGGAAAGCTTCCTCCCACCACATCGGTTCCATTCAACGTGGTTCTGTATTACCCATCCATGCCACTTGCGTTGGTACCCCCTACACCGGTACCAACACCATCAGTTGGTCAATTACAACATGGACCATATAGTCCTACATACCCAAACGTTAGAAAAATATTGACGATTCCTACACCGCCATTGCCGCCAGTCCCTCCTACATCCACCTCCTATGGAGCTCAAATGAAATTTATCCACCACCGGGATATAATCCGTATTACCCTTTCCCATTCCCAACTGGTCAACAACCTCCCCCCCACATGGGGGTTAACCTAGTTAAACCTACTTATGTTCAACAAGCTCAACAATTTGAGCAATTGAATGCCACAAACCCCCGTAATCCACAGACTCAAGGCAAGAAGAAAGGTGAAAACGAGCAGAACCAACATCGAGGGGAAGGGGGAAACCCCCCCTAACAAAACTAGAACACGGGTGATCCAAATGAAAGGACTACCAATCCCCCCAAACAAAGGAATAATCCTTCCCCGAGAACCAATTATTGTTGCTCCATTTGCGGCGATTATAGTCATTACACACATCATTGTCCTCTTATCCTCGACTGTCAACAGTTGGTGGAAGCTAAAAAGAAGATGGCGACGAGCCCTTCTCAGGAACTAAATCCTCCCCAACCACAAACAACAATGTTCCAGTAACCCCTTGCCAATCAAGGGGCAGTTACACAAGAACAAGATCCTCACCCACCCGATAACGACTCTTTCCAAAATATCTATATGTTGGATATGAATCTTCAGACATGAACCAAGGGTTATGATGGGCCTTCCACCCACAAATTGGAAGACATCTCTATTCCCTTGGGGGGCCCTCTGCAAATACTATGCCCGAATACTGAACAAATCCCACAGATTCCAAAAGTTTCGCTTCGACGTACCCCTAATAACCCTCACATGAAAGTCGCCCACAATTATAGTATTGTGGATGACTTGGATCAGTCCCCCATGGCTATGTACACATTAGAAGTGCTACATTCTTTGCCAACACAAAGAAAGGTGTTACTCAATGCACTCGGTGTCATCGACCCTTCCGACTCGCACCTCATGACCTTTGATGTTGATAAAGGTGATCCGTGACTACCATCATTAGTCGCATTTCAAGTTCCAGTAACGATTAAAAATGTCATGAGCCATCATTGTATCATCGAAGAAGGTGCATCCACTTGTGTTATGTCCGTAAAAGTATGGAAACGATTAGGATCCCTCGATTTGGTCCCCTCATCTATTGCTCTTTGTGCATATGAATGGAGACCATCCCAACCACGAGGATTGTACCAAAATATCCCCATAGAGCTGGGGGGAAAGATGGTTATTATCGATATTGAAGTAATCGATGATGAGCTCGACTACAACATCCTCTTGGGGTGTAGTTACATGTACGCCATGAAGGCGGTATGCTCCTCAGTCTTACGTACCATGATTTTTCCCTTAAATGGGAAGATAGTTACCCTCGACCAACTTAACTATTATGATCCTAATACCACAAGCAATCCCGATAACATCCTACCAACTATACTAGGTGATGATCAACCGTATGTTGACATTTCCCCCGGTATGTACAAGGACTCCAATTTGTTAGGAGCATATTCGGGACCACCACTAAATATCCCTACATCTACCAATGGCTTAATGTGCACAATTTTCACCACTGAAAATGGAGTCCTCTCCACCTCAACACCATCATCAGCACCACAACTGATTCATGGCATTGAATAAATGTTGTGTCCATCGGTACCTCCGATTTGTCAAATCCCATTCTTATATTCTACCACAAGTGTACAAGGGACACCGGCTATGGCTCGGTTAACTCTACTGGGGCTAACTTTGGGAATCCCAGTGTGGTACCTTACACCACCCTTTCCAGAGATATCTTCCAAACCAATTTCCCATTACAAGTTTGTCCCTATGTCAGCTAGTACGGTTGCAAGGCTAGTAACATGAATAGTTACAACAACCCAACATATGAAATCTGCAACTACCCCACAATCGGTCATCGCTAAGACCGCCAATAGGGGCACTAAACAACCAAAATTGAAAGGTCCCCAATTACCAAACCCTACATCCAATTTAGTAGAAACGACTAAGCCTAAATCAGGGGGCATCAACCATTAGGAGTTAAAAGCGCTAGTTATGTTCAATACTCCCACCCAAAGGGTCACACCGTCATGTTCTCTTTGCAGGTAGAAAAGCCACGCAACTAATCTATGTCCTACTCTACCGGAGCTAAGGAATATGCTTAACACTCCCATTAACATCACCCACGCTCCACCAACGGTGAAAGGGGGCACCCCTCCCTTGCCCACATTTAAGTCCAAAACATTGCATACAAATCACGCATGTTCCATTTGAGCTCAGCATGGGCACTATACGCACCATTGTACCGAACTCCCCCGATATCAAGAGGCATTGGCAACCGTTCATCTCACTCAAGTAACCATTGAGGAACCACCCTTATTACACCAAGAATTAGCATCCATTAATGTGATCACCACATTGGCGGCACCATCAGTCACCACTCCCACATAATTTACGCCAACTACAGACAACATGGTAGAACTGGTAATGTCGCAAGACCCATCTAAACTTACGATGACACCATCACACAATAAATGCTCGTCATGTGGCACTCTACCCATATGCTCCCTCCTAGCGCTCTCACTTGCATAATGGAGCAAATCAACACCCAAGAAGACCAAGAACGCTTCCATCCCCGGGTACCAAGACCTTGTCGATCTTGTGGAGAAACCACCCATTATTCCTTTTAATGGCCCATTTTGCATGCCGAACGACAAACTTGTCTTGAACTAATGAGAATGCAAGATCAATTACAAACACCTTATGTAACCCCGCAAGCATCACCAATCGAGGAGGTAGTACCGACCTTCCCAGACACCATCGATGTTGAATATCCTTTAGCCGGTGTCCTCACTTGTAGTGATTCATCGTCTTCCAATGACAATGCAGACCACCTGCAATCATTCCAAAAAAATTAACAACCAAAAGGGAGGGTTTATACCCCCCTAGGCACAAATAAGACACCCAACACCAACCGTTGATATTCTTATTTTGTGCCAACAACTTTACTTTCGTTTCACACTATCTTGAATTAAGAAAGTAAAACACCTCTCTTCTTCAAATGTAGATGGCCTCACCAACGAACATCTACATCGGTTATGCAGATGGTGCCAGTCGATGGTCCAAACATCGTGCATCTGTTGCTTGGGTTATATGTTCCCCCTCCCATAAACTTCACCACACTGGTGGAGTATGCTTGGGGGAACTAACAAACAACCAAGTAGAGTACGATGACATAATAGTTCTCTTAAGCGATGCCATACACCTAGGCATTCACCATTTACAAGTACACCTTGAATCCCAATTTGTCATATCAGAGTTGAATAATATATTTCAAGTCCACAACTCACTCCTCTTCCAAAATTTTTTGCGTGTGCACCTTCTCATTCGATAATTTGAAACCATAACTTTCACACATATACCGAGAAACACCAATGCATTCGCCGACTCCATCGCCAATGAGGTATTGAATTGGCACCTAATACATCACCCAGCTGCTGCATAACCCTGCATACCAATCATACATAAATATATCTACGTGCCTCACCAATGACTACACATACATGTATTTCATCATCACAATTCCTAAAGTTCGATAACACATGCCAAAAACAAATATGCCAGTATCACCTACTACATATGCATCACATCAACACATAGGAAACATAAAGCAAAATACACATACATCACATACACCATGTGCCGCCAAAAAGGTATATATATATATATATCGTCAAAAGAACATGTGTGTCATGTACAAAAAATGGCCCTCCCAGGCGTATACATAGTAGCCTTATGGGGGATACATAAAAACTGCCTCCCATAGGCTCATCAAAAAATGTATATATACAAAATTGGGGCCAATATCCCTACATAAAATCAAGCCGCCTCGTCGGTTGGTGGATCTCGAGTTCCCAAAATGGCCAGTGGTTGCACATCCTCCCCTTGGGCCGGCACTGGTCCCCATCTCGGTCGCCTTTCATGAAGGAGGGGTTGCTCCTCCCTACACCTCCCATGCCACATGGAAAGCAACTATGACCCATCGCATGATCTTCCACCAGGATGGCTCACACTCCACTCGCATATGAAGTGTCAAGGTGACCTCATCATCATCAAGGTTGGCCTAGTCTCGCTCATCAACCCCAGTTGTCAGCCCCCCTAACCTCCAATCCACCGTCGAGTTGCTACCAGATACCCCTGCTTTAGAAAAATGCTTATTTACTTTGGAACACCTTGACGAGGAAAGACGTGGCTCTCTTCAACAAAATGAAGCCATGAAGGTTTTCTCCAAAGCACACTATGATCAACAAGTGCAACCACTCACCTTCACTGAAGGTGACTTTGTCCTTTTATTTAATGCTAAGAAAGACGGTAAACCAAGACCTGTGAAGTTTGTTTCTAAATGGACAGGCCCTTATGTAATTAAGCATTGTCTCCCAAAAGGAGCCTATATCTTAACTGACCATGAAGGTTCTACCCTCAAATACCGGGTCAATGGGTTGTACCTCAAAAGGTTCTATCCTTGAATACCAAGTACTCCACAGGTACGTAATGTTTTGATTATATGATTTCTGCATTGTCAAATACCTTGGTTATGTCTTTTACTTCACTTGGGTATATACGTCGTAGGTGCAGGACCGTGATCAGGCCAATATGGAGCCTCTTGTTCGTCCACTATATGAATAAGACTCCAAAGCTCTAAACAACAAGGGGCACACACCCTACCACATGTATCATTTCGAAACTGGCATATAGACACTATTTTCCCTCTGTTTAAAATGCATATCCCAGTATTCCCGCTGATAACCATAGGGTCCCCATTCATGGCATTTATGTGCCATGAACATCATTTCCATGAATAACATGTTCCCCCATGGGTGTGTGCACCATTTCCATTCCCCTCATACATTGACCCCCATGACGTCGTCCCCCCACAAGTCCGAGGAATATAACCAAACTTGAAAAGACCCTCCCTTAGAGTATCATTTTTTCATTTGGGAATTTACTCCACCCAATAGACACTCACTAGATTCTTTGGCACATGTTACAAGAACGATTCATAATCCCCCCTCATACCTCCATGAGCACTTTACCATTTGTTCTCCCCCTCGTATCATCACCTCCGCAAAGACACCTATGAGCCCCCCACCCTCAGAAGAAACAAGTTCTATTCAGTTATCCCACATGCATATACTACATAGCATCGTTTCCTGGGGTACCCGTCTTTGTGTTTGCAAATTGGCCTTCACTTCATCATTGGAAAGTTCCCCTTGATCCACTCAACATCGCGGGGAATCTTCCCATCATCAAATCGGTCCCCCAACACACACAAAACTGTGGGGACCCCACCAACATTCTTTATGTACAAACCTTTCCCGCATCACCTCAGATTGCAGGCACACCATATTATTTTGGAAGCAACCCATGTTTGCCTTTGATAGATGTATTTGAGTGTCCATATGTTCAACATTATTTTGTTTTTCCGGTTGTTGTTACCCTTTGTTTTGTGTCTCCATCAAAACCCCTTTCATTTACAGTTTGTCTCCATCTGTTTCAACTTGTGCCATCCTGAAAGAAAAGTTGTCGTCCCTGCTCCCCATGTTTACATCGATCAAAGGAAGTTATGAGCCCCACGCTTATCAACCAATCTTGTGTAAAATATGTCCGTCCACTCGTTGGTTACAATATGATCCTATTTCTCAGGGTAGGACTTTCTTCCTATCCGATACTTCAGTTCTTGTCGACGTGAATACACTATCTTTCGAGAGTTGCAGTAGTTGTAGTTGTACCTTGGGATCCCTTTCAATCACTATAAGCGATCACATCGAACTTAGTAGGGAGAGTCATTAGTGCTCCCTAACTAGGTGGTTTCCCCTATGCTCGACGTCAACACATCATTGCATCAGGGGGAGACGTACTTTTGAAGGTATCAATGTTCACATTTGGAAATCATGATAGCAGTCTATTTGGTACGGTACAACCCTCCGACAGAGTTAAATACCAAGTTTAGTCCCCCATCACAGTGAGTTCATCATGGTCACTAGTCGTTACACTTATTCAATGTGTTGCAGTAGCTCCGGGGGTATTTACTCTAACATGGATTGAAGCCACCTTCATCCATGTTCCAATAGTATAGTAGAGACGACATCTTTTCCTCTCTCATTGTAATCACTTTGACAACATTTCATGAGCATGGGTATGCCCTCCTCGTTTGTATAAAAAATATTTTTTATTACATCTCCAACGGTCATCACCAACACTCTTCCCCCATGGGAGAACCTTATTTTGTCCACATATGCTTCATCCTACAAAACAAGAGGGAAACAACAGAAAACATGATGCATTATCATCTCTCCAATACCCTCCGAACCTCATACATCAGGGGGCATCTGTTAACGCCTAAAAATCGCACACATGCGACATTTCGACGATTCATCTAGTAAAGCGTCATGAACATAAATAATGCATCTCACCACATGCATCCTCAACATATCCAAAATACAACATGAGTCCACAAGTGCCAAGAAATAGTCAAAACAAAGGGTAGCACGGGTATTACAGCGCAGGTCACCTGAACAATTCTCGCGCTACACCCGCACAGATTTCCCTTCGATAGTTGCGCTACTGTCAAAATGGCAGGACCACTCATGCCCAACGTCACATTAAAAGTTCAATCCTCCCCAAGGATCAGAATTTGGCTCCTCACACACTTCATGGCATTAATCAACCCCCTTCTCTACCTTGGAATTGGTTCATGAAGGAGATGAGTTCACATTTGGATCTAGTTGTTTGTTGGCCACCTCTTGGACTATAAAAGGAAGCCATTGTCATGCATTTGGTAGGGATAAATTAGAGCAAGGTTATGCTTCTAGATTTGAGTTGGAGCTTCCTCATATCCTACCATTTCCTACCATTGTGAGCATTTCCAAGCTTGCTTGCCACCTACCATCAAGGGGCAAGTGTTTCTCTCCATTGTTCTTCCATCTACTTAGCATTTAGTTTGGACAAGAAGGGCCTCCCTAAGGGATATTGTTGGATTCCCTTGAAGCCTTCACCTCCTAGGTGTTGTACATCTATTCTATTGGGAAATACAAGAGTGGTTTAGCATACCTTTGGTTGTTGTTGGAGTTTGCATCTTTCCCCCATCTTTTTCATTTTATTTTCATCAATATTTTCATGTTTGGATGTGAACTACACTAACAATCTCTTGCAGGATCACTTGGAGGAATACCAAACACCATCAAAGGGGATCCAAGGACCAAGGCCTTCAACAACCTACAAGGCTTAGCCCCTCACCAAGTGGAAGAGTGCACTTGTGCAATTTTTTCCATAACAAGGTAGATTGAATAGTAGGTTTTGTTAGCTTCTTCTTGTGGGATTTACTAGTATCTTTTAGGGAATTTGGGGATAGAGTAATAATACATCCTTCTAATATAGGAGGATCCTCTTCCAAGACCCAAACATGGATAAGCAGTGGCGAGTCAATAATGATAGGAAGAATGGCACCAACATCAAAAGTTAGTTTAGACTCAGAGCTATCTCCATAGGTTAATGTATTACTGAAGCCAAGATCTTCTCCCTTGCACTCAAGCTCAATAGAAAGGTCGTGAGGTGTAGGGTTATCTATAAGGGCCACCCAACTACTTTTTTTTGACCCCCTTAAACTTTCTAAAACACCAAGTGATTCTAGAGTATTCAAAGGTGTGGTTGAGATGTGCATACCTTTTAAATTGGTGACATCCATTCATAGGAGGAGTTGTGTTGTAGAGTCTTCGAGGGTTCAGGTACCATGGATTTAACGAAAACATCGACTGGGATCAAGTCCAGGTCATTTGTCTCCCACGCCTTCGAAACTTCTGGCACTGCATCCTCGCTAGACTGAGGTTTCTTAACCCATTTTTTTTTTGAATAGGAGCTTCTTGTCTTTCCTTTTTGCAATCAAACTTTAGATGTCCTAGTTCATGGTATATCACAAATATGAATAGTAGTTTCCAATAGTCCAATTTCTGGTTGTAAGTCTGGTTTTCCCATTCAGTGTCCATATTTTATACAAAACTTTCTCTTAGATCCAATTTGACCAAGAATCTACCAATTCTTTTGTCTCCCTTTTCCTGCATATAGACCTCCTCCAATCCAACAAATGTTCGTAGGGAATTACCTATTCCTTAAAAAATCTTCGGTTTTGATAGTTGATGGGTAGGCCTAGGAGAAGAACTCATAATTTTTGGTTGTGGGTAGGTTCCCTACAAGGGTCAAAAGTTGGCTCCAATATTTTTAAACACATGCTTGAAGGCCTCCAAGTACAATCCTTTGCTAATAGTAAGACTGCATCCACCTCCATTTTTAAAGAGATGCTTATCCAACCACAAACCAAGATGTGAAAAGTCAAGGTGTATCCCAACACCTCCCTCCAATGTTATGTCATCCACTTTTTTAGTGAATATTCTCGCACTAGTTTATCCATGAATCTCTCTACTAGAGTTTTTGACATCGCTTCCTCCACTTCTGCTAGTTTAAGATCACGTCCAACCACAAATTTTACCCAATCCAGTTGATTTCTGATGCATTTGAATTTTTAGGTTAGTCTTCTTCCTTCCAAATGCACCTTGAGCTTTATGTGTTCAAGAGAAGTGTTGTTTAACCTGTCCTCTAGTGGACTTATATCTCTGGGTCCATTATCAATAGCAGTATTTCATAAAATATTTAAACCCTCACTACCAATAACTGCAATGATAGCTTCCAGTGAGAATCCCTCTATCTCATGGCAATGGAAAGAGGTTTGAGTGCAAGTGTTAAGTCTGTATTTACCTCGTGGATTTCAGAAAATCTCAGAATTCATAGTGTTAATTTGAATATGCTATGGAAATCCCAGAGTAATTAAGTGAAGTGAACCCTCCAAATATTTGTGTCCATTGACCTGTGTTCCATCTAGAAGTGCAGACCTATGTAAAGTGTCCATGTTAGATGAGGAAATGTCATGTTTTATTGCCTTATTACAACCCCAAATCTCCATCAGTTTATTGTGTGATTTGAAAGTCGATCTAGGGGTGTGCATGACCCCCTCTCCATACTCTACTAAATCTAGGTCTAGTTCCATGACTTCGACAATAAAGCTATTGAGTTACCTCCCACGTCAGCTTAATAGGGTCGCCGCGTGTCTAGACACATTCATTTATGCTTACCCATTACGAAACAAATACTTAAGATAATATAATATATCACACCACACACCACTCACAACAAATGTAAATGTGGAGCAAAAATCCAAGATAGATAAGAGAGATGAGTTACATAGTAACTCAAAGAATAGGAGAACCTCCTTCAAATATCTCAATACATTCATATATCCAAATATCTCAATATATACACTAGTTTGATGGAATCTAACACACATATACTATATATAGCATCGAATTAGCACCACAACATTATATTTCATAAAAAATACTATGTGTTGTGAAATTGTAGTTGTATTTGCACACAATTTTGACATCATTGTTCCATGGAGCTCCATTTGATCATTGGTAAGAGTGCAATTTGCAAAACTTAATGTGAGGAATCACAAGGTTACCGTGAAGGGAACAATACAACATGATGTGAAAAATCATAAGGAAATTGTGAATAGGATGATATTGAAAAAGAGGTTGCAAAATATATTTATTTATTTAGGAAAGCATAGATCCTCCCTAAAACCCATCTCTTCTCTTCAATGTTTAGGTTAATACACTACAATAAAGAGGAAAAAACACAATTAGGCTGCTGTTAAGTATCTAGTGTTGTCACATACCACCTAGCCTAGATTTGTGCTAAAGAATCCTTCCTATCAACTTATTTAATTTCAATGAGCTTATTAAGACATACTCAATGACATATCTAGGAATATGGACTTAATTTTTTTTTTATTCACCCTTCTTGCCTTCACCATCACCTTTGGTTTCATTACCACCCTTCTTATAATCATCCCCTCCTCCCTTTTTGATTTTTCCACCACCCTTCTTCTCCCCACCACCATGCCTTTTATCTCCATCACCACCACTTTCCTTCTTCGCCCTCCTTATTTATTGCCCCCATCCTTCTTTTCCCCTTCATAATTGTCTCTATTCTTCTTATGTTGGATAATCTCCATGTAATTCCTTAATGATATGCAAATATAAATCTAGTAAAATACTGAGATAACAACACAAAACATTGAAGATAACATACAAGCACAAAAGAATGTAGTACAATACATTTGTTCTTTTACAAACCACTATAAACAACCACAATCGTATCAAATTTTGGGTGTAAAGACATCAGGGAGTCATGGATAATGCCAACACTATCTCTTTTCACTCTCTCCTAATATGCAACATCCTTTTTCGTTGAGAAGCATAAACTAATGGGACTTCTCACTGCATGCTTTATTGTACTTCATGCATCAAGTTAAGCATCTCCTTCCTAGCTTGGCTGGGTAATGTCTCCCTTGTATTACCGCTCGATGGTGTTTGTTCATGTGTTATGTATTTTGATGGGACTACATTGGAAATTATAGTATCTTTAAAACAAAGAGATCAAGTATACCTATTCTAATTTTCTAATTTATGATTATAGATAGCTAAACTATGTTTATTGTTTTCTCTAACATGCCTTGAAGATGCACATCCAATAGAGGTAAACTTAAAATATTGTCCATAAAAAAAATGTTGAAGAAGTGCATGCCTAACATTTTTGTAGGTGCTCGCTCCCCTAACTTGATTTTGTGTTTTATATCCATTACATATGGAGGAGGATTATTATGTGCTCTATTATTTTTGGGATCATGTGGCTTTCCTTGAGTTGTTTTCTCTCCCCTTTTGAGTTCATTGTAGTACTTGATGGCTTGATATAGGCATGTCTTTGATTTTGTTAGATATTAATTGCATTTGTAACTCCAAGTAGGGTTTTCAATTTGAAAGTGTATGGGATCTCTCTCTTGGTAAAGAAGAGTGGTTTATGTACAACAATGGTTGCAACACTTTACTGACTATGTGAAGGAAACTTGGTTTTCCCTTAAAACCCCTTCTTTCTTATCCTCATTCTTTTTGGTCCCTTCTTAACTAGAAGGATCAGAGTGAGCTATTTACATTTTTTTTGGTTGAGAAGAAATGGAGTCATGGGATTTGGAAGGAAATCCAATAGATGTTTTCTTTTGCTTGTAGTTTTTATATTGTAGAGTATAAATCATGTTAAGGATAGTTATGGAAGCTTTGTCGTAAATGTGGGTTGTTACCCTTAGATGGTTCACTCCCATTGTGTTATTATTGTTATTGAATGTGGTGAATGGAACCTGTTGGCACCAGAATCTGCCCCCATCAAAAGTTTTAGATTTCAACAGTGTGCATGTAAAGAGGCACCCCAATTTTCGCTGTCGAAATGTTCACAAGTATTTTCGCCAAAGCAATTCCCTCAAATTCTTCACTTTTTTCACCGTCTTGACTCAAATTTGCCTCATCTTCCAAAATTCCATCAAATTTGCCAAGTTTTCTGCTATTAAGATTTGATCCCGTGAATTGTTAACCTCTTCCTAAAATAATAATTTTTATTTAAAAAAAATAAAATTATTAAATAATAGTTTTATTTAAAAAATGGAATTATTATTTAATAGAATTTGTTAAAAATTAAAAATTATTGCGCCGAGAGGCGCTCTACAACGCAGTATGAGGGAGATCTTGTAACATGTGAGTGTTTGTTGAGTTTGTCGAGTAACAAAATAATACAAAGGAAACAAAAAAGAAAAATACAAAGTAAAACGTAATAAATATTATGTCGGCCATAAACAAAAAAGAATAATACAAAGTAAAAAGTATATATGATACTTAAACTAGAGACTTTAGAACTTAGGATTAGGTGGTAAATATTATGTCCACTATAAACAAAAAAGAATAATACAAAGTAAAAAGTAAATATGAGACTTAAACTAGAGACTTTAGAGCTTAGGATTAGGTGGTAAATATTATGTCAGCCATAAACAAAAAAGAATAATACAAAGTAAAAAGTAAATATGAGACTTAAACTAGAGACTTTACTTTTTACTTTTAATACAAAGTAAAAAGTAAATATGAGACTTAAACTAGAGACTTTAGATCTTAGGATTATGTGTCTCACATATTGCACTCAAGGAGCTATTCAAGGAGAGGTTTGCACCTTGGGAAATTTGATCCCTCTCGGCGCTTAATAGAGCCTAGGATTTTGTGAGGCACCTGCAACAATTACTTAATGCAAATATGCGAAATAGCAGAAATGACAGAACTCATAATCACTTTTATATTGATCACGGGCCACTTCGAGGGGGCAACCTCCTATGAGCAAGCTCAATACAAATAACTTCACCGTCCTTCATAGGTCTCAACACACACTTATATACTAATTCTAGGTGCCAATACTATGGGTCGAAACCATGGGCCGTTACAAACTATGGATCAACAATACTACGGGCGACTTACAAAGCATATGCGCCAACAACAATAACACAAACTATTGATCAACAAATACTACGGGATGACTTACAAAGCATATGCGTCCAACAACAACATACTAACAAAGTAAAGACATGGGTTCCTAACATCCCCTCCCCCTTAAAAAAAGCTTTGTCCTCAAAGCTTTAGATGTGGAAATTGTTGTTGAATTTGAAGGAGTGGTTCCCATGTAGCATCCTCTGGTTGCATGCCGTGTCACTGAATTAAGACCTCTGTGATAGAGCGAGAGCAAAGCTGACGCGTGCGCCGATTGAGTATGGCCTCTGGCTCCAAAAGGATGGATCCTTCATTATCCAGTTCGGGTAAAATCGTTTGGCCGCTGATGTTGGTGCCAAACACTTTCTTCAGACAAGAGACATGAAAGACTGGATGAATGCGGGAAGAAGGAGGAAGTTCCAATTTATAAGCAACGGACCCAATCTTCTGAAGAATCCGATATGGCCCATAGAACTTTGGAGCGAGCTTATGACGCCCTTTGAGTTTCAAGGAGGATTGTTTGTACGGCTGGAGACGAAGAAAAACCATATCGCCGACTTGAAAAGTGTGCTCCGAACGGTGCTGATCGGCTTGTTGCTTCATGCGATTTCTTGCCATGTGAACATTGTCCCGCAAAATGCGAAGAATCTGATTGCAGTTGCGAAGGACCGTGTCAACTTCCTGAACTGGTGAACTGGTGGGGGTGTATGGAAGAAGAGCTGGAGGTGCTTGACCATAGACTGCTTCATATGGGGTCATTTTAGAGGCAGTGTGGTAAGAGGTATTATACCACCATTCAGCAAGAGGGAGCCACTTTGCCCACTGATGTTGTTGTTCCGAGGTGAAGCAACGAAGATAAGTTTCCAAGCATTTATTGACAATTTCAGTCTGACCATCTGTTTGTGGGTGATACCCTGAACTCATCTTCAGTTTGGTGCCAGTGTGGCGAAATAGTTCTGTCCAAAAATGACTGGTGAAAGTCGCATCACGATCCGAGACAATGGAAGAAGGGATGCCATGAAGACGAAAGATTTGGTCCATAAAAATTTGAGCAACTGAGGAGGCTGTATAGGGATGACTGAGAGCACAAAAATGGCTATATTTGGAGAGGCGATCAACCACAACGAGAATCACTGTCTTCCCGCCAGATTTAGGGAGCCCTTCAATGAAATCCATAGAGATATCTGTCCAAATCTGTGTAGGTATGGGCAAGGGTTCAAGCAATCCTGGAACGAGTGTTGTTTCACCCTTATTGCGCTGGCATGTATCACATTCGGCCACCATCTGTTGAATTATCCTTTTCATGCCCTGCCAAAAGAAGTTACGCCGTGCTCGTTCATATGTTTTGAGGAATCCAAAGTACCCGGCCGATGGAGAAGCATGGAGTTCATAGAAGACAGCCTGTTGAAGATCTGTGCTCTGGGGAAGCACCAGATGACCCTTGTATCGCAGAGAAGCACCATCCCAAGAGTAATGTGGTACAGCAGAAGGGTTGTTGGTCAAGCATTGGATGATCTGAGATAAGGAAGAGTCATTGACATAACCCTGTTGAACAGATTGCAACAAATTTGGAACAGGCATAGAAATAGCTGAAAGAGAACCTTGGGCACCAAATGTGCGAGAAAGAGCATCTGCCACAATATTGTCTTTACCCTTCTTGTAAGTGATCTCATAGTCATAACCCATGAGTTTGCTAACCCATTTCTGTTGTGCCGGGGAAGAGACACGCTGGTCCAAGAAATATTTCAGACTCTGGTGATCAGTCTTGATGCAGAAATGATTCCCTAATAGGTATGGACGCCACTTCTGTACTGCATGCAAAATAGCCATCATTTCCTTCTCATAGGTAGAGGCAGCTAAATTCTTACCTGAAAGGGCTTTGCTGGTGAACGCAATGGGGTGTTCATCTTGAAGGAGAACAGCACCAAGTCCATTGCCGCAAGCATCACTCTCAATAGTGAAGGGCTTGGAAAAATCGGGCATAGCTAGCACAGGTGTAGTACACATAGCTTGTTTTAGTTTGTCAAATGCACACTGAGCAGCAGGTGTCCATGTAAAAGCATCCTTTTTCAATAGAGCAGTTAATGGAGCGGCAATCTTCCCATAATCCTTGACAAACTTGCGGTAGTAGCCAGTCAACCCCAAAAAACCACGAAGGCTCTTGAGTGTCTGAGGACGTGGCCAATTGTTCATGGCATCGATTTTGGCAGGATCCACGCAAACCCCTTGTGTTGAGATAATGTGCCCGAGATACTCAACTTCCTTTTGTCCAAAAACACATTTAGACTACTTGGCATGGAGATGATGGTCAGAGAAAAGTTGCATGACAAGATCCAGATGCTGGAGATGTTCATCCCATGTTTTACTATAGATGAGGATATCATCAAAGAATACCAGAATGAATTTCCGCAAGTAGGGTCGAAATATTTTATTCATTAAGGCCTGGAATGTGGAAGGAGCATTAGTGAGGCCAAAGGGCATGACCAAAAATTCATAATGGCCATCATGTGTGCGGAAAGCTGTTTTAGGAATATCATCCTCATGAACCCGAATTTGATGATACCCAGAACGAAGATCCAACTTGGAGAAAAAGTGAGCCCCATGAAGCTCGTCAAGAAGCTCATCAACAACATGAATTGGAAACTTATCCTTGATGGTGAGGTGATTAAGTGCTCGGAAGTCAATGCAGAGGCGCCATGACCCATCTTTTTTGCGGACGCGAATAATACCTTGCTTCAATAAGTCCCGAACGAGCATTTCAATCTCTGTTTTTTGGTGGAATGGGTAGCGATAGGGCCTGATGTTGGGAGGAGCGCTGCCAGGAAGGAGTTGAATACGATGGTCTTCTGGCCTGGAAGGTGGTAATCCGACTGGTTCAGCAAAGACACCTGTATATCGATCCAGAATTTGTTGTAGATCCAAAGGAGTAGTGGAGACCGCTGATGGTTGCATCTGGATGGAATGGATCTGAGCGATGACACCATGTGAATTCTTCTTGAGGAGTTTTTCCATGCGATGTGAATTGATGATGCTGAGAGAACCTGGTTGTAATCCTGTCAATGTGTGTTTGTGTCCATTGAGGGAAAACTGCATCCAAAGTTCAGCAAAATCCCATAAGATAGGGCCGAGTGTGCGTAGCCATTGAGCGCCCAAAACCACATCACATCCGCATAAGGGCAAGGCAAACATGTCAGAGCGCAAGGTATAATATCCCATAGAGATACACACATTTCGACACTTCCCTTTGCAAGGTAAGGTGCCCCCATTGGCAACCATGACTTCAAAGTTGGAGCAAGGATGGATAAAACAATCAGCTTGTTTGGCGATCCGAGGGTCAATGAAATTATGAGTGCTACCAGAATCAATGAGGATTGTAAGAGGAAGCTTCTTGAAGTAACCCCTGACCCGCATTGTTTGGGGGGTGGTGATTCCAGCTAAAGCATGGAGAGATATCTCTGGCTGGTCATCCTGAGACGGAGGGTCAATAGGCGGTTCCTGAATGTCGACCGGAGCATCCAGTGTTTCTGGATCTTCGTCACCCATTTCAGAGGCAGGTGGAGACTCCACATCCAGGAGATAGAGCTTTTGCTGAACACATCTATGTCCCCGAGTGAATTTCTCATCACAATTATAGCAAAGCCCCTTTTCTCTGCATGCTTGCATCTCTGTTTCAGACAAACGCTTGATAGGAGTCGGTCGAGGAGCCTACGGTATAGGTGGTCGCTGAGAATCCATATTTTGGAAGGGAACAAAAGTGGGCTTGGAGCGTTGTTGGGCTGCAATCTTGTCTTCTACCAACTTAGCCAACCCGAGTGCTTCCATCATTATGTTGGGACAGAACATTTTGACCTCAGAGCGGATGGCATCCTTTAGACCACTGATAAAACAACTCCGGTAAAATTCATCAGACAATCCTTCGGTGTGGTTGGATAGATTCTCAAATTCGGTTTGATACTCTCTCATAGTGCCAGTTTGGCGAAGTTTAGTGAGGGCTCCTGTGAAGTCATCAAAAGCACTAGGACCAAATCATTGCAAAAGGAGCTGGCAAAAGTCTGGCCAGTTGGGCTCTGGATGAGCCTTGATGTACCAATGGTACCATTGAAGAGCTTCCTGTTCCAAATGAAAGGATGCCAACGGAACTTTGTTGACATCAAAAGTATTATGCAGACTGAAATACTGTTCTGCACGATAGATCCATCCAGTTGGATCGGTACCATTGAAGCGAGGAAAATCAAGCTTCGGACCACGGAAATTGCTGGAAGAAGAGAACCCATTGTCTACTGAAGACTTGGACTGCCGTTTGTTGTTCATAGCTGAATGTTCAAGATGGGGACCAAGAAATTTTTCATCCAGATCCTGGAGTTTGGCTTGGATGGCTGCAAGTGCTTCCTCCATGGTTTTTGCTCCTGCACGGGTGACAACCATAACCAAGATTTTTTTTTTTTTTTTTGACTGGGTAGGAAAATAAAAATAGGAACTACTTCAGTAAAGGAAAATTTGGATTTGGGAAAAAATCAGAAGGGTAATTGGGGTTTGACTAGTTTTTTGGACACTGTTGGATAGACAGGGAAACAAAAATGAGGATTTCAGAAGCGGGGTGAAAGAATAGGAAAATTTGGCAGAGGGTAACAAAGAAGCAGAATTCAGAAAGGAACTCTGTGGTAAAAATTGAAGGTGATTGGGTGAAATCTGAGGAAGTTATGGCAAACCCTAAAAATAGACAAATGTGGGATTTCGGGCTGTAGGAAGGGGAATTGAGGATAGGGTCCTCAGGGATGAAATATGTAGAATGGAATGACAGGGGTTCCCAGAAATTTTCAAGGGAAACAGAGGTAAAACAAGGGAGATATGGGAAACAGACTGGAGCGGCTACGGCTCGAAAGGAATCTGGAACAACGCCGAACGGCTGGATCTGGAACGACTTGCAAAATGGATCTGAAACGGCGCAGCAGTGATCGACAATAGTTCAGCTGAAAGTAGATATGGACCCCAAGTATGTGTGGCTTCCTAACAGTTCAGGGTTTTCACTCGGCCACCAATGTTGTCTGACGGCTTGCGTATTGGGGCAATACCCCTCACTCCACGGCTCAGGTAAAACTGATAACCGATTTGCCACAAACGACAACTCTTGGTTTACCTCACGGGTGGGAACTAGTCAATCAGGTAGGGGTCGTTGCCCTTTTCGCTGGCAGGTCCTCTCAATGGGCCAGCTACTTCGGGGTTCCTGTGGTACTCCTCACAATGAGTTTTAGGGATTATGCCCAAGTACTTCCCACAGTTAAGCGGATAGGGATTATTCCCAAATCCGAACCTGCAACAGATGCGAAAAAAAATTTTGGCAGAAATTTCACCCAGCGAGCCCAAGAAAGTGCTCTGATACTAGATGTGAGGCACCTGCAACAATTACTTAATGAAAATATGCGAAATAGCAGAAATGACAGAACTCAGAATCACTTTTATATTGATCATGGGCCACTTCGAGGGGGCAACCTCCTATGAGCAAGCTCAATACAAATAACTTCACCATCCTTCATAGGTCTCAACACACACTTATATACTAATTCTAGGCGCCAATACTATGGATCGAAACCATGGGCCGTTACAAACTATGGATCAACAATACTATGGGCGACTTACAAAGCATATGCGCCAACAACAATAACACAAACTATTGATCAACAAATACTACGGGACGACTTACAAAGCATATGCGTCCAACAACAACATACTAACAAAGTAAAGACATGGGTTCCTAACAGATTTGGATCTATGCTGGTTATTTATCAAATTCAATGCTTTACCCATAATCTTTTTCAAGCATTTCACGTGCTTTTTCTTTCTTTAAAAGAGAGTTGGTGAAAGTATTTTTTTTAAAAGATGGATAAAGTATTATTTAGTAAAAAGAAGGTTGTCTTGTCTCATTTCCACATTATGCACGTTATGCTTTAAGCTAGCCACTATACTTTTTAAGTTACAAGCCAAGCCTTTCACTACAAATATTAAGTCCATACATGGAAGCACTCACGCCAAGCGAGAGGGAGCTACTTTGATAGTATCTCTTTTCACCATGTGCTCCACGTTTCTAATCAACTGGCGGATGAACTCTCCAAGAGGGCTCTTACTTCTCCCGAGGGCATCATTTTTTGGGAGGACTGGTTTTTGGATCATTTGGTTGCCGTTGGATCGACGGATCATCTTCTGCTCTAGTTTGGTATTTTCTCATATATGTTGTTTACATATTTGTGGCTTTTATATTCTGCAGGTGTTTAGCTCTTATGGGTGGCCAACTTCTTGTTGGATTTTTGCTGGTGTTGGTTACTTGTTCTGTGACTCTGATGATGCAGAATGTTTTATGGTATTATGTTATTTTCCTCGGCATTTATGTGGTTTCGTAGATTTTGGTTTTTGGCCAGTGATGTTTGGCTTTTGACATGCCAATATTGTATATCTGGAACTGTTTTGTGACTTTTCTTTGGGACTATTATTGCTCTATTGGGAGCTTGGTAGTTTTGGGTATATGTTTGGAGACACGGTTTTATGCTCTGTTTTGGACATTTTCTGGAAGGCTGGTTGTAGCCTTTGACATTGTACTCAGATTATACTATTTACCACTTATTAATAGTATGCTATTTTTTCTCCCTTGAAAAAAAGCAAGAGGGAGCTCACAAGGGGTAAAAGGGTCGTCCAAAACACATCAATGGAAAATTAGGAAAAATATGAGGAGTGCTAATATAAAATGTTCAGTGGTGGAAAAAGCTACATAATATCAAATGCCACCAATCGGCTAAGTGTCAAGCAAATCCCGCCAACATAGTTTTCATCTAGATGCTTGTACACTAAGCATTGAATATGGAGCTAGTTGTTGTTTTAGTGTTCATTGCAGAGGCCAAGATCCCACGTGAAGTTTCAAGTATTCTTCAACAATAAACTGGAGATCAAAGCATTGCCCAAACATAATATTAAAACAATATCTATGCGAGAGCCCACAGGTCAAGTTACATCGCACAATGCATCGATCATTTTAATATACAACTATGTATATGAATAACTGCAATGCCTATTTCCCATTGCATGTTGAATATAACTCATAGCATGCAAACAGTTCCTGGTGTATATGTTAAGGTGAATTGCATAACTTCTGGGCATCAAAGTAACAATAGGGTCATAAAAAAAGTCCTCATTGACATGTATTCCAAACGTCAGAGCATAAAGGATGCAAGGCCAGGGTTCCTGAATTTGTTTGAATTTACTCTTTGGATAGTTGGCTATCTTAAAGAGCTCTTGAATATTTTTGGTCATTTGGGGACAAGTCCTTTCAAGTTGATGAAAAATGTGAAATTTCTACATTAAGATCATGGGCATGAACCAGATGGTGTTTTAGATAGTCTTTCAATTTATGGATTGGGCCTCATGTGTCCTTTTGCAGCAACAGGGGCTAGGAGTTTTATCACGAGTTCACCCAAATGATATTCTACCAAGACCTCTTCACTGGTGAAGAGTTTTTCCCAAATTCATTTCTTTACACATAAATTTACAATGGAATTTTGTGGGAAGTTGAAAGAAAGTGGGCTATCCAAAGAGTGGTTGATGCCAACCCTTTGGTTGAGGATGTAAAAACTTCCATGCAGAACATTGATCTGATGAAGATATGAAAACCACTCTGTCATATTTTCAAAGCATCAACACCGTCAAGTCCTCATCAAAACAAAAGGGAAGACAATGCAGTCGGTGGGAAATAAATGAGTTTTTTTAAGTGTCTTGTTGAAGGTTTCCTTTTGGTTTAAGCAGTTTATGGTAAAGATGTGGGTTTTTGTATCATGCTCTAAAATATGTATGGTGCTCTTTAAAGTTCACAAGAATAAACAATGCATATAGTTATGCACAATTTTGGAAGGAGGACTGTGAAATTGCTTCGAAGAAGATTTTTGCGAGCTGTCCAAGCTAAAAAACTCAAGTTATCTTAAGCCTCCTCGAGTCTACTATAATCTATGTTGTTATCCTTATGTTAATGAGGTGTAATCTGTATACTTCAAGTTAAAGTATCAATTAGATCTGAATCCCTGAAATTGTGGATCTTAGAACGAATCATTTTCGGGCAGAATTTTGATAGTTGCAACTTCTTCCTAAATTCAAAAGTGTTTGACTCCAACGTTTCCATATTTCTTGTGACAAATCATGGTTTCATTTATTTTCAGATGTATTGATCTACTTTCCTAGATTCACATTCTTAGAAATAGTTCCATCATCACAAGTCATGAGGGAAACTTATACATAAATGGCAAAGCACCTGGCTAACCAACTCCAGATTTTAAAGAGATTGAGTAGGAGGTGGTAGAATATATCCAAATACGAGATCAATTATCAAGGAAACAACTTTAGATCTTTTATGTGATCTTTGAAATTAATTCAAGATAATTTTGGCGAGACTTTTGTTCCAAAACTATAGTAACATTCCGTTGATGTAATTTTATATAAATTATGTCATTTGTAATATAAAGGGGGTTCCATCCGAGAGGTTGTGAGATTGTAAAGTGTTGGGAGTGACTATTCTGAAAAGCATGAAGACATATACTCTGTAATTTCTTTTGGATACTTACAATTCAACCTACTTTATAGGTTCTAAGTGAGAATGAGATTTGTTGGTACCTTTCTAGCACCACACAAATATTTGCAGACAACAACTTTCTCACATGTACATACACTACCCTCACTAGAATTGAACATTTGACCTCCAAGGAGAAAACACATGTTCTTAATCGTAGTCCCATTGATGTTGCACTAAAACTTTGGGCATTGGTGTCTACTTGGGAAATAAAATTTGTCCCACTCTTTTGCCCAAAAGTAAGAGTGAGGGTATTGATACCTTTCCAATGCCACACAAACATCTACAAACAACAACTTTCTCACATGTACATACCCTAGCGTCTCTAGAATTGAACATGTGACCTCCAAGGAGAAAACCCTTGTTCTTAACCATTAGGCCCACTCAAGTTGTACAACTCCCAGTTTCAACATTGACTCGATATACAATGGATTTGCATTCATTGCAAATCTTGTTCAAATCCCCTACATGCTAAGCTATCTACCATATCCTTCAAATTATCACATTTGAAATTTGAAATTTATTAATAGACTCAACGCTTGATTTAAATATTCACAATCCTTGATAAGCTTCACATTGTTATCCTATCACTAGTAGTGATCAACATAGTTATAAGACCTTTTTTGTCTATGCAATTGGAGTTTTGGAAGCATAGATGGACCTTTAAAGCTTAATTTCACATTAATTCTCAACTCCTCATCGATTCACATTTATGGGCAAGTCACCATATTATCCTTTCTACTAGCTTTTCACTCTCAATTTTGATTTAACCTCGAGTTTCATTGTTCTTGCACTATAGTTAACTCACAATTAAAATCAAAGGAAGCTAGGTTATCCTTACAATTCTTTTCTCCTTTCTTTTTAATGCAAATATATTCAAATTACTAGGAATTATATGTGGATACTATAAGCACCAGTCTTTGCTTGCAATTTCCCCTTTTCAAAATCCTTGAAATTTAGGCATTGAAATTTAACAATTATCCCCTACAATGAACTTTGTGATTTGAAAAAAAATATCTAGGAGTTTTTTGAGCAAATTTCTTAGTTAGTCCTTTTCAAAATTACCTTTCAAATTGCTAAAAATTGAATATAACAAACAAGCACCCCCAATGAATTCAACTTTTCTTTTATGATGTCCCTATTAATTTGTGTAATCTTTCTATTTTATTTATTGATGCACGGACACCATGTGGCACCAAAGGAGAAAGGTTGAAAACCCATGAAAAAACAACTCATCGAAGAAACATCTTAAAAAACAACCTTTGGAAATAGTCAAGAAAGAACGTATTAGACCTATGTATACATACAATTCATTTATTTCAGGGCTGGCACATTTCCCTAATTGGAGTGATATGTTTAAAATATTTAGAGAAGGAAACTATCCTAAGATAGATGAACCAATAGACCCTGTTGTACCAAAGGGCATGATGAGCACATATATCCAAATATTAGAAGGTCTCGTTTGCACAATGTCGCTAAAATAGCTATTGTTCTTCCATGTTGAGAAGTGATTAGATGGGTTATAGATAAGTTGGAATTGGATAATAGACTTGCAATTAATGAGCAAGGAAGATGCATTGCATCATTCCAATGTAATGCGATTGAAAAATATTATAATTTCCAAGAACAAGAGACTTATATGACAACAACATGTGTAAATGAGTTTGTTCAAACTAAATATCATTATAAAATATTGAGCAAATAGTAGGTTGAGGGTAAGATATTCCATGCTTGAGATAATGGTGTATATCCTTCTACCAAAATGAGAACTCCTTTTGTGTATGTAGTTGCTTTAATTATCATATTATACAGAGAAAAGGATGCTACACATTTCCAAGAGTGTAAAGGGATGTATCTTCTACTGGGTTGCAATTCTCTCTCATTCTTTGTAGAAAGCATCAACTAAGGTAACAGATTGCAACCCTAGGTCTCTTATGGGATTTTAAATGGAATATTACCTTATCGAGATAGTGTGTGCAAGCAACCCATTTCCAGGAATGGGATGGGCTTGGAGTATTGCTAATATACCCAATCCTGTGCATCACCAAGATTTGTGGGAAAATAAATATATGAGGCAATACAACATAATCTCTAAAAAATTCTTTGCCCAACTATTTGAGTTAATATTTTATAAACCAACACCTAGGTTGTATGAGAAAGTGATGCAATTATTGAATAAGATAAAAGATAGGCACATCGAGACAGATTTCACATACATTTAATGTAATATCTTGATTTTGACCCCATTGCATTAAAATGTAAATGATGTAATATTGTTATAAAATCATGGTGAGGAGCTCAAGGCCAAGGCCCCACCATCGATTTAGTGTTAAAATTGATGCATATGGTTTGTGTGCTAGCGAGGCACTATAGAAATCATAAATATCATGTAAATATGCATTTTAATAAAATACCCACAACTAGCTATGCAATGTAATGCAACAAGAGTATGGGGGCATGATTTCTACAAGGAATTGGGAGGAAAATATTCAAACCCTTGAACCAATCAAGTCAAGCCAAGTGTCAATGAGGAAACCCATAAACCCTCAACTACCCATGTTGACTTTTGTACCCAATCATTTATTTCTTCCAAGAGTTGGTTGAGATAGTTAATGCTTTAGGAATGGAGAGGTATGGCTGTCCAAATTCGGGTATGGGAAAATCACCATTTTGGAAAAAAGTGTTTTTGCTTCTTGGGCAAGAAAAGAGCCATGAAATTTGACTCTCTCACATTTTTGGAGCTTGCTGGGTGTTTTTCTCCATGAATTTTATGTGTTTCCTTCATTCTCAGTTGGGATAAGGGTGTTTTTGTGGTATAGAACAATAGGGAAGAAGAGGAATCCGTTTTGGGGTCCATAGGGTTTCATTGAGGCTGTTTTGGCCATTCGAATGCCCATATACAAGTGGGGAAAAACGTTTTCTTCCCTATGGTCGAGTTTCCTTACCCCCCAACTCGTTTTTGTGGTGCCACGATTTGGGGAAAACCCATGGACATCTTGCTTGTGAATCCCACAGTTGAAATCGTTTTCCTATTCCCAACATATGTGCTTGCTGTGTGTGTGAAAGAATGATTGGGGATCAAGTTATGGGTATCCATTGCTTTGGCTGTGCATGAGCTTGAGTGTTCCCTTTCCTTGTAGAAATCATGCCCAGCTCGGGAGTGGCAGTTGTGTTGAGAGATTGATGAACACAACTGGCCTATGGATGGGTGGAACGTTGCAGCTGCATAACTAGTTGCTTGGGACAATTTCACAATCAAGATAAGTATTCTCTATGTGTATTACACTCTGCAATGTTTTAATTATGGACTGTTCTGATTATGATGTATGCATATAAAATGTGTGTGGATAGTTTAATTCCGCTGTGCATGTTTATTTTGATTTGCATTTGCACACATGTGTTTTATTTGCTATGAATTGATGAATGGAGCTAAGTTTGTTGAAAAACCCAAAAATTGTAGTCATGTTCCCTTCCTTGCGTCGGGTCGATGGGAGGGAGGTGCCATTTTGATAGATGGAGCAATTGTAGCTCCACATTTACTACCTAAGTTTGTGCTAGATAGATTGGTGCCTACCAAGTATCCTAAATGGATTTAATTCATATCTAACAACGTAAAATAGAAGTTGTTGTAACTTACTCTATGCAAATAGGCGTTTATGCCATCACCTACTCTGCTTTTGCTAGGATGGGATCTATAGCTATTGTAGAGTACATGCTTTTTGATGGAAGGTTCGAAAGGAATGAACCAAAGTGACTCAATGCCAATACACGTTGAAAAAGTGGGCTTTACATGGTCATACACTCATGACCCCTACGAGGAAGAGGAAGCCAATAGAAGGTCTACCTTATGGGAGTAAATTTAGGTAAGAATTGAGAAATGTGATTAACTATTGGCACATTATTAGAAATAGGAACTGGAAGCGAAGAAAAGAGAGGAAGATGAAAGGGCCAAGATTGAGAATGAGTAGAAAACCAAAGCTTAATTAAAAAAAATATAGAAAATAAAGGAAAAAATAAAAGTCAAAAGAGAAAGCAAGAAGGAAAATGGAAGAGAAAGATAGGATCCATCTTAAGAATGAGAAGAAAACTAAGGATGAATTGGAACAAAAGCATAAGGTAGAGGATAATCAAAGGCCCAAGAAGAAGTTATGATAAAAGAGGAATCAAGGAGAAAGAGCAGGATGGAAAGAAAGTTTAGAAAGCAAGCATAAAGAAACAAAAGGAAGAAAAAGAAAGATAGGCACAAAAAAAAGCACAAGGAAAGGAGAAAGCCAAACTCAAAGCCAAAATCGATAGGGGTGCACGTAAAATATAAAAAAACTAAGACGTAAACATAAAAATATATAACTAACTCTAACTCTAAAAATCAACAAGAGCAAAAACACCTTAATAAAAAATACAATTACTGAAAAAATTGAAAAAAGATAGAATAAACCAGAAGAGGAAATATGTACTCCCAACAAATTAGTGAACACATTGGGTTGGGGAGATACACCAACACCCTTGCCTAGATATGAAATAACAATTTTGGAGTTATTTACATTTAATAAAAAGAAAAAGTAATTCATATGACAAACTCATAAAAAAATAAGACTATAGAGGATAAGGAATTTGTTTGTACTATAGAGATTGAGGTGTTGGATACCCAATAGATTGGTATCGTGACCATGACTTCGACAATTTTGAGCATATCAAAAAGTTAATGATGCTAAGGGAATACAAGAATATGAAGATAAGATTGCCTTTTTGGAAAATCAAGTCTAATATTACAAATATGCACATGGATTGATATATGATTTTATTGAATATGCTCTGAAGGTCTAGGATGAAGTTGGCATAGTAAAAAGAGAATTCTACAAAAAGACTCAACAACTAAAAAGTTTAGCTATAAAACTATTGAATCTGCACAATGTAATCGAAGCTTGGAAAATCATCCAAGGGCAAGTGTAGTTGTAGTATTAATTAGTGATAAAATGTCAAGAATTAATTGTTGAGAATCCTGCCTAGGTCCCATACCCATTATGAATAGGGCGGAAATCACAGATATTGAGCAAGTACTCATCTATTGGAAAGAATTAGCTTCAAAGGTTTAGGAAGGAATCCAATGGGAGTGGGCATAATGTTTTAAAATATAGACGCACATTGAAATTAGTTAAGTGTTTCATTCACCATCTTTTGAACTAATATATAACTTCCATGTTCCAACTCAAGTAACACAAGCATTTGAAGACTAACGTCTAGAAGTTAGCTACGATTTCAAGAAACATTCACTTGTATAAAGGAGATGAAAGTTATGAGAAAGGGGCTTTATTATCTCTAAACATTTTTTTTCCCTTTTTCCTCAATGTTAATATTGAGAAACCATTTTTGGGTCAAGGATTTTGAAGCGCTCGATTTATATTCTTTGCAAGAGACCAATCTATTGTTGTATGGCATGGGAGCCACTATAGTCCATTGGATGTAGCTTGGCTGGTTGGGAGGAATGATTGTTACTCTCCCTACCCAGATTCAATTCTTGTAAGTGATATGATACTCTTGTTGAGCCCCTATGTATTGAATGAATGGATTATGTAATTCTGGCCAGATCTTGATTCTCCAGAATAACAAGTGTTGGCATATCTCCCAGTGGATGTAGCCCTTGGTAAACCACCATTGAAAAAAAGGTTAAAACTAGTATTACAAACTTTTCTCAAATATTAATATTTGCTCTTGCTTTATCTCTATCTGAAAGAATAATACTTTAATGAATATTTAGGCAAAGCTAATAATATGATTATAGACGTTTCTCATTAGATTATTTAGCTATTTTCTTTTTTTGCTTGAAAACAATGAATTATTTCATGTTAGTAATGGTGGAATAAGCAATTTGATTTTGTACTGATTTCTTTCATTAATTAGTAATAGATGTAGATAAGAAGTAGCAATAAGATATTAAGAACAAATCATTCACAACATTTGCATTTTGCATTTGAGAAGTTTATTTAGTTTGTTTTATTAAAAGTCATTGAAAGGTTGTTGATCCATAAAATGGAGGGTTCCCCATTCCAAACAAGAAGAAGTCGAGTTCAGCCTTTTTTCCAAGGTGAACCCATGTTGTTGGTGTATGACATTTTGTGCCACCAACAAAATTGGTGGTAGAAGGAGGAAACCAATAGAAAATGATTGCATCATGAGATTTTAAATTAAATCATAGATAAGTGTGACATATTACTCAACTATTCATGAAGCAAGATAAGATACCTATCCAAGAAACAACTTTTCCAAATATTGAAATAGAGCCTCAAGCTAATCTTGAAAGCCATGTCAAATTTTCATAGGTAGTTCCTAACCAAGAAGTGAATTCTTTCTGTTGGATTACTTGGGCTTATGCTCACCGAACTAGCTCATTACTTGTTGCTCTCCAGTTACCTAGGAAAACCCAAGTAAAGATAAACATTTCATGTTTAATGAAGAGATTCATGTCGAGACTATAGATGACTTGGTTGATCTTTCCTTTGACAAATTCTTGAAACTCTTGACCATATCCCCCAAATCCCAATCCTACATCCTCTCTAACTCATCTTGTTCCTCAGATTCATACCCTAATTTTGAAGTAGACCATATGGTTTGAAATCAAAATCAAACTTGGTTGGTTAAAGATGTTATAGTTCTTCCAAGACAACTCCATGATTTCCCAATCACCCTAATGTTTGTTGCTTAAATTTGACCCCGTAACATCTGTACCTCCTAAAAATCATATAAATTAGTTCATTGACTATTTGATTAATTAGTGTTCAAAAAGAGGACATAGCATGTTGATTATTTCCTCTACCTTCAAGAATAGCGTTCACTTGGTTGTTTAACCTACTTATTGGGTATATTACCTACACCAACATAGATCCATCTTAACTCTGGCTCTATCAAGGGTTGATAGGGATCAAATCTCTTTAGGAAGTTTAGGACTCTAAAAAAGAGGTTTGCACCTCAAGGGATTTGATCCATGGTCTCGGTGCTTGATAGAGCATTAAGATGGATCTATGCTAGTTTATTAATATGCAATTATTACAAAACTAATATTTAGTTCATTGTTATATTATCAACATAAAATACATTTAATCTAATATATTTTAGGTTATAATAATTCAAGCACCAATTATTCCAATTTGGATATCTTACAAATAGGCCAAAGTTACATTAATTAATTAATTAATTATGAAGTAAAATAGATATTCACCCAAAACTAATATCTAACCACCAACTATTCCAATTTGGAATCATGTTGTAAATGCTAACATATAAATACTACAAATAAGCAAAAATTTCATTAATTAATTAATTATGAAGTAAAATAGTTATTTACCCAAATTTAATGGTCGAAGTTCCAACTATTACATATTCTAAAGTATAACACATCAATCTTACAAATAGGCAAAAATTGCATTCAATTCATTGGTTATGAAGTAAAATATTTATTTACCCAAATTTAATCGTCCAAGTGCCAACTATTTCATGTTGTAAATTATATCATATAAATCCTACAAATACACAAAAGTTGCATTCACTAATTAATGGTGAAGTAAATTGCTTTCAATTTACCCAATTATTGGTTAATTTGCAATTATCATAAAACTAATATCTTACTTATTGTTGTTCTATTATCAACTTAACAATACATAATCCAATATATTCATCCACGTGCCAACTATTCCAATTTGGGATCCTAAACAATAACACATAAACCCTACAAATATGCAAAAAATGTGTTCATTCGTTGATTATGAAGTAAAATAGTTATTCTTGTAACTATTTATGAAAAAAATTATTTAAAATTGAGGATGCGTGAATGGAAATTGAAATTGAAATTCAATGTATATTTATATAAATGTATTTTACAATATAGCCAATTTAAATTTGGAGCCCACATGTGACAGACGTGACACATCTCATTCAGTTTGGGCCGTAGAAAGGGCCTCTAAGCCCAAAAATACAATTGTTAATGTAGCTATCATAAGGAAAATGTCAAAGTTTCAAACACCACCATTCTTATTGACATTTGAAATCTTTAATAAGAATGTGCATATTGTGTTGTAGATTTGGGTGCATCTTTTAACGTGATGCCTTGTTCGTTTTGCAAGAATGCAACTCCCACTAAGTGTTCAAATCACATTATTTAATTGGATAGGTCATAAGTAAAAGTGATCATGGACTGAAGGATGTGTTGATATGAGTATCCCCAAACCTTGAATTTCACCAAATCGTATATATCATTGGGGTATACATTCCCTATGATTTATTATTGAGATGAGATTAGTCTTAGAAACTGTAGGGTTATTTTACTTTGGATTGGTCCCATCTAAGGCTTCCTTGGAATGGACAACCAAACAAAATTAGAGTTCATTAGGAAAAGTACATGAAACTCACTTTCATAAAATTAGGGTTAGTGAATGAACCTTCAATGTTTGAATTTCCTATCCTCATAAACTATTTCTTGGAAACACATTTTGGTAACTTCACTACTCAAATTTCACCGTCTCCATATGATAAACAATCTAATCTCATTAAAGAAAATCAAACTTATGTATCTCATAGTGACATAGTTAGAGTAGACAATGCTATCAAATCTAATTTAGACAAAGATACTAACATTTGGGCAATGTATTTCAACGATTCTAAGTCATAGGAAGACATTGAATATGCTACTTATTTATAGATCCTAATCGGAAGAACACATTTATTTCCTATAGACTAGAGATTGAGTGTACCAACAACATATTAGAGTATGAAGCTTTAGTGAATGGCCTTAGAAAATCCATGGATTTAAGTGCAAAATGCATTACAGTTTTTGGTGAATCATAAATAATAGTGAGGTAGATAAAAATACTATTCATTGCAATTTTCATCACTTACAAAATATTAGTGCAAGGTTTGGAATCTTCTGAATACGCTTGAAGCCTTTAACTTTAATTTCTTGCCATGAGCTCAGAACACAGTTGCAAACCCTCTAGAAATTATAGCCTCTCAAATCCCCCCTTAAAAGACTCCGAGGCCAATATGTTTTATGTTGGACTTCTCTTCAAACCTTTAATATTGGATAATATCACTAACTGTAGGTCTTTGAAGATGATTAGTAGACAATCCATTTTCTAACCAATGCGAGAATTTTTCAGGGAGATGCAATTGATGACAAGGAATATTCAACAATCCCATAAAAGTATGAAAAAATTGATGGAGAATTTGAAAATGAATATGATCCCAAATAATTTCCTCATCCTTGGGAAATTATTTCACTTACAATCTAGATTTATATGGTTTTCCAATGTGAGAATAAATAGCTCTACCATGATATATGAAATTATTAACCTCGACATTGATGAGAATCCCAAAAATGTAGATTTAAGTACTTGTTGCACTGAGTATGAAAATAAGACTTACATTTGATTGCTCAGACAATACAAAAGCATATTTCCCTGGACCTATGAATATTTGAAAACATACAACACAAAGATCATTCAACACACTATCCCCATGAAAAAAAAGCTAAACCTTTCGAACAAAAATTACATAAAATTCACCGAATGTTGGAACCTTTAGTACACAAGGAACCAATTAAACGTGTTGATGCTAGGATGATATTTTAGGTTCATGTGGCTAATCTGGTTCCTATAAAGAATAAAACTTGTGAGATTTGCTTGTGTGTCAATTTTTGCAACCTAAACAATGATGTCAAGAAGAATAATTATCTTGTCCCTCAGGTGGAATAGATCTTAAAGGTAGTCTTAGGACCTGAAATGTTTTCCTTGTTGGATGGATTCTCTAGATATAATCAAGTTTTATTGGATGACCAATGCATGCTTAAGATGACATTTAGGACTAAATTGGGAACTTTAGCATATATGAAAATTCCTTTTGGATTAATAAACACAAGCATCGGTTTCCTATGAGTAATGGATGTTTCTTTAAGAGGCTTAATTTTTTTTTTGTAAGTAAGTACACATGGGGACCTGAACTCGTGACCTCGCATTTACAACTTCTCATCTCATTTACTCATTACCAATCGCTTTAAACCCCATGGGATTTAAGAGGGTTAATTAACCAAAGTGTGATAATTTATTTGGATGACATAATAGTTTAATCTAAGAATAGGTTATATCACATTCATCACCTAAAATAGATTTTTGAACGGTGTAAAAAATATGGAATTTCTCTGCCTAGTCAGTTGGAACATTTATTGACTAGTTTATTCATTTATTGCTCAATTTAACTGCCTGTAGCTTCCAGTTGTCTGTATCGGAGTGCCACTTGACCTACTGATAGCCTCATCAGCCTCATGCGCCATCCTTGAAGTATCCATCCCTTGATTTGTGCTCACATGACTCAGTTAGACTCATTTGACTGACTTTTGACCATTTGTGACTACTACCACTGATTGGATGATGTCTCCAATGCTATCCAAGCCACACACCGAGGAGAATTCGAATGACCTTAGAGGAACTAGAATCCATTTGATTGTATTAAGTTATTATTCACTTTTCACAGTGCCAACTTACAGTTGATGTATGATACAACAGTTTTTTCCATTTCTTGTGTTAATGAGTGATTATTGATTCAACAATTCTTCTTCTCTTCTCTGCTATTCTTGAGTGAGTTTTAGTGAGGTTTTCTCCAGCTGTGTGATCTCTCCTATAAAATATCACATGGTATCAGAGCTGGAGTCAGCTATTCGAATTGCAGCAGTAGAAGTTGCAGCAGTTCTTTGAGAAACTGTCTTTCATTGAGCACCATAAGCCTCCGAATTTACATAGCAATTCCTGGTGCAATTGTCTTCAATTCACTCGAGCAATCCAGTGAGGTCTATCCAAGTGTGAAGGATCCAGTCACATGTGCTCAGTGTCCTAAGGCAGTCTTCAATTCGACTTCAACAACTACCAATGGATCTAAAACTGAATTCATTGAACTATTTCGAATGGAAGGCCAAGATGGACATCTTCATGAAGTCCAAGAGCCTCTCTAGAGTTTTGAATGGGACTGTAGTCGAACCCACTGGTGCAGTAGAGAAATCCAAGTACTTAGACAAACTTGATGAAGCATTAGGAATGTTGCTCCTTAGCATTTCCGAATACCTCCACTTTCATGTCATAGATCTAGCAACTCCAAAAGAGGTTTGGGACAAGCTCAAATCTCTTCTTGGACAGAAAGATGACTTGAAGGGTCATAAATTGGAAAATGAGCTCATCTCCTTGATCCCAAGCAGTTTCGAAACCATCATTGAGTTTCTCAACAAGTTCAAAAACTTGATTTCACCGTTGAAGAGATATGGGATAGAGAAGGAAGAGAAGCAACTCATCCTTTCCATACTATCAAAACTAGGCACTGACTAATCTACTTTCAGTCTACCAGATGACCCACACTGGAGAGCCCAAGAGGGTGATATTCTCTCCAAATGAGGTCGAAATCCAAGACATGGTATCAAGATCTACCATTGCAAAAGGTGTTGCAAACCACAAGTCGAAACTCTATGAGTTCTCCCATTTTCTACCTCTCTCTAAACAATCTTCTCTTCACACTCATGCAAATGAAGAGAGTAGACTATGGCGTGAAAGATTTGGGAATCTCAACTATCAATACTTGCAAGGAATGCATACTCAAGAGATGGTTGAAGGGCTTCCCAAGATCAAGTTTTCTAAGGGAAACTGTCATGGTTGTTTGATGGGAAAGCATCCTGAAAATAAGTTTGAGAAGGGGAAGGAAAGGAGATCCTCTCAACCTCTAGATCTGATTCATAGTGATGTTGCAGGGCCATTTACAAATCTATCTTTGAACAAGGCAAGGTATATTCTTACTTTTATTGATGATTATTCAAGATTTACATGGGTATAATTTCTCAGATTAAAGTCAGAAGTATTTGGATTCTTTAAGTTTTTCAAGTCTTTTGCAGAAAATTTTTCAGATAGAAAGATCAAGGCCATTCGCACTGATAATGGAGGAGAGTACATCAAGGGTGATTTTTAAACCTTTTGTGCTGAACAAGGCATTGAGATGCAACATACTATTCCCTATACACCACAACAGAATGGTGTTGCTAAGAGGAAGAACAGAACATTGAAAGAGATGGCCACCTGCATGCTAAAGTCAAAAGGGTTGCACCCTAGCCTTTGGGCAGAAGCCATCAACTGTGCCACCTATATTCAGAATAACGTTCCTCACAAAGGACTTAAAGATATGACTCCTTTTGAAGCATGGATGGGATACAAACATGATGTATCTCATATTAGAGTGTTTGGATCTAGAGCATGGGAAAGGATTCCAACTGAGAAAAGGAGATCCCTAGATCTACAAAGTAGAGAGTGTATTATGGTGGGTTATGCATTGAATTCAAAGGCCTACAAGATTCTTGATCCTTATACTATGACAACATTCCTTGATAGGAGTGTATAGTTTGAGGAATGGCCTCTACATGATGCTCATCCTGTTGAGCAAGAGAGCTTGCCTACCACACCTCCATTGATTGATGAGCCCCAAGAGAGCGAATCTTCATCACATGACAGTTCAGATTCATAGTATGAGAGTGAAGATGATGAAGAGCAAATGCTATATCCAAATCCATAAGAACTTGAAGATCTAGCACCTTTTAGTTAAGATGAGCGAATGGAAGACAAAGATCCAGATCTATAGCTTGTAGATCCTCCTCTTCCTAGATGGGAAACCACTACTCTTAGATCTACCAGAGATCTTGTTGGAGATACACTTGATCCGAGGAGAACTGGATCTGATTTTCAGAATGGAAGGTTTCATCCTTCTCACATTACAGATCCATTTCTTGCTGATAAATCTTTCTTCGGTGGAGAAGTTCACTTACCATTTGGGGTGAGTGATGACATGCTACATTAGCATCCTTCAGTCTATTTTGAGTGAGGGCTTTCTTCCCACTAGGTTTTCCCTCTTTCCTCACTTTAATTATTTAGATTGTTGTACGGGGTGAACTTTGGTCTTAGTCACCAGGGCCTTACCATTAGTTCCTTCAGTTGTTTCCTCATGTTTGACTTGCGAAGGGGTGTTGGAATATTCTCACCATCATTTTTTATATTTGCATGCCTGCATGCATACAGTCATCAACATGGTAGTCTCCCCAGCACCTGGAGCCTATGTTCACCCCCCTAGAGCCTTTTTTAGCCCTCAAGAGCCCTCCTACCTACCTAGTGCGCCTTGCTTTCCTCACCTGGAAGACTAATGCGCCCTACTACACTACTTGGATCACTAACAGTCAGTTGCGGCATTTAATGACTAGTTTATTCATTTAGTGCTCAGTTTAATTGCTTGTAGCTTCCAGTTGTCTGTATCAGAGTGCCACTTGACCTACTAACAGCCTCATCAGCCTCATGCGCCCTCCTTGGAGTCTCCATCCCTTGATTTTTGCTCACATGACTCAGTTAGACTCATTTGACTAATTTTTGACCATTTGTGACTACTGCCACTAATTGGATGATGTCTCCAATGATATCCAAGCCACACATTGAGGAGAATTCGAATGACCTTAGAGGCACTCGAATCCATTTGATTGTATTAAGTTATTATTCACTTTTCACACTGCTAGCTTACAGCTGATGTATGATACATCAGTTTTTTCCATTTCTTGTGTTAATGAGTGATTATTGATTCAACAATTGATCTTCTCTTCTCTGCTATTCTTGAGTGAGTTTTAGTGAGGTTTTCTTCAGATGTCTGATCTCTCCTGTAAAATATCACAATTGCTAGGGCATATAATTTCAAAAGAAGGTATACAAGTTGACCCAATGCACACCAAATTCATTAATTATATTTCCCTTCCACACAACAAAAAATCATTGCAAAATATGAGTAGAAAGTATAAAGAGTTCAAGTGGACTCAATTCAATGAAGAAGCCTTTGAAAAGATCAAGGTTGTTATTATTGCTACCCCTACATTACACAAACTTGATTTATATTGATTTCTTCTTGTACACTCTCACATCATATCATTCCTCGATATGCTATACTTATGTAGAAAGATAAAGAAGGCAGTGAGTATATGATTTCCTTTATGAGTACCAATGGCAAGTTGTTGAACTTTATTATCCAGTCATTAACTATCAAACTTAGTCTGTGTTTAGAGTTGACAAACAATTTAGGCCTTACAAATTGAAAATTCATACCCAGGTAATCATGCCTCATCTAATTTCTCAGTTGTTATTTATGCAAAAGGAATTATGTGAGAGAAGAGGTAATTGCATACTTCCATTCAAGATTATGATTTGGATTTCAAACCAACTAACATAGTTTGAGGACAAGGATTTAATAAGTTGGTAGTTGAATTACATGACCAAATGAAGAAGGTTGGGATAATGAGCTTTCTATTTATACAATTGATGTAATGTATGTCCTAGCAGATGAAGATTCATGGGACACCGATATGAAACCTTGTTTATACTATATATGTAGTCCTACCTATTTGGATTCCAAGAAAAGAAGGGTTTTGAGGTCGAAATCTACACAATACCAGCTTATAAGTGGCATTCTTAAAAAAAACTATGTTAGTGTATTGCTTTGATGCTTAGAAAAAAGTGACGATGAGAAAGTATTAAAAGATCTTCATGATGGGCCCACCGGTGGTCATTTTGCTAGAGAAACCACAATACATAAGATATTTAGAGATGGGTATTATTGTCCCACATTATTTAGAGTTGCTCACTTGTACGTTAAAAAAACATGTTAAGAAAGAGTTGGGTGGGAAAAAAGGCAGCTATACATTGCAATCCATAACCTTTAATAGACCTTTTGAGAAATGGGAAATAGATGTTATATGGGAAATTCATTCACACTCTTTAAATTAACACAAATATATCCTAACCACTACAAACTATTTCACAAGGTGGGTGGAATCAATGCCTTTGACTAAAGTGAATGAAGCAAAGGTAATGCAATTCTTGGAACACCATCTATTCACTAGGTTTGTTGTTCCTTCAATAATCATTTTTGACGATGCTTCTTAATTTTCCTCATCTAAACTGATTGAGTTTGCTTTGGACAAAGAAATCATTTTACCATATTCAACTAACTATTACCCACAAGGCAATGGAGTAGGTGAGTCCACTAATAAAAAATCTGATTAGTATCATAAATAAAGCAATCATAGAAAACCAATGGAAATGGCACAATGTCTTATCGAATGCCTTGTGGGAAGATCAAGTTACACCCAAAGTTGCTTTAGGGACATCCCATTATTTTTTGGTCCATGTTAAAAAGGAAATCCTACCTTCTAATATTTTTCTACCATCTTAGTAATTGTCACAATATTCCTAAGGTAAACCTTTAACCCTTCAAAGATAAAAAGATACTTTGATTATTTTAGAGGAAGAAAGGGGAAAGGATAAACAAAAATTCATTGCTCATCAACAAATTGTAAAACAATGGTTTGATAAACCTATAGTTGGTGACAACGATTTATAGGTAGAAGACTTAGTGTTGAAATGGGGCAGACTTAATGACCCAAAAGGAAAACACACAAAGTTTCAACAATCATGATTTGGCCAACTTCAAATTACTGAGAAATAAGTCTAGGCAGTAGGTACATACAAATTGATGAATCTAAAAGGTGATTTGGAATCCATTCATGTTAATGTCTAGATCTTAAAATTATACTTTAGTTGACTATCCACTAGGAAGTTTGCTTGTACATGGTAGTTCTTAGTTCTTTATCTCTTTCTTTTGAGTTGATCAAATTTTGAGCTCCCTCTCTTTCATTGCTGGTGATTTGCATTTGTAGTATGGAATTTTTTCTTTCTATTTTCAAGGTAGGTTTGTCCTCATTTGGTATTCATATATTTAAGAAATTAACTTGTTTCTTTAATATAATATTTACTATCTTTCCTTCCTTGTTGTTGGTTTTCAAAATCTAGAGCACTTGGTGTAGTTTTGATAACGTTTCATGTATTGTTTAATTCTCTCTATAGAAGATTAAGTTTGGGGAAAAAATCCTATAGGAGGTTTGAAAACCAAGACTAGTGGTGGAACTTACAGTCTTTTAAGTGATCATCCTATAGATAACCTTTAAACCTTAACTATTCAATCAATTTGTTGGTACATTGAAAGTCTCCATAAATGTCATTTTAAAAAAAATGACATAATGAAAGCTGATAATCCCATAAATATAGTTATATATCTATAAAGGATGTTATTAATACCTATGTTAGCCTATTAGTTATAAAAGATAGATACCATCCCCATCTTCTTAAAAACATAAAAGTTGTTGTTGCCCTTACCCTCCAATTATAACTCTTTCAAGATAAAGAGGAACAAGAAAGGAAGTCCAAAACATTATGGGAGAATGTAGATATCTTTTTGGAACTATGGATGCTCACTGGAAGCTGAGTAAGGCCTATGGTATTGAGGTGACTCCATCAAGACTATGGATTTTTGTTGGCAGTAGAGTGACACTATGAGTAGGAGAAGCTAGCTTGGAGAAAAATTATGATACAATAAGTCCCTAACGAAACAAACTTTGTGATATGGCATAACATGTAACCATGGTTATGCTTAAAATAATTTAACTTCATGACTTTTCCTTTTAGTCAATCTAACAAATTATTGCAGCTACGGAATCCAAGGAATCTTAAGGTCTTATCATAAGGAAGGTTTTATGGTGATCCACTTTTAGGGTTTAGGGCATTTTACGATCAAAGTCTGACTGAAATATTCCTCTCTTTGCTTGTTGTTTTATAGTATAGGGACAAAGATTCATGGCTTCAATCATTGTGTTGTCATTTATTGGGTCTCAATAAACCCTATATTATCAAAACCGGTGTCCCCTTTTATGTCCTCTACTTACTTTTCCATTACTTTTTAATGCACTTTTCTTTTGGAAAGAGAAGTTTTGTGTTTTTCTCCAACATCTTTGAGTTCTCTAGGATTCATTTTTTTTTTAACAGTAACAGAGGAAGAAGATATATTTATAAAAGCTGTGCACAGCTATTCATTACATGCATCCAAAATTGTTTTGACAGAGGAGCCAAAGTCTGAAAGATTACTGCTATAATTTCAGTCAAAATGGTTGAGTAATTTCTGAACCTAGTCTTTCTGAAACTGTTCAAAAAAGAACTGGAATAAACCCTGATGAACTGATTGTTGAGTATAGTGCAGAAATACATAGACGAAATATTTACATAAATTAAAACCTGGACTAAAACTAGAAACTATCCATAATTCTTGAATTGAGCAGAGGCTGCATCCACCACTGCCTGGTTTATCTCCTGGTTGACCGTTGGATTTTCTTGCACGCAGCTTCCTTGAGTTTTCCCGGTGAAAACGGCCATGTCTTCCTGAAGCCTATCGACTTTTCCCATCAGCTCAAATAGATTCCTTTCCAAGTCGTCAATCCTCGAGTCCTGGCAAGAGAGCTGGGAGACCGTGTAGTTAAGATCAATAGCCATTTCCTCGTTTTGTTTAACGCTGGTACAGACTGCATTGTAGGTACTTCTAACCGAGAGCTTGATATCCACCATTGTGCGATTCAGAGTGGCTATGGCCGCCATAATGTTTTGCATAGTGCCCAGATTCAGCAATGACAACAGGCGAGGATGGGAGGGAGGAGAGTCGAGCTCGCAGAGGGAGAGCCGGCTCAGGGCACTAGAAAGTGGAGGGGGAGCCATTGCAAAGAAAGAGGGAAACAGAGCGGGCGAGGGAGTAAATAAGAGTTCGTGGGAGCTGACATCAGAGCAGAGAGCCATGTGCCAATAGCGTGGGGAAACCGGGTGGCGTGTGGCAGAAGCTACGGAGGGAGGAGGCACATTACTGTCGTTTGGAGGAGTGGAGAGGGGGACCCTCATGTAACCTAAGGGCCCTTTCTTGGTCTTAGCAATGAAGTTATCCTTTAACATTTCAATTAGGGGATGTATTGGAACCCCATGACACCATTGAGATCCTCAACTTGCCCGATGTCAAGCAAAGTTCCTTTGTTAGCCGCTAAATCCGCTAGCTTGTTGTTCTCATGGCGGATGTGGAAAAAGGAAGTCTTGGAGAGATGAACATTGGCTTTAATTCTTTGCATATATCTATGAGCTTTTGAACCTTGAGGAGCTGTACCCCTTCTCATAATCTGGATAAGGTGTCTGGAGTCCCCATAAACTCTAAGTTTGTCTATGCTGTAGGAGGAAGCCAAGTTTAAAGAGAAGACGAGAGCCAGCCATTCAGCCTCATTATTTGTCTTTCTACCTAGTCCCCAAGAGAAGGCTGCCATTTTATTTCCTCCGGGATCAAAGAGAATCCCACCCGCACCTGCCACCCCAATTCTCTAGGATTCATTCTCTATAGGTTTGCTTTGAATTTTTTTTATGATTTAAGGGTCCTACAAAACATAATATTTTGTGCTTAAAAGAGTTTTTTGCATTTAATTTTGTGAAGACATTAACTATATTTTTCCCTCTCGATGTGCCTATAAGCAAATTCAAAGTTATCTTCTTCAAATACTTTTGAGTTAATCAAATGATTTTAAAAAGTAAGGACAAGTCACTTTTTTCATACAGTAGTCTACTAGGTGAGAGTGAAAACTCAATTCAAATTTGTATTTTTATTTTGATTTAATTATATACAAGACAATTTTGAAAATTCATTCGAATTTTGATTTTAATCTTCATTCAAAAACTTAATGACATTAGTGTTTTCGAAATCGTCCAAAAGTTTATTGAACCATTTTCGAAACTCATTTGATCCATATTTTATTATTCACTTGATAGTGTATCAACCCCTTCAAAAACCCATTTGAATTGTGTCTATCTCAATTTACCCGGTAATTCCTAACATGCATCCACATTACTCTTTCATGCTTCATCCGGTAGTGTCCAAGGTACTTTTGAAGCTTACTAATTCCCAATTTCGAAATCAAAGTAGTATACAACATATTCACATTTATTGAAAATCTTGTTTGAAAATGTAAAAGGTAATGAGTTCATGCCTTGTACTAGCACTACCAGATTTTACATAGCGATTCGTATTGGAATGTGATGCTTCAGGAGAGGGTATTGAAGCAGTATTGATGCAAAATAATAAACCTATTGCATTCGAGAGCAGAAAAATCAAGGACTATGAGTGCCACTATTCAATATATGATAAGGAAATGTTATCCATTCTCCATGCGCTAACCAACTTTAGACAATAACTAGTGGGTGTCAGATTTAAGATTAAGACAAATCACAACAACTTAAAGTACTTCTTGGAACAAAAATAATTGAATGAGAGGAAACAAAAATGGGTGAGTAAGATTCAAGATTATGACTTCGAGATTGAATACATAAAAGGAAAAAAAAATGTGGTAGCAGATGCAATTTGTAGACGACCAACCACTCTATCTCTTATGAGCATTTCCTTGGATTGGAGATCTCATCTTTTGGTCGAATACTCCAAAAATATGTTTATGGATAGATTCAAGATGATAGATACATAATAATAGATGACATTATCTACTATAAGAACAAGATCTACTTAGTCGTTGAGTCTGCACTTAAGAAAAAGATTCTACAAGCTTCTCATAACTCACCTTTAGCAGGACACCAGGGGTTTCTTAAGACTTACAAGCATATTAGAGAGAGGTTCTCATGGAAGGGCCTCAAGAATGATGTGATGTAGCATGTGAGGGAATGCAGTTTGTGCCAACAAAATAAGATAGAGCATACTCATCCAACATGTATACTACAACCATTACCCATTCTTGAGAAAAAATGGGAAAGCATTTCAATGGGCTTTATTACAGGGTTGCCCAAGGTATAGGGTAGAGACTGTTTGTATGTAGTGGTTGATAGGTTGACTAAGTTCGCTAATTTATTTACCATTCCTTCCGACCATTCATCCACAAATGTAGCAGATTTGTTTTTCAGAGAGGTATTTAGGTTTCACGGGTTACCTAAGGCCATTGTCAGTGATAGAGACAACAAGTTCACCGAATCATTCTGACAGGATCTTTTTCAGGTTGGTTGGGACAGAATTGGCTATGAGCACTAGTTATCATACTCATAGCGACGAACATACATAGATAGTTAACAAGTGGATTGAGTGATACTTGAGGAACTATGTAGTAGGTCAGTAGAGGACATTGATTAAATGGCTACACCTAGGGTAACACTGCTACAAAACTACACACCATATGACCATCGGCATGACTCCTTTTAAAGCATTGTGCAATTATGATGCATTATCTTTGCATACTTGATATTTGGTGACAACATGGATCCTAAAGCCAAGGAGTGGATTCAAGAAAGTCAATATATTCTCAAGATACTCAAAGAAAACATACAATTTTCCTAGAATCAACAAAATATATATGCAGATAGACACAGGATTGAGCGCAATTTTGAGGTAGGGGATTTGGTATACTTACGTCTAAATCCTTACAGACAATCATCCCTTGAAAATAAAGGAGCAACGAAACTTAATCCTCACTTTTATGGTCCTTACAAGATAATCCAGAAAGTGGGAGAGGTAGCATATGAGCTTGAATTACCACAAGAAAGAAAGATTCATAATGTGCTCCATGTGTCTAACCTCAAGAAAGAAGTAGGTCAACAGATTGTTACTTCATCATAAATACCCCCCCTTGATGATGAGGGGCAACTAATTTTGGTTTTAGAATGAAGCTTGGAAGTTCGAGAAAGAAAACTAAGGAACATGATCATTCGAGAGTACTTGGTTCAATGTAAAGAATTACCTATAGAAGAGGCCACTTGGGAAGGAGAACATGTATTACAACACCCAACATTACAGTTGCTTGAGGACAAGCAATTTCGAGCGAGGAGGGCTGTAATGTCCTCTTTTGCTTAAGCAGAGATGATCATCCCTCTAACCTATCTAATTCCCATAGGTTCGAGTGTGTACTGACATTCAGGGAATTGACTGAGGATTGATGCCATTTATTCCATAAGAAGATCTTAATCATGGTTATTAGATCACTAGTAGGTAAATGATGGCCACATGAACTAGGGGCCACCTACATGCATTACATGCAGGCCATATTTCATGTTGCATGCACTGCACACCTTTATTGAGATTTCATGCACACAGAAAGCAATGCATGCAACTCAACTAGAAATTAGAAGAGAAAAGCGACCTAGTCATGCAAAAGTTAGGTTAGGCCATGTCAAATTTATAAAAGAAAGGTAAAGCGAATGATTAAGTCTTGATTATTGATTATTGATTTGATAAGTCGACTTGGAGAGCTTAGAGAGCCAGTTTTGGGTTGAGGGCACACCACTCAACCATCAAGTGTATTTCAACAGTGAAGTCTATCTGCCCTAGTCACTATCAGGGTTGGATCATCCAGATTCAACATTACTACTATCATCATACATGATTCTTCAACATTCATCAGGGTTATAGCTACATCCCGGAGTAGGAGGATTTTCCCTCTCTTGCATGGGATAATTGGACAAAGAGGATAACTTCATATCTTGACAGATAACCATCATTAAGTCTGCATGCTACTTATATCCTTCCGAGAGCACCACTATTAGCCTAGTTACTGAATACAGGTTGCGCATTCAGATTCAGAGGAAAAATATCACCATTTGATCATTCAGAGGGGACATTCTCTAGCATGGGCAACTTTCTTTGAGGGAGATTCTCTCCCTATGACCTAGACTTCAGGCATGTCTTGCATGTGGCTTCCATATTGACGAGGAGGGAATTATAACCCTAGTACCTACATCTGGGAGAAATCTGAAATCGTTTGAGCACTCATGCATCCATTCACATATTGAAGAGGGCACATTTATATCAAGGGTGCATATTTGGAGAGAGGTTGATTCATATATTGACCGATCCTTGGCATATCTCTTGCATGCGAGTCTCATATTGATCCACATCCACTACTACAGCTATTGGTACGTACATGCATTATTTCTATCCATACTTATAGCATTTCTGATTATTCGGGTTATTTGGGGTTGGCAAACCCATGCATTTGCATGCATGCTCATGCAAGCATAGTTCATTACATGCATTCATGTTTCCTTTGAGTATTGGGCCATAAAACTACAAGCAAGCAACAAACATCATCATAAACTTCACAAACAAACATAAAATATCCGTTGGAATATTACAGGGATCAACATAGTTTTAGAGTATGTGTTCTCTACGTAATTGGGGTTTGGTAAGCATTTGAAAGACCTTCATAGTTGAATTTGTCATTAATTCTAAACCAACATTTGGTTCACATCTACGGGTAAGTCTCCATATTATCATTTCAGATGGATTTTCACTCTCGATTTTGATTTCACCTTGAGTTTCATTATTCTTGCATTGTAATTAACTCATAATTAAAATTAAAGCAAGTTAACTTAGTCTTGTGAAATTTTCTTCTTTATTTTCAATGCAAATCTATTTGTTTTACTATGACATATCTACAAATAATTTAAACACTAGATTCTTCCCGCAGTTTTCCATATCCAAAATCCTCAAAATTTAGGCATTCAAATTTAACAATGATCCCTTGTAATGAACTATGTGTTTACAAACAATCTGTAAAGGCAGACTCAAACGGATCTCCCTAGTTTGAATGGTTTGGATCTAGAACAAAAAAATTACATAATACAAATGCATTTCCTAGATCAATTGAAATGCAAGATAAGTGAAAGTGATGGCTTACCTTACGGGTGCAGTACCTTTCTCCTCGCTGATCCAAGTCCCAATCTTCAGATCTTTAGCTGCAAAACCGGACAAAACATGTGGAAACAGAGAAGTATTAAAAGCACATGAATATGAATTGATCTAGAGCAACAGTCAAAGAAGTTAATCCTAAACATTATCAATACAACAAGTTTATGGAAATAATTTGCATTTGATGTAATAATAAGAAGTACAATGAGAGAGATGTTACGACCGATGCTTTGACGTCATAACCTCCTTCCAACAATACTAGCCTCCAAGATCAATTTTTTAGCCTCCTAATGGATGAAGAGGGTCACCTAGAGAAATTCCACCAGCATATAGGTACTCTATCCTTCCCCCTTAACAATGGAGAGGGGGTTCATATATATAGGGCTAAAGGGATAAGAGAGGTTGAGGATTTAGGGGAGAGGCTTAAGGGATCATCCCACTAGGTAAGGGGGTCGACTGCCACATTCCGAGATATGTAGGGATAAGTCTCCATGCTATCCAAGCTTCGAGAAGTTGCTCAAAGGTTCCCTTTATCCCTTTTAACCAACATCTACACACCTTGCACAAGAGCAACTCGCGCTAATGGGATGTCGAAGCACCTTGTGCAAGGGCATCATGTGCCACCGACGCACTCTGCTAAGGTGCATAGTGCGTCACCTTGAGTCTGATGCACCTTGCCAGAGATCAGGGCGCGTCGGGGTGACAACATAAGGTTAAAAGGATGAAAAACAACTTCCCTTTTGGATGTTTTAACCCAAGTACTTTAGGAATCAGGGCATATAAAGGACACATAACTCATGATGACAAGATTTTGGTGTAACATAATGCCCCCCAAAGCATGAAGCTGGAAAAATAGGTTAGGTGAAATGGTTTGTAATAGGGAAAAATCGAGGTAAGGATTGTCTATTGGAGTGACGAACAAAGACCTCCTGTAGTACATATGACTCTGAGATACATGTCTCAAACTGACTCATAATATGGCTACCGACCAATACATTGCAGATCCATAATAGTAAAGACCGACTGAACAAAATCATGGCTACTAGACACAATCATAGATCCATGATGAGATGATAACACGACCACGACCAATACAAAGTGGATCCGTGTAATATGACTCAAAAAATCGCAACCTGGGTGAGATACATGACTTAACCCAAGGTCTTCAAGATGAACTCACAACGATACGAATCTAACCATGTGATTACAATGTTTTGAAGTTGAACATGGTAGAAACCACTTGATTACCGATCATTAATGTATACCATTAACAAGCACGAGGGAAATCACCATTGATGTCAATGATTCCAAAGGTATCATAGTACATCCCATTGAATGTGAATCAACGAGTTGAGGTCGAACACTTAGTGGAATATTTCAATCAGAAGTCAATGATGTGAACTTACTGTTGAAAGCGAGGTAACCTGCCATTAAGGCATGCAGGCCCAAGGTACTTGATTGGTTTCTAGATTCAATCCTTGGATGATGTGTTGAAGTCGACAATGATAAATATGTCGAAGGAGGGCCATGATATTTCCCCCATCATCGACACGAAACACGATCAAAGATGTTTTGGAGTAGATCAGACTATACATTAATACTTGAGAATGACTCAGGAATGACTGACATGACAGAAGGTATAATGAATACATATATTGACTCGATGAATAGACCTCTCTTGAATCTGGGATGGAAAGACTTGGTAGCATTGATATGATGAGAATAACACCAACCCCTAATGCAACTGATGATGGAAGCATTCTTTGGATGACTCAAAAGGGTGGAACGACTCATGGAATTGGCAGGACTCGAAGCAAGAAGATTATCCAAGTGTTTGAATGCATATGCAAACGAGTTCCATGTTCAAGAGTGACTAAATACTGCCATAATTACAAAGAAACACAAACTCTTTCCTTATCCCCATCATGATTGATGAGTACCTATTTTGTTTTTTAACGATCTTGAGGAGGGTAACAGATGATCGGTATAGCTCATCCTTCAGATGAGTCCGATCTCATATGTTTTACGAACCTGAGATAGGAGGGGTTCGTCCCAATAAGGGCCCTTCAATGTCATATTTTAACGAGTCCAGAGAAGGAAAACTTGGCGTCATTTCATATTTAGAGAGTCTAAAAAGAGATAAAGAAGACTCCAAATAGTTCTTTTTCGTAAATGTTAGTCTCCTCATCCAAAAAAAGGATAAAACAACATGAGAGAGAACTCTTCCAGTCATGATTAACAGGAGTGCTCCTTTTTCGTAAATAGTCCTCCTGGTTCGAAAAAGGGGTAAACTATCACTAGAAAGAGGACCTTTCAAATACTTTTACAAGCGTGAAAGAATCAAGTTCGCTTGGCAATCTTTTCCTATTTAGGGAGTCTGAAAAGAGCTTAAAGAGGAACTTCGAGGGGTTCCTTTTTCATGGGAATTTTACGACACCAAAAAAGTGATAAAATATAACTCGGTAACTTATTCTCATAGTTTTACGAGCACGAGAAAGAACAAAAAGTGAGCTCGATGTTGTTAATACTTGATTTTAACGAGTGTCATGATAGCATTAAAAACGCTCGAAGACGCATTCACGCTTGACAACAAGTATGAACACTGTACAATGGTTACCAATAAGGTCAGAACACCACTTTACTTCATCCGCGAACTCCAAAAACTAAGTTAGCATTCATAATAAGGTGTTAAAACGTAAAAAATCCACCAACTATATTAAAAAACCTATAAAAGAAATATTGCAAAAGGAATATTCTATTTCCTTTATATAAAAATTCAAATAGTAAAGAAATATTTACCAATTGTTTTTTACCAAGTTAGAATAGTGAAAACACCTCTTTGGAGCTCGTTTTTCCGACGTTGATTGCAGATGCTACAATCATCTGTTTCACGCCTCGTCAGTCATAGGTAGGCCTTAACCATGCTCGTTACCATTTCAGTGGAGTAGTTTTTGATTTAATTATCATTTTTGGGTTTTTTTGGACTAAAAAAGAAGGGGATTGTGCGCGCCTTGGGCGATGCGCTTTCCCCTTGCGGGAAGTGCATTGAGAGGGTTCTGATGGGATTCATCTACAGGGAAAGTGTGTCACTGGTGCACTGTCCACAAAAGCGGGGTGCATTGGCGTAGATCCACAATCAAAATTAATAATTGGGGCCAAAAGAACCCAAACCAAAGCCATGAAAGGATTCTAATACTTGTTTAATTGATGTTTATGCATGTTTCAATTATTACCATGGTCCAGTGGAAAGAAAGAGAGCCCGAAATCGAATATGCCCAAGCAAAAAATGATCCACATTCAATGAATGCTTTGCAAATATGTGGACTCTTGAAATTCTTCCATGTACATGGCATGAGGGCCCAAGAAAAAATACTAGATTACCTGATCAGGCTATGGGATCCAGATCAACAACATTTCCGTGTAGGTGCCCACATCCTCACTTTGGATGTGGTAGATATTTATTTCCTTACCAGGTTATCCAGGCGGGGAGTCCCAGTTTCACTATCCGAGCCACGGGGTAGTGATTAGTCGACAGAGAGCTTGGTGGCACAGTTTTGTACACCAGGGACATAGATGTTTGCTGGGAAAATTCCCATCAAGAACATATGAGATCGACCCTTGAGGACTGTGCTCTTTACCATACAGTGGGTGGCGGGAAGCATGGATGTTCATCGGGCCACTAAGGCCCACATGGTATATGCCATCGATTGTATGGCACCGACGGTTTCCAACTGGTGTGAGGGACTCCTCACAAACCTAAAGGATCAGCTCACCATGTGCCGCAGGGGTGAGCTGAAGCAGTTTATATATGGATCCATCGTGGTCTCGTTCTTCCTAGAGCGAGTTCCACTGCTGAGACCACAAGTAGAGTTGGATGATATCGATCCGTGAGATCCTTATATGGTCCAATGGTCGAAGGTCATGGCCCTCCATGGAGGTGGAGGACCTATTATCAGTTATGGGCCCACCTTCTTCAGGTGGCTCCGCGGGTAGCTCCTTATGATTGAGGATTATGCGTATGTAGGTACCGATTTTAGGAGAGACCCAGACCTAGCTGTTCTAGAGGGGTAGCAGTGGGGAGACCTTGGTAAGAACGAGAATCTTGTTGTTTTTATGTATTTTATGGTTTTTTTAATGTTTTTGGGTAGTACTAATAGTTCACACATGTTTCATGCAGATGTTGGCCCGTCTCGACAAGTAGGTTCCTCTCCGATCGAGAGGAGAGGAGTGGTACGAGAGATGGTATCTACTCAACAGGATGCAGCAGAGGATTTAGGTGAGATGGAGGAGAACCTCTAGATATTTATGTTGGATATTCTTGACATATCCATCGATGAATTACCTCACCATTACCAGCGTCATACAACTGGGGTTTCATGGCGCTTTGTCCAACTGCTCCATCAAGTAGCTCGGGCTATTATCTGTTATCATGAGCATCTACAGGGATAGTTATTATGTATGATGTATGTATTCAAGGCCATAGGATTCAGATTTTGTAGATAGACTCCAGTGAAAACTTATGAGCTTCAGGTTTTTGTATCAGTACCATTTTTTGTATTTTATTGGACATGATGCTATATATGCAAAAACACTATATAGTGGTTTTATATACTATGTTTTATATGATTATTTTGATATCTTCATGGCTGTTGGATTATACACTATGGTTAGATTACATGTTATGTCCTTTTATGCATATTTTTAATAGAAATGATTATGAATATGCAATGTACCAATTTAAAATGAAATTAGCAAGGGAATAACCAACCGCGTTCATGTTTCTCAAAATATGTAGGTATTGAATGGATTCGAAGGACCTTTCCAAGAAACCTACTCTTCAGAATAGACAATATAATGTGGGGTCATGGATAGCATAGACGCGGTTCAAATGAAAGACCACTAACTATGAATCAAGATAGATAACAAGGTGGTCCACACCCAAGGAAAAAGCATCGGTCAATAATCCAATCACCGCATGGTACTCGACGACATTTTTGGTTGCAAAAACTAGGCAAGTTACTCCTGAACTAATCAACTCACCAGTAGGGGAATAGAGTACCCATGCCACTAAAGTGACGTTGCGGGTGTGCCGTCTGCGAATCCAAATCAAGTTTTCATCTGCACATCCAGGAAGAACATGGTATAAACGCAATGATGATATCCTAATAGATTAAATAAAAGTGTCACACCAAACAAAAACACACGTCATGTAGAATATATACAAAGTACTAATGCATAAATATTTAGGCATAATACCGCTTTAGGTAGAGCCCATTTCGAGGCTCCCCCCAAAGATATCCTATCATAATCTTCTAGCTCATAGGATCCCTTTTCCAAAACACGTTTTATCACATATGGACCATGCCACATGGACTCAAGTTTTCTTGCCCCTAGCTTATCGTGTTTTTGGTCATAAGGACCAAATCACCCTCGTTAAAGATACGGGGTTTCATTGATTTTTTGTAATGGGAATTTATGCGTTTCTTATGTGCTTCATTAGCCAGAGCTGCATCATGGAGGGTTTCATCGAATTTTTTGAAGTATAGAAATCATTCTTCCTCGGCAGTGGTGTTCGGTAAAATTTCGACATCAAGTTTTAGTGACAAAATCTCGCACTCGATAGGTAGTACTTCCTCTAGTCCATAGACCAAATGGAAAGGTGTGAAACCAGTGGCAGTTTTAATGGAAGTCCTATATGCCCATAGGGATGAAAAAAGAATAACATGCCAGTTGGAGTTGTGTGTTCCTACCATATGCTGAATCATGGTTTTCAAGACCTTGTTAATGGCGTCTACTTGTCCATTTGATTAAGGGTAGTAGGGAGTTGATTTTTCATGCCGAAAACCCAATCTGGCACTTAGTTCATCCACCATCTTGTTTTGAAAATGTGATCCATGATCGGTGACGATGGCTTGAGGAATTCCGAATCTCGCAATGATATGGTTGAACATAAAGAGTGTGACATTTTTTCTGTCTTCTTTGTATGTAGGCATGGCCTCGACCCACTTGGTAAAGTAGTCAACATCGACAATGACAGAACCATGCCCCCCGATCGAGGTATGATTACAATGCATAAAGTCTATGCCCCATTTGGAAAAGGGACTGATGCCGATAACTGGATGTAATGGGTCTGGGTGTGAGCGCTTTTTATAATGAAAAATATGGCAAGGAGGACACTTCTTGACTGCTTCAATACAATCTTTGAAGATGGAAGGCCAATAGTATCCAACGCGTAAAATTTTCTGGGCTGTAGCCATCCCATAAATATGACCACCACATCCCCCCGAGTGACAATTATTCAAAACATGCTTGACCTCCTCATGATTTAAGAAGCGTCGGAGAATGGAATTGATACCACGATGATATAATGTATCACCAATGATGAGGTGATATTTTTCGTGGTGACAGACACAACGACCTTCATCACAAGATAATTGAGGACCGAATCACTGGGTTTGGAGATACAATGCGATGTCTCCATACCACGGGTCATAAGTACTGATGAGAAATAAGGACTCATCGGGGAGAGATTCCATGGGCTCAGTTTCCTGATCAGTACGAGGAAGATCACAAATAAGTTCCACGAAAACCAAATATTTCTTTGATTTAGCCTTCTCAAATTGGAGATCGAATTCTTGGAGAATCACAATCCAGCACAAATATTTTTCCCCTAATACCTGACATGTGAGAATGTGGTACATGGGGTTACAGTCGACGATAATAGTGGTAGTGCGGAGGAGAATGTAGTGGCGGAACTTCTGAACGACAATGACTGCCACGAGAGCTAGCTTCTATACATGTGAATACTGGGTTTCAGATTCAATGAGACCCTTGCTAAGGTAATATATCACATGCTCCTAGGAGTCGCTATCATCTTGTACTAAAACCATAGCAATAGTGGAAGTATAAGCAACAAGATAAATGATGTAATCCTTGGTGTAATTCGATGGTTGTAACACAGGTGCATGAATGATGGCATGCTTAAGGTTGTCAAAGGATTTTTGAGCGTAGTCATCCCAAATGAACGGGATATATTTCTTCAACAATCGCATATATCCCTATGTTTTCTCCGCAAAATTGCACAAGAAATGCCGTGGGTAGTTTTCCTTCACCTGTAAACTTTGAAGTTCCGTAATATCTGTAGGTGGTGGTAGGGAAACAATGGCCTCCACCTTGAGGGGATCGATGCAGATCCCATCCTTTGAAATGATGAATCCTAAGAGGCATCCGAACTTGACACAAAAAATGCACTTATGAGGATTTAAATGGATATTATACCGTGGACACCTAAGGAATACAGTCGTCAAATGATCGTTGTGGAAGTCACGACGTTTCGAATGAGCAGGAAGATCGTCCAGGTAAGGTTCCATGAAATCCTTCACATCATGGAAATCATACGACATAGCCAACTGGAATGTAGCACCAACATTTTTAAGACCAAAGGGGAGTTTGTGGTATGTGAACGTACCCCATGGGAAGATGAAAGCAATCTTATGTTGTTTGGAAGGATGGATCTCAATCTGATTATAGCCAGAAAATCCATCCATAAATGAGAATATGACACTTCCGGCACAGTTGTCGATGATTTGGTCGATAAACGGGGTAGGGTAATTGTCCTTGGGACTTATTCAGATCCCTGTAATCAACACAAAATTTGATGGTTCCCTATTTTTTTGTAACCGGGATGACATTAGAGACCCAATATGTTAAGGGAATAGGATAAATGAACCCAACCTTCAATAGATTTTCTATCTTTGCCTTAATGGCCGCAGTTTTCCTAGGGTGCACAAGATAGAGCTTTTGCCGGATAGGTTTTGCGTCGGGATATGTTTGAATCTCATGCATGAAAATAGTAGGATCAATCCTAGGCATTTCCTCATAGCTCCATGCAAAGATGTTGCGTAATTGTTTAAACAAAGCCGTGAAAATGGTGACTTCTTCCGGAGAACAAGTTTGGCCTATACAAATGTGTTCCATGACTTCAGGTTTTACCAAGATGTCGATCAAAAAGGTAGGCGTGAAGTTTTCCAGGTTTCCCCCGGTTACCGTATCATATGTAAGAATAGGAGATTGAGGGTAAGGGAAGACATACAGTGAAACAATTGTTTCAATAGCGTTCTCTACCAAATCTAACGAAGAAAGGAAGGAATATCGATGGTGAAGGTCTTCCCACAGGGGTTCATCCACACTCATAATTTCCATGATTGACTCGTCAGAAGGAAAAGTCTGGAGTGGAGGGTCCAAGTAGGGATGCGGTCTGCTATAATGGAATATAACCTGAGGTAGATGCCACTGAAGAGTGGACATCCGGTAGATCAGGTGTTGATTGGATGGCCTCGTAAATAGCTTCCATAGGGCTGAGAGTCATCACGTCTCCAATCAGATACAAATGATCAAGGTCGGGCACAACCCATTGGTCGGTCGAGTTGGAAGACGATGGGATTATAGACAAAATCATGTTCACCATGCAAACATGGGTAGGGGGATCTGGTGTTGGAAAGACTCCCATGAGGGATGAATCTTTAAGGAGTCCTACCCCCATACTCTCATATATCTGCATAGAGTGGCCTAAAAGAGGGACATTATCCACAGGATGAGTAGTGGTTTCAGGTGTGCATAAATCTAATTGGTTGATAATGACAATTCTCCCTTGGTGGAGAAATTGCACGATGTGGAAGACAGATGACACAACTGCAATCATGGAATAGAACCAGTTTCAAACAAGTAATAAGTTATAATTCAACGGGGAAGCGATGACTTCCATGTTGATGGAAACGGTCTTACCCCCAAATCGACGGTCAAAGATTGTAATAGCCCATGAGGTTAAAATCCAAGTCCATCAAATGCTTTCAATGTGGTGGGGGAACGGTTAAACTCGGGAGAGCCAATGGATCGCCAACAAGATAGCAACATAAACGAGGTAGATGCTCCCTCGTATAATACAATACGATGGATGCTTTTCCCATAAACGTTAGTAACAATTTGAAACACGAGTTGGTGGGAAAGCCTCGGCTTGAAATACTCCAGCTTTAACATGATGGTGTTGGAGGAATCTGGATCTACAGCTCCTATTGCAGATACCAGGGCCTTACGTTGATTGGGATAGTTTTGTAAGACTTCTAGCGTAGACATATCAAAAGGATCTTGGGCTAGGTCCTCTACAATATTGTAGTTTTGAGAAGCCCGAGCGTTTGGATTGTAAATGGATTTTCTAATCGTGCTCTTGGGTGGATGCAATACTGAATCTGGTAAAGGTTTCTCGATGATGAGCGGACCTTGAGGTGAAGGAATGCTAGATGTAGATGCAGAGGATTTTTCAGTATTATCTCCATTGGATTCCTTGTCATAAGTAGAGTCATATGTTCGCTACCTAGTGAACAAGTTGACTGACCTAGTGGACAAGTTGAATATTTCGTTCCTCATCATGAGAACATGATCGGTTGTGGACGCTTCTCCTTGAGAAGGTTGTTGTGCAACCATTTGTTGTTGTTGTGTGGGGAAGGGATCGGTTAAAACTGCGGGCGTGGGTTTTCCTTAGAAAACCTTTTTCACTTCCTCCCGATGTGGGAATTCTTTGGTGAAGTGATCGTCACCACATAGTAAACAAGGATATTTAACCTTCCACTTTTGTTTGGCATCTTCGGGATTATTTTTTGTATCCTGCTGGTTAGAAGACTTTTTAGATTTACCTTTGTTATTCTTTTTTCCACTGGATTTTTGAGGTGAAGCAGATTGAATTGAATTCACTTCTTTAGTGGGAGCAGGGTTGGGTGATTGTTTGGTGTTGTTGCTAGCCTGTGGCGAGGGTGGCGTTGAGCTATGATGGTTATGTGATCCACCAGATTGTGCAGCAAGCTAGGTATGAACGAAACCAATAATGCCATCGGCATGAGATCCTGTAGGTGGTTTGGTTGGATCATGTGTAGGGCGGAGGGAATTGGGAATAATATCATATAAGGTGCCAGATTGGGCATAGACAAGGTCTAAATATTGAGCATGAGATATGGCTTGTTCTTCCGTAACAACCCCACCCATAGCCATGTCTTTAGCTATGATGGGTAATAGTGACTTTGTGAACCAATCGACAAGAAGTTGATCTAGAATAGGAGATTTAATGAGACGTCTTCTCCTCTTCCACTCATGAATATGATCGGAAATGTGAGTGGATGTAGTTTGACGGAGATAAGTCAAAATATCCGTGTCGGTTTCATAGCGGATTGGTAACTGAAAGTGAGTAAAAAATGACATAGCTAAAGAACGAAAATCAACAAAGGAATGTGGTGGAAACTCAATGGACCACTTTGCGGCAGTACTAGTAAGGGTTCGTTGAAATAAACTCATACGTATGGAATCATCCATTTAGGAATTGGAAGAACACCACAAATGATAAGTCATTACGTGGTTCTTAGGGTCCTCATCGGGCTTGCCGTCAAACTTCAGAATGTATGATGGTAACTTCACAGGTATCATTGGCCAATTTATGCCATGTTGAATAGGATTGTTAGTCAAACGAGACAAGTCTGGCAGATCAAGTGTAGCCAGAAATGGTAATTGTTAGTTTGGATGTGGATACTGGTAGTATTGATAAGGCATTTGAGTACCAATAGGACCGTGAATCGACTAATTATAAGGTCCTCCTGTAAAGGGTTGGCCATATGGAGGTGGGCCTCCAGGATTAGGAGGTGGAATATAAGTAGGTCCTCCTCTAGAGTGAGGGGGTCCACCGCCGTCGTGTAGGGGTCCTTCGGGTGGAGGTGGGACGGGTGGTGGGGGAGGAGGTGGGGGAGGAGGTGGGATAGGTGGTGGTGGTGGTGGTGGTCCGCCAGCTGGAGGTCCAGTTGGTGGAACATTATGATGCCCCCATGGGGTGTTCATATTTTCGGGATATGGTAATCCAGCAAAAATATTTCCCAGATATGTATGGCCCCATGGGGGTCGGGTCCAATTGGATGGACCCCCCATTTGATGTGTCCACGTAGATTGTCCCATGGTTGGGATAGAACTTCCAACCATACTATAGTTCATATGTGAAGAATGTCCTCCACTCATGTTGTGTACCCTAACTGGATGATTTCCTTCAGTTAGGTTTTGTCCACTGACCAGGGGTTGACCCACAGTTGAAAAATATCCACTCATTGGAATATGGCCAACATGGGTGTGTTGTCCACTAATAGTAGGTTGAACTGAACCAATTGGTTTAATACTAACTAAGGGGTGACCTACACTCAACTGTTGACTCACAGGTAGTTGATAACCTCCCCTCGAATTTTGAGGTGGGGGTGGCAGAGGTAGTGTTCCAATGACATAGTTAATAGTAGCTGAAGGTTTCCCTCCAACGGTTGGGTTCTAATAAGGTGTAGAGACGGTCAAATGGTCTGGAGGAGTACTAGTGGGAAAGACGGTTGGCCTGGCTCGTAAGAGGACATGATTGGCGTTGATATTCTCGGTGAAGAAAAGGAACAATAATGTATAGGTGAATGTTGTTCAACAACTGATACTTCCGGATTGGACTTAGGGGGGAACTATGAAATCTAAGCTGATTACCAAACGTTTGTAAACGTTCCATAGTCTCGTAAATTGGTGCGAGAAAGACGTCATCGGGAACCCATGGAGGAAACTGACGAGGTGGATTTTTCACGATCGGAAGTGAACCAAAATTGGAAACATATTGACCTAAAGAAGTGTCCCAAAATGATGCAGTTGGACCAAAAGATGTTGATATTGGGTCTTCCTAGGGCCGACTGAAAATCCAGTCCATAGCTCTGGAATTTCCTTCCATCGAATGATTAAAATTTGTGTCATATGAAGTAGGTTGTTCCATAATCAAAGGTCCCATAGGATCATTGATAGGTGGGTTTGCGGGAGGTGAATAGTTCATTCCCAGTTCTAAGGTAGAAGTGTCTTCTTCATGGGACACAAATGCTATAGTTTGATCCATAGTTGCTCCCGATTTCTCCTCCTGAGTAAGGGGATATTCAGGTGGCAAGTTTAAAATTCCGCGGGATCTTCTTAAAGGTTGATAAGCCAGAATGGATGAAACAAAATTTCTCCTAAGAGTTTTATACAAAAAGAAAAAATACACTCCAAGATCTACTCGAGCTAAAGCTGCAAGAAAACTTATGTGGTAGGTGGGATTCAATGGTCTGAAACCTCACATGATTATCAAGGCATCGCAACTCACAATATACCATAGGATCCAATAGTTATACTCGACCCAATTTTTCAGAGCACTAACCAGGGAGGATTAGGATCATACTGCTAATCGTATAACCCAAATACCTGGAAGTACATGCGTAGTAGCTCCCCGAGTGCTATTATTGGAGTATTGCCATGCCAAGACGACCAAAAGTTAACTCAGAAGGTTTCAGGAATCCTAATGGAGTATCTCGATATACACAAGGTACATGGGTGCTCAAATTTGTAGTGGTGCTGTCTAATGCACAACCGCACGGCAGGAGCCTTCCGATATACTATCGAGTACATGAAGTACCTTTCTATATACTCGAAGGTACATGAAAGGCCATTCGATATCCTGATTAGTACGTGGAAGAAATACAATCCCTTGGGATTCAATACAGGCAAATAACGACAGCTGCCACGCTTAAAGACGCCCTAAGACATCTCTAACTTAACACACATGTTTCTATATAATGTTAACCTAAGCCACCGTTAAATTTTATCTTGACGGTTAAGTGATGGATGAGGTGTATACTTGGAATTTAAAAATATGCAAATCTCAGCTACATGAAAATGCAAGTCTTTTCTTTTACTCTTCGATGAAAACTAGCTACAATAAGGAGAAATATTTCTTGTTTGCGATAATGAAATGAACAAGTACCTCTATACTTTCAAAATTGACCCAAAAGACTCAAAAGCACTCTTTCGATGATCCAATAAAAATGAATATAACACACCAAATCCAAATGTTTTTATGTTTCTTTTTTCAATTTAAGCGAATCTACAAAAAATGAAAATATGAATTTTTCGTTTTTTGAATGCAATAACTCATAATTCCGAAATAGAAATAAAAAAGTGGGAAGAAAATTAAAAAAAAATGCAAGAATTTTCACTATATTTGGAATGCTTTGAGAAAGTTAAGATATACTTAGAATTTTCAAGGAAATGTTCAATGACTTTTCAAGACTAAGCAAATGCAAGTGAATAACAAATTTTTAAACTTTTCAAAGATTTTTTAAACACTCATTCAAAAGCATAACAATTCTTTACAACAATTCCAAGAAATGAAGATAATGAGCAACTTTGATTTTCTAGTTAATATACTCCATAGATCTTGAGAATTATACCACCTTTCAAACTATGTTCAGAAAATCAACAGATGTATTCTATTGCAAATTTTGATTGATTGGAAACTCTTGAAAAAATGCAATCACCAAAATCTCAAAAATACACAAAAACACACAAAATTGAGCAAAATCACAACAATCAAATATTGAAGGGCTTAGAAGTCAGATCGAACAGATCAGATGGCTTGATAAGGCGTCACAAGACTGAGTGTGCTCATGGGGGATTGAAATTACCCACTACGAGTGGTACACTCACTTGACTAGCTAGGACTCTAATCAATACTTAAACTTCAGATAATAAGCCAAGGATGAAGTATGTTGTGCCTAGGAGGTCCTGTGGCAATGAAAGGCAACACATAGAACTCAAAAAACCAAGCCAAAAAACAACGTTGGGAGTTTTTACACTGTGTACCAAATAATGAAGGGAAATGCGGCTGCAAAGGTGCACTAGAGCGTTGGGAGTCCCAACGACACGCTCTGTTCATTGAGAAACCGCGTCAGCGACACACGCTGCAAACTAAAAAACAATGTCAGCGACGCAGGTTGCTAAAAGGATAAACACGTCAGAATTACAGTTATGCGGGTTGTGAACTGCCCAAGTGCGTCGGGCGGGATCCAAACAACAAAAAATAAAAACTCTCAAAGAATAAAAACATAGAAGGCTGAATAAAGATCCTAAACAGAGTCTGGATGGCCCAGAGACTCCTTGATGGTCAAATCCAAGAAGAAGAGGCAACTTAGAGGCTAGAGTATAATTTGGAAAGAAATTAAAGAAACCAAAATGCAATGAAATCAAAATCATGGACCACTCTCCTGAGTATGGTCGCTAATTTTGTTTACGGACAATCTGTAAGGGAAGACTCAAACGAATCTCCCTAGTCTGATTGGTTTAGATCTAGAACAAAAACAATACATAATACAAATTCCTTTCCTAGATCAATTGAAATGCAAGATAAGTGAAAGAGATGGATTACCTTACAGGTGCATTTCCTTTCTCCTCATTGATCCAAGTCCCAATCTTCAGATCTTTAGCTGCAAAACCACCCCTTAAGGAGTCTATGGGGTTTTTAAAGAAATTATTAAGTTAATGATACATATTTGTGAATTTGTTTTCGGTTGCACATGTACATTTAAAGGCGAGAGGATACAGGTCCAGGCATAAGTGCAATTAATATTGTCATATGACAAGATTGACGTGGTTGGTGGAGACTTCTCTTCTTGAAACCTCTCTCCTTAGTGTAACCGACTCCATCGCCTTCCATGGAGAAAGGTGGATACCTCCATGTTTAATGCTTCGTCTGTTTGTTTCCAATGATTTTATCACTCTGTTGGTACTAATAAGTGATGGCTCTGTAGGAATATGAGCTCGATCTCCAACAATGATTCATTCAAGCTCGTTCCCCGCTGAAGTTCGCTCCTTTGTTGCTTCGATGCTATTGATGCTCTTGAAAACACCCTTATCATCTTTGATCCAAAAACCTGGTCCTGAAAACACGTCAGACTGAATGCTCCGTGAAGCCCTCATTTTTATCAAATCAATAAAATTTTCTCCTGGTTCTTCTTTCATTGGTTTTCCTTCTTTAGTTTGTTATGTTGTTTTATCGCACCCATATTTATTTGTTGCAATTAAATATGTGCGCTAAATCTGTCATAGTATCCCAAGGGTCCAAAATCATGTACTTCATTACATATTTAGGTTCTTATTGAATGGATTTGTTGTATATATGTCCCTTTTATTTTCGTAACCTGTTTTTTTTTTTTTTTCGAAATTCACAACGTCTTATTTTTTTATTTGGTAATAGTAAATTACATACAATTGTAAATATCATCACTTTGCTTTTATATTTTTTATGGGTTTAGTTTATTTTATTTTTAAATATTAGATTACATTCACGCTCTCTTATGTAAATATTGCATGCATCTTGTTTTTGTTTTTGTTTTCGTTTTGATGGAGGACTGCAAAACCCTAACTCCTTCACTATGTGTCACTGACTTGACTTATACTTAAACTGCTAAAATTTTTGCAGTGAACTTGGAGTTAAGATAGCTTCTATGGTTGGCCTAGTACCAACCAAGAAAAAAAAGTGGGAAGAATTTCTTTTTTCATTGCTGTCTTTTTGTTGATTTTTAGCCTTCACCTTCATCCCTACAATTTTGTTTTTTCCCTATTATCACCCAACTTTGTTTTCTAGTATCCATTAATTTTTTGCTGCTTTAGAGGTGGGGTCTGTTGGCACCCCAACAACTTCTCCTTTATTTTTCAAAATCAAGGCCCCCCCATGTAAATTTTGTAAATATTTTTTTTTTGGTTTTCTTTTATCTTATCTTCCTTGCTTGGTAGATTCGTTCTTGGATTTCTTTCTTCGATCCTTCGCTTTCTGCGCTACTTGTTCTTTGATTTGAATTTCATTGAATAAGGATTTGGTGATGTGTATATCTTTCTTGTTAGCATATTTTGGCCCTTTAGTTGATGAACAACACCTTTTTGTTTTTTACACAAACGGATAAGAGCTTTGTATTAAAAAATAGGAGTCGGATACATAGATATGGGGAGGCTGTTCCAAAAAACTAGAGCTGTCAAGACAGTCTCAAAATGTTCCAGCCTCTGAAGTTCAAAAATGACCTTATGTCTTTTACATTTGAAGCAAATTGCAGAAAAAATACAGCTATAGATAATAACAAACTGCCCTAACAGGATTCAACGAAAATAGAACATACGGCTAATACTGTAAACGCTAGACCAAAAAAGAGAAACTTCAGACCCAAAGTATTAATTTTCATGGTGGTTTCGGGAAATTTTGTCCTTGCTACCTGTGGCTGTTCCTGCATTCCCATCATCTAAATTCAGGATGACCGAGGGACTGTTCCCACTGCTAGTCCTAACACAATCCACCTTTGCATCTACAATTCGAAGACAGCTGTAGAAAGTATCGTATTTGCTCATCAATTTATCAAAACAGTCTTTAGTCTTATCGGTGCTTGAGCGAACTTCTGAGTTGGAGATTTGTACAAAGGTGGCTAAATGGGAGATTGCCTTCTTCATGTCCATGAGGTCGCCTTTGAGCCAACGCACTTGTGCATCCAGATCCTGGAGATGGGATTGAAATTAAGGGGAGGGACTTCCCTGCCCATGGGGAGAGTCCAGGCTTATCAGACCTCCAGTTTCTCCATTTATGTGTTTCCATTTCTTGCTTCTAGTTTCGCTGGGATTGCCATGAAACTGCTACACGCCATGACTGTAGTCAATCGGATTCAAGGGAAGGTCAGAGTCCGTGGTATTTCCGGAAACGAAACCATAGCCAGGGAGCTACGCCGAGTTTCTGCTGCCCTGTCCAAGTCCAAAATCCAGAGGCGTCCACCTTCTTCTACTGCCAAAGTCATCCACCTTAGGCTGATTAAGACAAACCATATTAGTTACACCACCCCTAGGGTGTTCATTTCCACCGACACCATGAAAGAGGTCAGCGAGACATCATTTCTGTCCGCCATTGCAGGTCCCCACAGATTGCACTTGAAAGTTTTTCTTGCATTTTCTGCAATGCTGAGCTAGTGGGCATTGGTTGCATCTCTCCATGGCTGGCGAGGGCAACATAATACCAGGAACAAAATTAGGGTAAGAGACATAGGAAAATAGAGAAGGCAAGTGCAGAGGGTTCCGAATGATACTAAATAATTTGCCACCCTGCATGTTAAAGCTGAGAATCGCCTTGGAGGTCGTCCACCATAACTCCACGCATGTGAGCCAGGTGGTCTCTGTCAGGGATATCCGCCAGTTCAGGGGAGGGAACGTTGTAAAGGAGCGGGAGGATATAGGATAGATATGGAGAGTTAAAGAGAATGATGGGATGGCCATGAGGGAGTAGGGGATGAGGAACAAAAGGTTTAGGAGATTTAGGGAACCCAAGCATCAAGCTCAAGAATGCCATTTATTAGGATATGCCCACAATTCAAACCGGTGCCAACATTGGCCATGGAGTCGGAAGAGTGGTTGTTGTTTCTTAGGATGTGGAAGAAAGAGAGGGAGTGAAAGTCTTTAGCCAATAGAGTGAGATGATGATGCATCGTGGTGGTAGGTTTACTACGAAGGTTGGTTAAAGCGATGGATTCTTTGATGACCACCATTGAGTATCCAAAGACTACAAGGTCCTTTATGTCTTTGCTTCTTGCAATGCCAATTCCTTTTATCAGAGCTAACCACTCCGCATCGTTGTTCGTTCTTTTTCCAATTCCCCAAGCATAGTTATTCCGGTTATTTCCATCGGAGTCTGTAAGGACTCCCCCCGCACCTGCCAACCCGGAGTTGATGAACAACACCTACTTAGTCTTACTTGAGCTTATTTGAGCTAATCATATCTTTCAGTTTGGCTTGGTTGGTTTTAAATGATGCTTCGACAATTGTAACAAATTTTGGTTTGTCGGTGCGTTTGCGAGTTAACGACCATTTTGATAAATCATAATTAATTAACTAAAATCTCAATTGTAATAATTCTGATTTACGTCTTGAAAGAGTTTATATCAAATAACTAGACCATGCTCTTACTTCTGAATTTGAATGATCCATTGACTTTTGCAAGCCTTTAACATTTGATTAAAATTCTTACCCTTCATGAAATTGAGTTTTGACGATTTGTTTTATCTTTACCGCATTGGTCATCTGGCCTCGTGATCATTTAATGATGCTTCCATATCCTTATTTGAGGTTATTCATGGTACTTATTTCATTTTGGCTTGGTTAAATTATCTTAATCCGTCTATAGTCTTACGAAACTTTTCGATTCTTAAATGTATCAACGAATAATTGTATACTTTGATGGATTTTAATAATTCAATTAAGTACTCAATTTTATACGTTCAGTCCTTGTCTTACAAATTTGCGTTTTAAAGAAATAGAGCTTTAACCTTGGTTTCAATTTTGAAAGGATCATTAAATGTTACTAGCCTTAAATTTTTGATGAAAACTTGTCATTTTTGAGATGTTATAATTTTAGGACAAAGTTTAAATAATTTACTTAAGGATTATTTTATAATTTTATTATATCCTAGAGAACATGCTTGGAAACTATGGAAGGAGTCAATGATTCCCATTCATGAAGTGAAGTATTATTTTTCATGAAAAATAATTAATTCTTCTTGTTGATAAACTAATTTTTTAGATGGCTTATTAATGTCTATATATATGAAAATATTTAATTCCTTCTAGTCATCTAATTCCGATCTAAAAGTAATATAGTGAATTTATGCAATATCTTTTGAAAATTCAATATTTGTTAATTATTATTATTGTCTATTCAAAGACAATGTTAATTATTTATTTATTTAATTGGTTTTGATATAATAAACATAAAGCACTATTTACAATGTTAATGCATAATAGTTGCACAGAAACCCTAATTCGTTGTTGCCGTCACGTGAATGATGAAATTAAAAAATGGATCGCGCACCTGTCAGAGATATGTTTTTGCGTGGAGGATTGTGAGCAAACCATGAGGAATTAGCTCAAACGATTGAAAACCCAATTCCCAAATGGAATCCTTTACCCCTAACCAGGACAATTTTGGAAATATCTCAATAGTTTGGGAGAAAAACGTGACCGAACATAGGTGAATTTTCCAGAAATTCATTGCGGCCGGTTTGACATCCAATTGAACGAACCGAACACCTGTGGATTTGATGCTATCCTTCCCACTGCTCTTCACTTCTATAAATTCGACCTCAGAAGTCTGAGAGAGGGAGGAGGGTATCGAGAGACCAGAGGATGAATTTTATTTTGTAAAGTTTCTTTCAAAGAAGTTAGCATGGAAGAACTCCCAGCCAACAATTGGTAGATCAACATGTTTATGAAGAAATGATGCTCCAGATGTATTTGCAGAACTGTTTTGTAAGCTTTTTACAAGTTTTCTTTTACAGAGCAATGGAAATTGACTGTTTATATTTGGTTATCATTATTTCTCAATGAAATTAAGTAAATTACCGGAACTTAGTTCTTTGGTATGCTTATTTTTTTAAGATCATAATCTCTTGAAGTTTATTCTGGAAATTATGATTACTTTATTATTTGATCTATTGACAGAAAATTGATTTAGATTTGCATAATTTAAAGCCTCTAACAATTTTCATTATGTTACTCTGTTAATTGGCAGGATCTTTGAAGCTATTTAGATATGCAATATTTTTTATTGTAGAATTTCTTCTCAATTTAAAATTATTACATTTTTAATTTATGTGTGCAAATTGAGTCAATATTAGTTTCAATCATGCTCCTGATCAGGATAGGTTAGATCTAGTAAATAGAATTTGCATCATAAATTAGATATATATTGCATATTAGTTATATTACATATTTAGGGTTTTAATTGCATGTTTTAGACTCTCCTTAAGAGAGAAAAACATAGATTAGATATAGACAACAAGCAGAGACTTAATAGTTGCTAAATAGAAATTTCATTTTAAATAGATTAGTATAACCTGTAGATTAATAGTTAGTTTTAACTTAGTAGTTTTCATTAGAATTTAGTTTAACTTTTAAATTTGTTAATTAGTTTAGGACACCCTTTTTCTAAGTTTAAGTAGTAGGATTCTCCTTAAGAGAGTGAAACTTAGATGGTAGCAGGCCCATAACCTGCGACAATTAGCCATACCAAACATATCGGGGGCTGCTTTAAGCGCCTTGTGTGGGTTAGTTCTCTTTAGTTGGCCTTGGTCACAAAATCCGACCAACAAATGGTGCTAGAAGGAGGGCATGAGGTAAACAAATAGTTTTTGGTTTCATAAAACATTTATCCTCCGGCTCTTGGTTTTTCATTGTTTTTATTTGTTATTCTTTTAGTTGTCATATATATGCAATCTAGAGCTGGTTAGATGGCAGACTAACCTCTTAAGAGTCAATGTTTTTAATGTTTATCATTTATGACTTCTGCTCAAATCCCTGTATGGGAGTCCAATTTTGCATTGAACCTGCAAGGGCCTTTGCATGAACTTCCAAGAAAGGTAGTAGATCTTTTTCCAAAAATCAATGGTGAGGGAAATGTTTCAGCGAATGAACATATCAGAAAATATGAGTCAATTATTTGCTTGATTAATGTTGTTTATGAAGATATTGTTTGTAGGTTATTTCCACTCACTTTCGAAGGTAAGATATTTAATTGGTTCAATGTTTTACCTGTCAATCAATTCATAATTGGTCGCAATTCAAAAGGTTGTTTGAACATGCTTTTGATGATTATAATCCAATTAAAACTTATCAATATCTTAGTGAAATGCAGGTGAACGATTGTGAATCTATTGGTGATTTCAACATTCGCTTTCGACAGGTATTCTATAGCTTACACAACAATGATAGACCTTCACCAAACGTCATTTTAGAATGGTATGTACAATCTCTTCCCAAAGACATATCTATGTTCATTCTACAAAAGGGAATAATGGATTTACATGAAGCATGTGAGTATGCTCAAAAACTTGAAAAATATTTCAAAAGGTATTCTTCTGAATTTTTTTCTCATTTTTCTTTATATGATGACAAGCATATTGAAGATGAGTTAAAAATTTCGGAATTATCTATATTAGACGAACAAGTTAAGATTTTATGCAATGAAGCAATTGCTTTACAACAAGGAAGAAATATTCAAACAATTACACAGAACAAAAAGGCAAATTAACCTCTAATTTTATCCAAAGTTCTCATTATAATTTTTCTTCCCCAAGTAGATATGCTGAATGTCTCACTTCTAACCTTCATTGTCTAGAATCTGAGCCCAAAATTTTAGAAGAAGATTTTACCTCTAATGCTTCTAATGTGTCAAATGAAGATTCTATCTTAACTAAACATTTGTATTTTTCCGAATTCAATCATATCATGGATGAGAATAGAGTTGGGAATGAAAATAATTTATCGTTTGCTTCGCATGATTTAGAAAATTTTATTTTAATAGATGATAAGCATGAAGATACTTTTTCCTTCCCATTTGATCAATCTATGCATTCTAATGTTGATGAAGATCTAGGAATTATTAATCAAATATTTCAAAGCATTAGTTGTAGTTTAGATTTCGAAACACAAATTGAATCCTTATTATTTTCAAAAATATGAATTAGACAATCAATTAACTGAATATCATTCCTTTTCATTTACTAGATTAAATGATCATGAAGAACATAATGAAGATAGGTCCTTGGAGAAAGAATTGGTTGAAATTGAAAATGAATTTCATAGTATTTGTTCTAATTACAACTTGATTAAAGATCAAATTTTTAAGGAAAAGCTAATACCGACAAATATTTTGAAAAACATGAAAATCCATGCTTTTGTCTATTTTAAGGAAGAATATGATAGAAATCAGTCAAGCCCTATTCACAACAAAACACATGCCTATGATGTTGATTCAGTTAATTCACACAATTATAAGTTGGAAGAAAAACCTGTTGGTAGTTTACCTTGTATAAACTTTACAAATGTGAAAGATTTTGAGGAACCACAAATTTCATAAAATATGATTGACAAGAATGTTTTGTATAACAATAAAATTTCTTTAAATGAAGCATTCTCTATTAAGTCTTTTTCCGAATCATCAAATTTTATGTGTCCTTGTGATGAGATATCTACTCAATTCATTGAATCTTATAGCTTCCAATCTGATTTACATGATCCAATTTTTACATGGTTGGAAGAAACATATTTAAAGAGATTTCCTTTTCCTTTTCCTTTCTTTCTTGATAGTAGATTTGATTTAATTTTTTCTATCATTCAATATGAAGCACCTCGATTCCCAATATTGACGTTTGACGGATTCCATTTTGCAGAATTGGAAGTGCTTCAATGGTTTCATTGGTTATTTGATTTTACTTGATCTTTTGTATATATGTAGTTTAGCGTAGGAGGAGGATAACTAGAGAATTAATGAGTTTACTTTTGGTTTCAATAAAGCAGTTATCAATAATTTCGATGAAAGATGAACCATTATAAAAAACATGTTCGAGGAATTTTTCACTGTTTATGTTCTGTCCATATTATATTCTTAAACATTTCTTGTTTGAATTATATTTCAGTTTCATGACCTTTAATATGAAATGTTTAATTTAACATGATGACACAAGAATATATATTTTTAATTCTGCATGTGATCTCATTTTTCTACATGGAATTTAATGTGGCTTGCTTATTTTCAAATTGATATCATGACTACACACTTAATTAGATTTTCCATCATTTCAATTGTATATATGATTAAAGGTTTTAGTTGTAAGCAAAGGGACATCTCTTCTAGTTTTTACTTTATTAATGTGTCATTTTCGGTTACTAATTGAAAGTGATGTTAATCTTGCAGGAGTAAAAATGTTTCGTTGGCTTCAGCAGATTTTTTTTACTTTACTTAACTTTTAGTTACCTTTGATCTTATTGCACATATGTACATATGTAGCTTAGGGGTAGTTTTTGATTAGTTACTTTGTTTTTCCGTTTCACAAGTAGGTTGCTTATTTTCAATAATGTACAGTTAATGAGCGATGTGTCGATTGTCGACAAAGGCGAGTTGAGTTGTCATTTCAGGGAAGTACTCATTTATATTCCTTATCTCTTTCGATTATTTTGTCTTGCTTATGATTTTATTCCTTAGTCATTCCATTTCAAGTCTTATCTCTAACTGACGATAAATTATTAAGACCTAATGATGAAATTTTTACACCTGATTGATTAACTAAAAGCTTTGAAAGAAGGACAAATCTAAAAAAAAAGATGGTAGAGAGTTATTTTCAATTTTTCACTCTCTTCTAAATTGCAACTCTCTCACTTTGTAATTATTGTCATAAACTGCACTATTCCGTTTGTTTTTCCTTTCGTAAATATTGTCAAATAAAGGGTATGATTTATTCAATCTTTTCATCCATTAATTAAATCAACTTTATCATGATCCTAAGAAACGATGAAATTTTTAACAATTGAATGATTTCGCAATATTAAATTTTTCCGAAACTTGACATCAATAACGAGCTTATGATGCTTCTTGTAAAATCACTATATTTGTTTCATGATATCTATTCTGACATGCATATTATATTCACATCTCTTGTTCCTATTTGTGTTTTTATTTGACGATTTTGATGAAATTGCTAAATGATTAATCCGTAGTATTACCATATCATGGTCAAATTAAATATTGGGAGATTTGTCGTCATTCATTATGCATGTCACGGTTTTGTGATTTCTACATTATTTTGTATAGCTCGTCTTATGGAATATGACCGTATATCGATTTTCAAACTTTGAGTTCATTTACCTTCTTCGACGGTCAGTTTAATTTTCGGAAAAGTCCCAATTTTTTGCTTATCATTCAAGATTTAACATCTTTGTGAATACTTAATTCTTCTTTTCTTTTGATTTGTGATACATACTTTTGCTTGAAAATTTTCTTTTATCAGGTCCTATCCTGTATATAAGTTTTAGCTGTTTTGGTTAAATTCGTGATTTTTATTGATTTCAAGATAGCTTGGTTTTCAATAATAGTTTTGATATTTGTGAGTCTTTTTGAATTTTTTTTTCTTAGTTTGCTTAAAAATTTGGGGTTGTAAATAAATAACACTATGTTGGCACATTACCTTGTTTTTACATGCTTCTCTATTTATAAACCTGACAAGTTTAAAAGGGTGATCCTTACAAATACCCTCTTCTTCTGTCAAAATTTTGACCATGGCAAGATTAGCCTTGTCTTTGAAAAATCTATTATGGACCATACTGATGGCTTGGTTGAGTTACCCGACTATTATCTAGAATCTTCATTTTTCAAAATGATGCTATAATATAGATGAGTTTAATTTCAAAGGAATCCTTTTCCCTAGATTAAAGTAAGTCAATAATTGTAAGTTATTTTAGACTTTTTACTCCATCCTTTGCTCTTTAGTGGGCCGTTTAGACCAGCTTCCCCATCCACTAAGTAATCTCTATTGAGATTAACAATAACCTTAGCATTATTCATTATACATAACGGTAATAAAATCTAAGGGATTAAATGAAGAACGAGAGGTCTCATCATGAGCCGACCTATCATGATCATAAGCTCTGTTGAAGTGACATTACCGCATATGGTTACCAAGCCAGGGTAATGGCTCTTAGTCATTTAATTAGGAGAAAGGAGGTCTCAACACGAGCCGAACTTTTCATTTTTCAACAGTTCTTGTGAATGATGCTGCCAGCATTTGGTTACCAAGCCAAGGTAGTAGTCTTCAGTTGATGTCTTTGTTAATATTAGTTTTTGTTGTAAATAAGTCAATAATTAAAGTGGTTAACTAAGGAACATGAGGTCTCGTTATGAGCCGGTCTGTTAATGATCATGGATCCTATTGGTTTAACATTGCCAATATCCAGTCACCAAGCTGGGGTAGTGGCTCTTGGTTTAAAAAATCAAGGGACATGGGGTCTCATCACGATCCAGCCTACTCAATTTCTGATAGTATTTGTGAATAACACTGGCATTATCTAGTTACCACACTAGGACAATGGTCCTTAGTTAATGTCTTTATTTAAAAAAAAAAATGAAATATGAGAAAAAATAAAATTTTACTTTTAATTATTTATATCTAGTGGATGGGATACAAGCATCTAAGTGAGGTTAAAAGGTTTATCCTGTGGTATTGAGGTCATACCTATATACTACATGTTTTATGACTTGTTTTGGTTAAGAGAAACTGATTCCTTTGAAAATTTTCTTCCTGCATTTGTAGAATGATCATTTATCTTTATAAGCTTTGGATAATGGTCGGGATAGTTTGATTGATTTTGAAAGTTTTGGTTCAATCTTTCCCATATAAGCCAATGGTGGGATTAAGTTATGTGATTGGGAGTTTGACATTTGAAGAGGCCTTTATCATTATTTCTCTTATATTATATATAGTCTTCAGGTAAAACATACAGAGATAATTGGTTCGTTTAGCTTGTTGCGATTTGTTGGCACCCCAACAACTTCCCCTTTATTTTGCAAAATCAAGGCCCCCCCCATGTAAATTTTGTAAATATTTTGTTTTTGGTTTTCTTTTATCTCATCTTCCTTGCTTTGGTAGATTGGTTCTTGACTTTCTTTCTTCGATCCTTCGCTTTCTGCGCTGCTTGTTCTTTGGTTTGAATTTCATTGAATAAGGATTTGGTGATGTGTATATCTTTCTCATTAGCATATTTTGGCCCTTTAGTTGATGAACAACACCAACTTAGTCTTACTTGAGCTTATTTGAGCTAATCATATCTTTCGGTTTGGCTTGGTTGGTTTTATATGATTCTTCGACAATTGTAACAAATTTTGGTTTGTAGGTGCGTTTGCGAGTTAACGACCATTTTGATAAATCATAATTAATTAACTAAAAGATCAATTGTAATAAATATGATTTACGTTTTGAAAGAGTTTATATCAAATAACATGACCATGCTCTTACTTTTGAATTCGAATGATCCATTGACTTTTTTCAAGCCTTTAACATTTGATTAAAATTATTACACTTCATGGAATTGAGTTTCGATGATTTGTTTTATCTTTACCGCATTGGTCTTCTGGCCTTGTGATCATTTAATGATGCTTCCATATCCTTATTTTAGGTTATTCATGGTACTTATTTCATATTGGCTTGGTTGAATTATCTTAATCCTTCTATAGTTTTGCGAAACTTTTTGATTCTTAAATGTATCAACGAATAATTGTATAATTTGATGGATTTTAATAATTCAATTAAGTACTCAATTTTATACGTTTAGTCCTCGTCTTACAAATTTGCATTTTAAAGAAATAGAGTTTTAACCTTGGTTTCAATTTTGAAAGGATCATTAAATGTTACTAGCCTTAAATTTTTGATGAAAACTTGTCCTTTTTGAGATGTTATCATTTTAGGACAAAGTTTAAATAATTTACTTAAGGCTTATTTTATAATTTTATTATATCCTAGAGAACATGCTTGGAAACTATGGAAGGAGTCAATGATTCCCATTCATGAAGTGAAGTATTATTTTTCACGAAAAATAATTAATTCCCCTTGTTGATAAAATAATTTTTTAGATGGCTTATTAATGTCTATATATATGAAAATATTTAATTTCTTCTAGTCATCTAATTCCGATCTAAAAGTAATATAGTGTTTATGCAATATCTTTTGAAAATTCAATATTTGTTAATTATTATTATTGTCTATTCAAAGACAATGTTATTTATTTATTTATTTAATTGGTTTTGATATAATAAACATAAGGCACTATTTACAATCTTAATGCATAATAGTTGCATGGAAACACTAATTTTTTGTTGCCGTCACGTGAAGGATGAAATTAAAAAACAGATCGCGCACTTGTCAGAGATATGTTTTTGTGTGGAGTATTGTGAGCAAACCGTGAGGAATTAGCTCAAACGGTTGAAAACCCACTTCCCAAATGGGCTCCTTTACCCCTTCCCGAGGAAAATTTTGGAAATATCTCAATAATTTGGGAGAAAAACGTGACCGAATAGAGGTGAATTTTTCAAAAATTCGTTGCAGACGGTTTGACATCCAGTTGAACGAACCGGACACCTGGGGATTTGATGCTATCCTTCCCACTGCTCTTCACTTCTATAAATTCGACCTCAAAATTTTGAGAGAGGGAGGAGGGTATAGAGAGACCAGAGGATGAATTTTATCTTCTCTGCATTTTCTTTTGTAAATTTTCTTTCAAAGAAGTTAGCATGGAAGCACTCCCAGTGAACAATTGGTAGATCAACATGTTTATGAAGAAATGATGCTCCAGATGTATTTGCAGAACTGTTTTGTAAGCTTTGTACAAGTTTTCTTTTATAGAGTAATGGAAATTGAATGTTTATATTTTGTTATCATTATTTCTCAATGAAATTAACTAAATTGAGGGAACTTAGTTCTTTGGTATGCTTACTTTTTTTAAGATCATAATCTCTTGAAGTTTATTCTGGAAATTATGATTACTTTATCATTTGATGTATTGACAGAAAATTGATTTAGATTTGCATAATTTAAAGCCTCTAACAATTTTCATGATCTTACTCTATTAATTGGTAGGATCTTTGAAGCTATTTAGATATGCCATATTTTTTATTGCAGAATTTCTTCTCAATTTAAAATTATTACATGTTTAATTTATGTGTGCAAATTGAGTCAATATTAGTTTCAATCATGCTCCTGATCAGGATAGGTTAGATCTAGCAAATATAATTTGCATCATAAATTAGTTATATATTGCATATTAGTTATATTACATATTTAGGGTTTTAATTGCATGTTTTAGAACTCATATCATTAAACAGTGAGACTCTCCTTAAAAGAGAAAAACATAGATTAGATATAGACAACTAGCTTTGATTTAATAGTTGCTAAATAGAAATTTCATTTTAAATAGATTAGTATAACCCATAGATTAATAGTTAGTTTTAACTTAGTAGTTTTCATTAGAATTTAGTTTAACTTTTAAATTTGTTAATTAGTTTAGGACACCATTTTTCTAAGTTTAAGTAGTAGGATTCTCCTTAAGAGAGTGAAACTTAGATGGTAGCAGGCCCATAACCTGCGAGAATTAGCCATACCAAATATACCGGGGGCTACTTTAAGTGCCTTGTGTGTGTTAGTTCTTCTTAGTTGGCCTTGGTCATAAAATCCGGCCAACAGGGTCTCTTGGTGGTGTGGTACTTGACACATGTGACATGCTGTTGGTTCGTTGTAAATGTGGCATTTATTTACCTAAATAATCGGTCATCAAAGATGAAGCTGGTGGATCCTTCTTAAAACACGAACCCTAATCTCAATCACAACACTTTACTCCAGGTGAATGAGTCTGAGTATGGTAAAACAGATGGTTTTCAGAATAACATACTGCATTTCAAAGGTTATACCGGTTTTCAAGAGGAGCATTTGAATGTGTAGGAAAGGAATACATGTCGTTGAATCACTGGTGATAAAGTTCGTGCTCATAGAAATATCAAAATATTCAAAGAAAAAGAGGGCTTACAATAGTTCATCATCGGTGCAGATGTTAACCTGGATTGTGTGGCAGTTCTTGCAAAACGTGCATTAGCCGACTGTTTAGATCCAAGCAAGGTTTCAAAAATGGAGTTGGTTTCGTGGGTTAACTAGACATGGTTTCCTGTTTTTGGATATGCCCCATGCATTAATATGCTTGTTAATGGATGGATGTGCTTCATCTTCCTTGATGAGAAGCATATTCAGTAGATTCTGGAAAGTTTCTGCCTCATTAAAGAGGGTTCGTTGGTGTTAAAACGTTGGCATTCTGCCTTTAATCTAGAAAAAGAGAAGATGGCATGACGCCACCTCTGGATAGTAATGCCGAGATTTCCACTGGAACTGTGCACATCAAATACACTAGAGGTTTGACAAACACACTCGACAAATTTATTAGAGTGTATAAACGAAATCTCTTTGGGATGGAGAAAAAGATAACAAAGGTAATGGTAGAATTCGACATTAGAGATGGTCTTCCTGCAGAATTTGAAATACTTTGGGGCTCTAGGGTTTTCTGGAAAAAGTTGGATTACTTGAATATACCTTTAGATGCTACATGTGCAGAGAAATGAGCCATGTGAGAGAAAAATACCCATATATTCTGTCTAGCATCAAATTAGAACCCTCTGCTGATGACAGTGAATTCGTGAAGGATCATCGGGGTCAACAATTTATCCACTCCTTAGACCAGACTGAACAAATCAACATGACAATTTATTCTCTAGGTATGTTAAATCATGATTCCCCAACACATTACGAAGGGGTTGCAAAAGAAGAACTACATTTTTATATTTCGACTCAGAAGATATTTAATGATAAATTATCTTTGTCTGGTTCTATTAGACCCGATGGTCCTTTTATTAGTAATTCCTCTACTATAAATAATTTTGATATTGATTATGGAATTATGGATACAAACCCAAACTCCCCCTCATCTAAGAATAGGGTTTCTGCTGTCGATGTTGATTTAATGTCTAAGGATAATGTTATTACAGATTCTCCATCTCTGGACCATATGGATAAGTCACTTGTGACCAAACCTCCTCATCCTTATGCAAACCCTAACACATCGTCCACTGAACAATCCAGATTATCTCCTTCTGGTCATAATGGGAAATTGGGATCTATATCTATTCAAACTATGGAGCACGATGCTACCCCAACTTAAAATCCCCCTTGGAAGTTTATTCTAAAAACCCTTCGGAAGTCCTTTGGGTATCCCCTACACATTCCATTTGTTTCCATAATGTCACCATTAGGAATAGAAAGAAAAATAATAAAAAATATTTAGACTCTGATATTATGCCTCAGTATGTTCCTCTGTGAGTTTGTTTAGCAGATTCTGATAATCATTTTCCAGATTTGACTGCTCCTTCTTCACCCAGGGCCCTTAGAGCATTGATTCCCAATCTATAAGTTTCTAAATGACTATACTCTCCTTAAACATCCAGGGACTTGGGAGGGATGTTAAGGTTAGGGCCCTTTCCAAGTTAATTAAAGCTACTAACCCTTTAGTTATCATTCTTCAAGAAACAATGTGTTTTGGACACCAAGCAATTAAAACTATTTCTAATATTTTACCTAACTGGGAGATTTGTGTTGTGGATGTGTGTGGTTTGTTGGGGGGTTTATTATCTTTCTGGAATCCTTGTTTTACTTCTTTCAAACCTTATCAGACCTGTGGTGGAATCCCGATGGAAGGTACATTTAATAGTTATGACTTCCCTTTAGCAATCCTAAATTGCTACGGACCTTATAAAAATAGGGGGTCCTTTTGGAATTTGGTTGAGGGTAGTGGTCTATTAAGAACAAACCACTCAATCATTGCAGGAGATTTGAATTTTACACTTTATCCTGCAGAAATTTGGGGATCCTCTGCACATGATGACATGATGCAGACTACTTCACAAATGTACTCAAGAGAAACAATTTAATTGATGTTTCCCCTGTAAAACTGGATCCAACATGGACCAATAGGAGAAGTGGTAAAAAGGGTATAAGTAAAAGACTAGACCGATTCATCATGAGCATTAATTTGGTAAATATGATTCAAAAGTACAGAACTTGGGTGGATAAAACCATCTTGTCAGATCACTTAGCAATTTTTTTACAATTGGATCGATCTAGCCAATGTCAGAACTTCCCTTTCAAATTTAATAGCTCTTGGCTATTACTAGAGGACTTTAATTGCTGAGTTAGGGAGACCTGGAAAACTCTACATCCACCAGATGATTTCAATCCGATGAATAGACTAGCGTGGAAACTAAAATCCTTAAAAAAGGTGGTTAATACTTGGGATATAAATAAGAAAGCTGAAGACCAAGAGGAATTCAATGCTATAGACGAAAAAATGAGAAAGATTATGGAAAAATATGATTCTCTAATCCCTGATGAGGATGACAGAAGACAACTTAAGGATTTAGAGATAAAAAGACTGGTGTTACTCAGACATGAGGAAATGAATTGGAGACTTAGTAAGAGTTGTGAATTGTGGATAAAGCTTGGTGGTAACAATACTAAGTTTTTCCATATCTATGCCACAAATTGATGAAACATTAATGCAATCTAGGAAATGCCTGATGGAAATGGGACCATGGTAAATTCTCCGGCAGATTAAAGGGGTTGGCAAAATCCTATTTTTCATCAGCTTTTAAAGATCCCGAAACTTGCAATATTGATGCTCAATTAAATGTTCTATGACATATTCCATCCTTTGTGGATCTAGAGGAAGGGCTGGGCATTGGAAATAATTTTACCATGAATGAAATTGAAGAGGCCTTAAAGCAATTTGCAAAAGAAAAGAGTCCAGGTCTAGATGGATGAACTGTCGAACTCTTTCTTGCATTTATGGATGTGATGGGACAGTATTTGCACTCTATGGTGGATTTTTCAAGATCACAAGGTTATGTTTTAGGTTCCCTAAATTCTACTTTTATCACGCTCATCCCGAAGTGTAACAAACCTTCCTCATTTGGTGATTTCAAACTAATTTCTCTATGCAATTTGGCTTATAAACTCATCATTAAAATAATTTCGATGAGATTAAAACCTTTCCTTTCCAAAAGGATGTCTAGAGAACAATTTGGATTTCTAAATGATAGGAAGATACTGGATGCTATAGGCATTACTCAGGATGGTATGCACACCATAAATATGAAAAATATTGATGCACTTCTTTTAAAAATGGATCTTGTTAAAGCATATGATCGATTGGACTAGGGATTCCTCCGTCTTTTCCTCCATATTTGCCTTCCTTTATCGGTCACAAAATGGATCATGTCATGTATTACTTCAACACATTTCTCTGTTCTTATCAATGGATATCCCACAGGTTTGTTTAAAATCTCAATGGGTATTAGACAAGGATGTCCATTATCCCCCCTGTTGTTTTTACTTGTAATTGAGGGTCTCAGTTGTATGATCAATAAGGAAAAATATGAAGGAAGGATACATGGGGTTAAAATATCAACATCTGCTATTAGTTCCCATCTGCTGTTTGTTGATGACATTATACTTTTTGGTGGGGGAAACATTCAGGAATGGGCATGTTTCAAAGAGATTATTGACACTTTTTGTGAGGCTACTGGGATGGAGGTTAGCCTAAGAAAGTCATGTTTTTATTGCGATAACCTGGATAATCATAATACACATGACATTATATCTATTATGCCATACAATTTATACATGATATGAAAAAGGAATCAAATATTTGGGATATTATTTGAAACCTGCAGGTTACAGGGTTTCAGATTGGCACTGGCTTGTGGAAAAATTTGTGAGGAAAATTAATCACCGGACTTTCAAACTTCTTTCTATAGGGGGAAGACTGATTTTTGAAAACTGTCTTCATGGGAATCCTAGTCTATTGGCTGTCATTAGAAAATGTTTCAAAAAATATTCTGAATTGGATAAGCAAACTTGCTTTTAGATTCCTTTGGAATGGACATGCAGAATGTCAGCAGTTACAAAAGGTCAAGTGGGACAGACTGTCCAAACCATACTACTGGGGTGGCTGGAATATAAAAAACATTTTTTGGTTTAGTACTGCTTTATATCTTAAAACCTTTTGGAGGGGTATATTTGGTAATAGCCTTTGGACAAAGGTAGTACATACAAAATACATAAAAAAAGGACTATTATTATGGATCAAGAATCCAAACAAAACTAGCAGAAACTCATCAAATTTTTAGACTGGGTTCATCAAATCATACTCTTGGATTGGAAAAGGTCTTACCTGGAAATTGGGTGATGGAACCAAAGTTATGGTAGGCATTGATCCTATAATTGGCATGGAAGAAAATTATTATTTTTCAGATTACATTATAGAATATATTGCTAGTATTGGCTATATTACTCTTGCACAGATCAAAAGGAAAGAATGGCAAGTTCCTTCAAACTCATATTGGATGACAGCTTCAAACTTAAGACTAGAGGGATCTGGGGCATCTGAGTGGAACAATTATATTTCACTCCTTAATTCTACAGGTCTTAGTCTCTGCTTAGAAAAATACACATTTATTTGGTATCCAAATGCCTCACTTGGACTCATTACTACAAAATCTGCACATTGGACTATTGCTCAAGAATATAATCCAACTGTTCCCAAATGGTGGTACAAGAAGATATGGAGATGGAAGATACCACTAAAAATTAAATGCTTCCTTTGGTTCTCTTTTGAAAATTGTCTTAAGACTTTGGATAATTTGATCCATAGGGGTCTTATTTGTCCAAATGTCCGTGCACTATGTATGCAGAGTGAGGAAACAATGGAGCACATTTTATCACACTGTCAGTATACAAAAATGCTTTGGGAAAAAATATGTATGTCCCTAAATATTCATAAAACTTGGGGAACATATCCTTTTGAAAAAAACTTGTATTGCTGGCATAAAGAGGTTCCAGATCCCAAAATTTTACCTACTTTTGTTTCTTGGAGCATATGGAAGGTTCAGAATGCATTAATCTTTGAAGACAAAAAAATAAATCTTGAAGAAAATTGCAGAATGATCTTAATCCTTTATAATGGTTATGGTGATAAGGAAAAATATCATTATAGACAGAAACAAAAGACCAGTTCTCTAGATGATAGAAATGTTGTGGGCCTCTTCGATGGGGTTGCACAAAATGGAAGATGTGCAGTAGGTGTCATACTGAAACTGAATCACTCACACTTTTTTAAGTTTAAAATGAATTGTGGCACAGGGACTAATATAAAGGTTGAATTTTTGGCATTATGGGTTCTGTGCAAAGTTGCAAATATTTTTAGATTGGATTCCATCAAGATATATGGTGATTCACTTATCACAATACAATGGGCTCAGGGAATCCACAACCTGCAGGTATTGTCCCTTCATTATTGGTGCAGACACATTAAAACACTACTTTCATCCTTCATTTCTGTGGACATACAACATTTATACATGAATTTGAATTCAGAAGTAGACCTTCTCTCAAAGTTTTCCCTATATGAGGATGAAGGAATCCTATTTTGGGAGGAGCATGAAGATGATACTCTGACAAAATCTGGCTCACTCAACGTTTTGTTCTCTTAGATCTTATCGGATTTTCTACAATATGTAAATTCTGAAAGCTTATTTTCCTTTGGATGTTAGGTTTCATATATTGGCTTTCTGTTTGGTTATTTTATGGAGAAGGAAATAGTTTCAATGTAGACTAATTTTATATAACACCTTTTTGGTGACAAAATACTCATCATGCCTATGAGATGAGTTATGCCCGGTTTATATACCTTTTGATTCTATAATGGAATATCAAAAGAATAGTTTTTTTTTTTGTTTTTTTGTTTTTTCTACTGAAAAAATAAATATTGCATGCGTCTCTCTTTATATATATTTTTTGTTAAGTGTTTTACATTGTGTCAAATCTATTATTTTCCTTTCACTTTTTATTTCATAAGATCAAATATAAAATATATGAAACATAAAATTTAAAGTCTAAGATTTGTTCATGTAAATGGGGCCTTAGTATGTTGTTTTCATTGGTTATGTAAATATATGTATATAATATTCTTAGCATCATTTCCTTTTGGGTTCCTTTTGTTTTATTTAAGTCTTTCTTTTTTATTATTTAAGGATCATCAATATAAAAAAACAAAAGGTCCCTCTAAAAAAGGAAAACAAAAACAAAGGATATGCAAAGGAGAATAATAAATATTTTCCCGCATGCTAATATAGATTCATGATCTAAATTAAACATATTTTGCAAGCGTGCATGAACATGTTCTTCTTATAGTTACGGAATAAGTTAGTTATGTATTTGTTTCAAGTTAATCTACGTGAGGTGCAAGATTCTTCCTGTCACACTTGCCCTATTGTAAATACGTTATTTAGTATTTTGTTTATTTCCTTTCATTGATTGCATAGGGTGCACGACTTTTCCTGTCACCTTATTACGCTTGTAAACAATTTAGTTATGATTTAATTCTCATTTCGGTCAAGTGCGCAAGTTGCATGATTGTTCCTTGCATGGCGCATCACTCAAGATAGAGACAAGATGGTTATGTTTCACGATTGTTCACATGGACTTGACTCATCTTATACTGCTGAAAATACAGGGTGATCATTCTTACCTCTTCCTGCTCAGCTGTGTGGGAGGTCGAGAGGTTGTTGCGTAGGCATTCCATCTTGCGCATCAAAATTTTCTAACAACCATACTGGGGAGGATCGTTCAATGGTTTTCCTGTAGTTTTATTTTAATGCCATATATTTTTGTTAGCATATAATTCCATGAAGTTGCATAATCATGACAAACACTGATCTTGATTTGATTGCGAGCCTCTGTATGGTCGAATGTCCTACCTTTGCAGGTTATCCTTGGGAGTCTTCACATGACCATTTTCTTAAGTTTATTCAATTTCACCAGTCAATAGGAATTCAAGACATTTATAATTATTTATGCTTATTCCATGCCTCTCTTTATGAGAAAGCGAGAGATTGGTATAATTCCATAACACCAAATACTAATATTGTGGAAAGAGGTCTTTTCGTAAAATTTACCATTGACTTTCTGCCTTCATCCATACCTCAATTCTTTAAATATTTTCTTAATACTTATACTGTCTCTCCTTGCTGTAATCTCTCTCATAGATGGGAATTAGCTGATGGTGAACTTGCACCTCACAATCCATGTGAGGAGGCCACCTCTGATCCTTATGTGATTGATGAAGAGACTCTATCTAATATATTCCCATTCGATAACTCTCTTTTTAGGATGGATCATGTTCGTTTACACAACCTTTCATTCGATGACCAACACTGTGATTGTATTGAGCCCCAAACTCGTGTTCAATGTCTCGAGTCCTATGACTTAATTCGAAACTTACCCTCTCATCATGTTTTGCATGATGAAGTTGTGTTGAGAGAATTTCGAGGAAGCAAATTCAGTCTCTAATCAGGATTATACTATGAAGACCCAATAATCGATGATTATCTGGAAGAGGAAACCTTTCAAAATGAAGAAGAGGCTGATTCTTCATTTGATTTCTTTGTTGACAATATGGTCGAGGACTTATTTTCCTTCGAGTCTCTGCCAAAAGGATTCTCCTTTTGCATTAACAATAACCCAAAGGATAATGGAAACCTAACTAATTTTCTTGAACCTATTCTTAATGTCCCACTGATAATGACTTGGGACCGATCTTTGATGAGTATCCTACTAAGGATCACGAGTCTTTTCCTTATAAAGATCAAGGTGATGTTCTTGAAATTAACGAGGATGCTTGTTTTCATCATGAACCTTGTATCTATCCAACACCTTTCATTCAGGAAGATGATGTCAAGAAAAATATTATATTTTCAAACCTCTTGTTCCAATCAAAATATCATTCCTTCAAATATGATGATCTAGGTTTAAAGAATGAGACTACAAATCTTAGTATCGATCAAGGAATTATAGATCGATCAATTTAAGACCTAAAATCAGTTATTGTCATCCCTACAAGTGAAAACTTTCTTGGTCTCCCTTCCCATTTGAAATATAAATATGATTCCTTGTTTCCAATGGAGATCCCAACTCAAAACCTTAATAATGATTTTTCTTTTGAAATGGAATGCAATGCAAGATTTATTGGTTGGCAGGTCCTACGAGATAGTGACTAGTTCTTTTGGATTTTGGTCAACCCTCATTGTGTACCACATGTAATTGCTGGTTGGAATTCCTTTTGCAATTGTTACCACATTAGAAATTACACCAGTGGGGTCAAGGATGTGTTCTTGTATGAAAAATTTCACTCACCATGAGTTTAGACATTTACTCACCTAACCTTATACACAAATAAAAACTAAGTTTGAAGGAGTGATTTCTAGAAAGAATTAAACTTCTAAAAAATCTCTTAAGAGAAAAGGAGCGGCCCCATAATTTCCAAAAAATTTGGGGATCTGGTTGTAGCAACAACAGGATCCTAATGGGGTCTCCCGATATACGCAAGGTACATGGGAGCTCCAATCCGTAGTAGTACTGTCTAATGCAAAACCATTCAACATGATCCTTCCTATATACCGTTGAGTACATGAAGAACCTTTCTATATACTGTTAAGTATGTGAAAGGTCGTTCGATATACCGACTAGTACGTGGAATAACTAAAATCCCCCATAATGCAGTGTAGGAAAATAACGACAGCTCCTACTCTTAAAGATGCCAGAACACGTCTCTAACCTATCACTCAAGTTGCTAAAACATTTTAACTTAACTAACGCTTGATTTTATCTTATGTGGTTAAGTGGACAGATGAAATTTAGACCTGATTCAAAACCATGCAAGTATGAGCTGCAAATCTTCTTTTCAATGAAGTCCTACTTAAGAAGGAGAGAGAGATAGTTTTTCTACCCAAATGCACAACCCTATGCAAATGCAATTTTTTTTTCTTTTCAAAATGATGGAAAGAAGTAAAAAATTCAAAATCATGCACCCAAAACTATCCTAAAGCGATAAAAGAGATATTTCTATGAACATCAAATGCAAGAACTCTATTAATCCATTTCCTATCTTTTTACACTTGAAAAAGACACATCTTAGCTATGGAAAAGAAAAATTCCATGAATGTTTCCAATCAAGTGAAATGCAAAGAATAAGCACTCAATAATATTTTGTATCTCAAATGCACAAAAATATGAAACAACCTTTGTTCTTCTTATGAGTGTAAGACCAAGAATGTCAAATGGTCAAACTAAGACAAGAAGAATATTTATGTTTTTCAAGTTTGTGAATCTAGCAAAAGAGTGAAAAAATTTGGCTTCTCTTTGAACTAAAGTGGAGACAAAGAATCAATCTTTCGAACATTCAATAGATAGCTCTGCGTGTAAAGGAAACGAGATGTACAACCCAAGAAAATGAGGCTAAAAAAGACATTGATATCCCATACTTTTCAAGTCTTTAAAACAAGCCAATCCACACCAAACAAAAAATTATTTTGAAACCATAATATGGGTCAAAGAGACTGTAGGATACACGATTCACGGCCCCCCAAGCCATGAGGGGGAATTTTTTTCCAAAAATGCAATTCATTTCGCTTAAAAATGTAAGCAAAAAACTAGTTTTGACTCAAAGGGACAAACATGGATCCAAATCTCAAGAAGAACCAAGAAAAGAGGAAAATTACAGATCTAGAATGATATTGACACAAATAGAGGAAAAATCTCAGAAGAAACACCTGATCCAACTTTCAAGTAGGGATTTTAACCTAAATACAAAATTTTGGAGGGTGACGCAATCTGCTAATACACACTAGAGTGTTGGCTTCTCAGTGACGCAGGTTTCCTACATAGAAAGTGCGTCGATGATGCCTCTTGTACACTGACATAGTGCATAAGTGATGCAGTTTGATCACGAACAAAGTGCATCAGTGAACCAGTGACGCATGGAAAACACAACCTAGGTGCAACAGGAGAAATTAATAATTGAAAAAGGTAAATATACCGAACTGAAACCAAGTAATTGGAGGAACTAAAGAACTTAGAATGAGACTAGATTACCCAGTAACTTAGAAAAGAATAGATCCAACAGAAACAAGGAAAATCAAGTAGGTCTAAGAGGGTCAACAAGGAAATGAAAATCACAAATTAACACTTCAAAGATCATGGACTCTCCCCAACAGAATCACCAATTTTGTTTGAATACATTTCGTTTATGCGACAAGGACGAAGCTCTCTAGTATAAATGATGTAGATCTAGTACAAAACACAATAGAACATATAAAATTTCCTAGATTAATCGAATTGCAAAGAGTGTGGAGGAATTACTTACCTCACTGCTATGGTGATGCCTTCTCATTTGATGTAGTCCACGATCTTCAATTACAAAACAACATACACCAAACAAGTAGGAGCATGATAATAATAATAAGCAATATTGATTAATCTAAACATGCGGTCAAGGAAGAAAGTTCTAAAGATCCAACATAGATAATATTTATGGAAATAATATATATTACTGTATCAAACAAATTACAAAGGGAGAGATTACAACCGTGCCTTGATGTCACAACTTCTTTCAACAAGCCTTTTTCCTTAAAGATCCAACCTTGTTCCTCAAAGAGAAGGGACACTTAGTTCTAAGATGATTTTAGTAGCATTTGGATGCTCTCACTTCTCCCCCCTAATAACTGAAAGTGAGCTTACATTTATAGGCCAAAGAGGATATAAAGAGTTGAGGATTCTATGGAGAAGTTTAGGGGATCATCCCAAAGGGACAAGGGTTTGATTGCCACCTATGCAGATTTATAGGGATAAGCCTCAGATTCGTTCTAGAAGACTCTCGAAAATTATCTTTTTTTCCCTTTAACTAACACTGACACACCTTGTCAACTGGAAACCTGCGCCAATGAGGGGTGACACATGATTCATGAAAGAAACAGGAGCCAACGATGCACTCTGTCAATGTGCAAAGTGCATCGTCAAGACTCTAACACATGTTGTGGATAGACAAAGCGCATCATTGCTCCAAATTTAGGAAGGAGGAAGGAAAAACCTCTTCTCAAGCCATTTGACACCTGACACTTTAGGGATTGTGGTTAATCCAGAGATACACAACTCATTATTCAATTGATGATGATATTTTGGTGTAACAGAGTTTGGCAGTCCCAGTTGAAAGAATCTGATTTCAACCACTGGTATGCACAATCGCAGGTCAATCACATCACTACTGAGGAGTTGTCCAGTCTAAACAGGAGAGTCAAATCCTTGGAGTGGCAACAAAAACAAATTCTGGACCTCCTGAACTTGATTCAGATAGAACACTCTACTACCAATGCGTCGTCCTCAACTCTGCAGTTTTATCCATTGCAGCCATCCACATAATACATCGAGTAAGCTTCAATGGATTTGGAACTTCATCTTGCACAACTGCCAAACAACCAAGACGCAGAATTAGACCTTGAGGTGCGACTGTAAATTATCTTTGTAATTCTCAATTTTTCTTGATACAACTTCCGCTGTTGTTTTTAAACTTCAATTGTCTTTAGGACTTGTAATACCCCTGTTTTGACCCTTATGGTATATTGGCTTTTATGTAAATATCGTGTACATGCGATGTGTGTTTACCTAGCGTGGAGCTCAAGGCCAAGGCCCTGCTAGTGTATGCTCGGATTTTATTTAAAATGGACAAGTATTTGATATTTTGCTATCCATGTGCTATTAAGCCATGAAACATTGTGAAATGATGTAAATATTTAATATTGCAATAAAATACCAAAACTGGCTATGGAAGCAACTAATGAGAAGGGGCCATGTGTATTCCACTAGGGAGTGGTGAGGGGGTTGTGGGGTTGAACCATATGCTGCCAAATGTCATCTTGAGAACCTGTTTGACTTTCCTTGTTGACATTTATTTCTGTGTAAGAGAGTTGTTGAAGAAATCAGTCCATGGATTCAATGGAGCATGGGCAACCTATAAATTCGTATAGTAGAGTATGGGCTCTGTTTCCTTGACCCACAAGTCACTCTAACTCATGGAAATTAATTCTTCTTGATTCCCATTCCATTGTGGAACATCGAAGCTTCAGTTTTCATCCATCACGCAGACAAAACAGGGAGAAAAACCAGAAATCGCAACTTTGCATTAACCCACGTTTTGAAGTGCCATAAACGCCCAGAATTTGGTGTGGACAGTAAAATCCAATGGGGGATCCATAGACATGAACCTTGGGGCGAATTTGAGAGTGTTAGATGCCCATAAATCCATAGGAAAACCCAGTTTTGAAAGCCCGAAAATCTAATTACAAGATTGAGTTATTTGGCCATCGAATTGAGAGAATCCAAGTGTGAATGTTTGAACAGAGGATTGGATTGCTTGATAAACCTAATGAAGGTTAGAATCTCAAGAAATTAGCAACTGGACCTTTCTATGCCCACACTGAAGAGCACTGGAGGGAAGGGACTCCTGAGGGACTATGCAGCAGAGAAGGGGACCTTCCTTGTGTTGGGTGTGGTAGGTATTGTGGGTTCCACGACTGATTGAGTTTAGTTGAGATGCTTGTAGCTCTGTGGTTGAGCTCATTGACTTAGCATCCTCCTCCTTTGATTCTTGCATGCTTGATAAACCCAACCGTGTGTTGGCTTAGCATGATTGGTTGTGTGAAACCATGGCTGTGAGTGAGCCTGTTTAGTTCCTCCTTAGTGGATACACATCCCAGCTCGGGGGTGGTCTCTTAGCTGAAAGAATATAGGTTGGACAAAGACCTATGGTTGGGTGGAACGTTGCTCTCACATAGCCAACTGTTGGACAGTTTCATCTTAAAGATAAGTATTCTCTGTGGTTTGAATTATGTTAATTCTGTGTTCTGCCATGTTTTTAATTGATGTTTGTTATTGATATGTTGGATGCATGATGTAATTGTGTGTGGATAATTTTTATTTCCGTTGTGTTTATATTGAGTATGAATCTGCACGCATAAGTTTTTATTTATTATGAATTTTGTTAGTAATGAACGGGGATGAGATTTCCAAAGAAACCTGGAATGTTAGTCATGTTTCCTCCCTTGCACCGGATCGACGGGAGGGGACTTGAGAATGTGGTATCAGAGCCCATGTTATAACATTGGGCTGCTTGGGTCAAACTCTGAGTTTGCAGGCATATATCATAATGCTTTAACGTAGTATTGATGAAGTTTTGGTGACATTTTGATTGGAAAACTGATAGGATCATAGTTCTCAGGTGTGGTAGAAGATCACACCATTGTATAGAGATCTCCAAGAGATTTTCAATGGTACCAAACTCGCCTTATTTGGTTAAAGGACGAGGGAGATATAAGCCCCGCAAGTTGCGAAAGTAGAGGTGTTTCCGCAATTGCGGATTGCGGAAACATAAATTTTTGAATTTTGCGTTTTGGATTTCCGCAATTCTGAACCCACATTGCGGATTGTGGAAACGTAAATTTTTGAATTTTCCGTTTTGGATTTCCGTAACTCCGAACCTGCATTGCGGATTGCGGATTGCGGAAATGTAAATTTTTGAATTTTGCGTTTTGGATTTCCGCAACTCCGAACCCGCATTACGGATTGCGGAAACTTAAATTTTGAATTTTGCGTTTTGGATTTCCGCAACTCCGAACCCGAATTGCAGATTGCGGAAACATAAATTTTTGAATTTTGCGTTTTGGATTTCCGCAACTCCGAACCCGCATTGTGGATTACGGAAACATAAATTTTTGAATTTTGCATTTCGGATTTCCTCAATTCTGAACCCGCATTGCGTATTGTGGATTGCGGAAGCAAAAAAAAGAAAAATAGTATAGAGCCTAAAAATTGATTTTTGGATAGCAGGAGCATGCAGAATCAGAATCAGATGAGTTCTGTGGCGTCCTAAAGCCATTGACGAAGGCCATGAAAGAACCAGTGAGAATCTCGAGCTCGTTATGCTCCAATTTAGCATAAAACTTGAATTAATGGCTTTTCAAATCGGTGTCCCGACGCTTGAAAGAAGGTCGGATTGAGCTGAAACTGATATCGAGCGGCCATGGAGCAGGCACAGTGTTAAGTTTGGAATTTTGGAGCCAAAACCCAAAGGATGTGGAGTTGGGGTGAGTGAGAAGGCCAAAAAGCACTATTCCGGGCCACTTTTTTGGGATTTTGAAAAGCTTGCAGTGGATGGAAGTGACTTTAGATGAAGGATTCAAGAAATTTACTGAACTCAACATTTCATATTCTCATTAAAAGAGACAATTCACATTAGACAGAGATTTTCCAGAAATGCACAGTTTGGGAGACAACAATTTTTGGCCCAAAATTTTGAAATTTTGGAAAAAGTGAAAAGTGAAAAGTAGTCAAACCCATAATTTTATAGAATATGAATGGTGCATCGGAACATATATCCGCAAGTTGACGAGTGTTCCTTGTTGTATGGAATAACTTCACCTGATAGAAATTTTTTCCTGAATCTTCCTAGATTTGCTTCTACAGGTGGCTGAAGTTGGCATTTCAGACCAAAATACAGCTGTGTAAAAAAATGCAGAATTTTGGTAAAAGTTGTCATTTTTGGAGTAATGTAAATTCCACACTCGAAGTCGGAATTAAGCACGTGGATAGGAATTGGAAAGCTTATCCAGCAGGGAACAATGGTGCATAACCAGAATTTGAATGAGGTTATCATACATCATAGATATGTAGAGCAGAAAAGTGCCAATGATTGTTTTGACAAATTGTAGACAATATGGGCAATTTCCAAAATTGCATGAATGGACAAAATAAATGAATGCATAATATCTTTGAGAATGATTCCATGAGTTAATTCTGTTAAAATATTGATGTCTTATGTTTCTATATGCATTCTAAGATGTCTAACAAATATTTTCATAATGCACAGTGCTTGCAGCTCATAAGATTTATAGAGTTGTAGCAGAAGCAACATACAGGGAAAAGGGTCTCCAAAGGAAAATGGTGACCATAAATGATGCTCAAGATCCTTATGAGAATGATGAATATGTGCTAGGAGAAAATTTTCAAGAAGGGAATGCTAAGACTGAATCCAATGGGAGAAGGGAGCAAATAACTCTTCAGAATTTGGTTGAGACCATGGTAAGCTTTAATGAAAGATTGATGAAGGTTCAGGAAGAACAAAACCAGCTCAATGCTGCTATTTTGCAGAGCCTCACTGATATGCAACAGAGGATAAACCTTGGGTCCAACCCAAACAATGTAGGTGAAGAAGGAAGAGATGCAGGGAGTCGCTCTAGAGGTCGTTCTAGGAGGAGGACTCCAAGCCCAAGAAAGAGTTCTGTGAGCAAAAAGCATAGAACACCTTCATCTAGATCTTCTTCCAGCAGATCATGTGACTCCAGAGGTTCTCAAAGAATTCCAAGGCATACTTCTAGCAAGTTTGAAAGAAGAAATAAATTCAAAGGAATTGCATAGGGAGAATTCAGGAAGGCAAGACCTCTCACATTTGATGGAGAGGGTAAGACGGGACAAGAGGCGGAGGCATGGCTTCTTGGGATGAAGAAATATTTCAGGATTCATGATTACTCAGGGAATGAAAAGGACAGAATTTTCATTTACAATCTAAATGGAAGAGATTCAATTTGGTGGGATAACCTCTTCGAAGTTAAAGGGATCAATGAAAGGAAGATTGACTAGGAAAGATTTAAAAAGTATTTAAAGGAAAAATACCTTTCTGCTAGGTATTAAGACAGCAAGAGGAAATAGTTTAATGAAATCAGGTTGGGACGGAAATATATGGAGGAGCATGTCCACAAATTTTTGGAGTTTTTGAGGTATGTGGACTATATCAAAGATGAGAGGATAAAGATCCAATGCTTCCTTGGGAGTCTACCTCAAGGTTTCAAAGATAGAATTGAGTTTGTTAATCCACCAAGTCTTGATGAAGCCATTATGATGGAAATGCATTGCTATGAGCAGAATAAGGGAAAATCAGAGGTTCACCCAGCATGGAAAGGAAATCCAAGAGGGAGGTTTGATAAAAAGAAAAGTGGCTTCAAGCCACCATTCAAAAATCAACCCAGAACCTCTCCACAGGGGCAACAAGCAAGGAGTGGATTCAAGCCAGCAATAGCAGTAGATAAAGCATCAAAAGAACCACTTTAGTGTTGGGGATGTGGAGAAAATCACATGCTTAAGGATTGTCCACATCGGAAGGAGAATCCCCGGATCTTGCACAAATTAAAGGGAGCAGCTATAGTGGAGGATATGGCAAGGGAAACGCCTCGAATTTATGCAACATTGGATAATCATCAGGTAGACCATCAATCAGTAGTGGTGGAAGTTGAAGGTAAGATTGATAAGCAATCTATTTCTGTTATGATTGATCCAGGATCTACTAATAGTTATGTTTCTCCAAAAGTGGTTGAAGGTTGTTCTCTTAGGAAAGTGAAGCATAATAAGCCTTGGCTAGTTCAATTAGCCACAGAGACCAAGAGAAAAGTAAGTGAAGTAGTGGTGGAGTGCCCCATAGAATTTAATGGACTCCAGACACATGCATAATTAAATGTACTATCATTAGGATCTTATGATGCCTTAATTGGCATGGATTGGTTGGAAAGACATAGAGCCAATTTGGACTGTTATGAGAAAGCACTTGAATGCATTGATGAAGAGGGAAGACCAAGATTGGTAAGAGGAATTCCCAAGCAAGTTTCAGTAAGATAGATTTCAGCCTTATAGTTGAAAAAGTTTTATAAGAAAGGTTGCCAATTATATGTAGTTCATATATCAGATTCATCAGAGGAAAAGGACCAATGATAGAAGACTTCCCATTGTTGCAAGAGTTCAAATATGTGTTTCCGGATGACATGTAGGGACTACCACCAAAGGGAGATATTGATTTTACCATCGATCTAGTCCCAGGGGAAGCACCAAATTCCAAAGCTCCTTATAGAATGAGCACATCAGAATTGGTAGAGTTAAAGATGCAGCTACAAGATTTAATGGACAAGAGGTATATCAGGCCAAGTGTATCTCCTTGGGGAGCACCTGTGCTATTTGTTAAGAAGAAGGATAAGATTTTAAGGTTGTGTATTGATTACAGGTAGCTTAATAAAGTGACAGTCAAGAACAAGTATCCATTACCAAGAATTGATGACTTGTTTGATTAGATGAAGGAATCTAAAGTATTTTCAAAGATTGATTTGAGGTCCGGCTATCATCAAGTGAGGATAAAAGAAGAATACATTCACAAGACGGATTTCAGAACTAGATATGGTCATTATGAGTTCACTGTGGTGCCATTTGGTCTTACCAGTGCACCTGCCACATTCATGTATCTCATGAATAGTGTCTTCAACAAATATTTGGTTAAGTTTGTGATTGTGTTCTTGCATGACATTCTTGTTTATTCAAGGAATGAAGAAGAGCATGAGGAACATCTAAGGATGGTGCTGCAAGTTTTTAGAGAACACCAGTTGTATGGCAAGTTAAGAAAGTGTGATTTTTACCAAAAGAAGGTGCAATATTTGGGTCATGTTATTTCTGAAGAAGGAATTGCAGTGGATCCAGAAAAGATCAATGCCATCATGGATTGGTCTACTCCAAAGAATGTTTCAGATGTTAGATCTTTTATGGGTATTGCTGGTTACTACAGAAGGTTCATCGAAGGATTCTCCAAGATAGCACATCCAATCACTTCATTGCAGAGGAAGAATGCCAAATTTGTATGGTCTGAAAAATGTGAGAAAAGCTTTCAACAACTGAAGGAGTTACTTATCGGCACTCCTGTTTTGAAGATAACAGATCCAAGGAAGGATTTTGTAGTGTGCACAGATGATTGCATTGAAGGGCTAGGTGGAGTGATCATGCAAGAAGGGTTTGTGATTTGCTATGAGTCAAGGAAATTAAAGAGCATGAGAATAATTATGCCACACATGATTTAGAATTAGTAGCCATTGTACATGCCCTCAAGATGTGGAGACATTATTTGTTGGGAAGAAGATTCGAGCTTAGGACATACCACATGAGCTTGAAGTATTTGTTTGACCAACCAAACTTGAATGCTAGGCAAGCCAGGTGGATGGAATCTATTTGTGAATTTGATTTTGAAATTAAGCATGTAAAAGGGAAGGAGAATAAGGTTGCAGATGCTCTTAGCATAAAATTTCATGTTGCAACATTAAGTATGTGCAAATCAGTTTTGAAGGCAAGAGTTCTAGAAGCTCAAACTAGTGATGAAACTTATCTTCAAATTAAAGAAAAATTGCATCAGGGTAATGCGGATGAAGCATGTGCAAGATATCAGCTGGGTGATGATGATGTCATTTATCATGGTACCATACTATACATTCCAAATAGTGTAGATTTGAAGAAGCTTGTGATGGATGAAATACATCAAATGCCATATTCTAAACACCCATGATATCAGAAAAGTATAACAGCAGCAAGAAAGAAATACTTTTGGCATGGTATGAAGAAGGACATAACTAAGTACATTGCTAGGTGTCAAAAGTGCCAACAATTCAAGGCAGAGCACCAACATCCAGCAGGATTGTTGCAGCCCTTACCCATTCCAGAGTGGAAGTGGGAAGTGATCACTATGGATTTTATAACAGGTCTTCCCATGACAATGAAGAAGCATGATTCAATCATGGTTGTGGTGGACAAGCTATTAAAGGTATCTCACTTTATTCTAGTCAAGTCCACTCACAAAACTAATGACATTGCAAATATATTCATGAGAGAGATATTCAGATTGCATGGATTGCCTAAGGCAATAATTTCTGATCGTGATACAAATTTCACTTCCAATTTTTGGAAAGGATTATTTCAGGAATTGGGAACTAGATTGAATTTCAGTACAACATATCATCCTCAAATAGATGACCAAACTGAGAGGGTGAATCAGGTTCTTGAAGACATGCTGAGAATGTATGTGATGGATAAACCATCCAAGTGGGAAGATTACCTAAACTTGGTAGAATTTGCATACAATAATGGGCATCACGCATCATTGGGAATGAGTCCATTTGAGGCATTGTATGGCAAAGGATGCAGGACTCCAGTGAATTGGGATAGTCCGGTGAACAGGGTAGTACTTGGGCCAGAGATGCTTAAGGAAATGGAACAGGAAGTTGTTAAGATTAGGCAGAATTTAAAGGCAGCTCGGGAGAGGAAAAATAATTATGCAGATTTGAAAAGAGTGCATAAGGAATTTCAGATTGGGGATCATGTTTATTTGAGAGTGAAACCAAGGAAGAGTTCCCTCAAGTTGGGAAGTTGTGCCAAGCTGGAACTAAGATATTGTGGGCCATTTGAAGTCCTTGATAGGATAGGGCCAGTTGCATATAGAATTGCATTTCCTGCTAATATAAGAGCTCATAATGTTTTCCATGTATCTTTGCTTAAGAAGTATGTACATGATCCTAATCATATGATTGATTGGAATGTGATACAGGTGGAACCCGAGGGAGAGTTCCAAGTAGATCCTATGCACATCCTCGTCAAGAAGGTCACATTGCTCCGGAACAGAGCCATCGGGAAGGTAAAGGTCCAATGGGAGCACCTTAGTCCTGATGAGGCTACATGGGAGCCAAAGGATTCCATGAGAGAGGCATTCCCATTTTTGTTCCGTTTTGAGAACACCGAGGACGGTGCTGTTCTAAAGGGAAGGGGAATGTAATACCCCCATTTTGACCCTTATGGTATATTGGATTTTATATAAATATTGTGTACATGCGATGTGTGTTTCCCTAGTGTGGAGCTCAAGGCCAAGGACCCGCTAGTGTATGCTCGGATTTTATTTAAAATGGACAAGTATTTGATATTTTTCTATCCATGTGCTATTAAGCCATGGAACATTGTGAAATGATGTAAATATTTGATATTGCAATAAAATACCAAAACTGGCTATGGAAGAAACTAATGAGAAGGGGCCATGTGTATTCCACTAGGGAGTGGTGAGGGGGTTGTGGGGTTGAACCATATGCTACCAAATGTCATCTTGAGAACCCATTTGACTTTCTTTGCTGACATTTATTTCTGTGTAAGAGAGTTGTTGAAGAAATCAGTCCATGGCTTCAATGGAGCATGGGCAACCCATAAATTCGTATGGCAGAGTATGGGTTCTGTTTCCTTGACCCACAAGTCACTCTACCTTATGGGAATTCGTTCTTCCTCATTCCCATTCCATTGTGGAACACCGAAGCTTCAGTTTTCATCCATCACGCAGACCAAATAGGGAGAAAAAACAGAAATCGCAACTTTGCATTAACCCATGTTTTGAAGTGCTATAAACGCCCATAATTTCGTGTGGACAGTAAAATCCAATGGGGGATCCATAGACATGAACCTTGGGGCGAATTTGAGAGTGTTATATGCCCAAAAATCCACAGGAAAACCCAGTTTTGATAGCCTGAAAATCCAATTACGGGATTGAGTTATTTGGCCATCGAATTGAGAAAATCCAAGTGTGAATGTTTGAACAGAAGATTGGATTGCTTGATAAACCCAGTGAAGGCTAGAATCTCAAGAAATTAGTAGCTGGACCTTTCTATTCCCACCCTGAAGAGCACTGGAGGGAAGAGACGCCTGAGGGACTGTGCAGCAGAGAATGGGACCTTCCTTGTGTTGGGTGTGGTAGGTATTGTGGGTGCCATGATTGATTGAGATTAGTTGAGATACCTGTAGCTCTCTGGTTGAGCTCACTGACTTAACATCCTCCTCCTTTGAATCTTTCATGCTTGATAAACCCAACCGTGTGTTGGATTAGCATGACCGGTTGTGTGAAACCATGGCTGTGAGTGAGCCTGTTTAGTTCCTCCTTAGTGGATACACATCCCAGCTCGGGGGTGGTCTCTCAGCTGAAAGAATACATGCTAGACAGAGACCTATGGTTGGGTGGAACATTGCTCTCACATAGACAGCTGTTGGACAGTTTCATCTTAAAGATAAGTATTCTCTGTGGTTTGAATTATGCTAATTCTGTGTTTTGCCATGTTTTTAATTGATGTTTGTTATTGATATGTTGGATGCATGATGTAGTTGTGTGTGGATAATGTTTATTTCCGCTGTGTTTATATTGAGTATGAATCTGCACGCATAAGTTTTTATTTATTATGAATTTTGTTAGCAATGAACGGGGCTGAGCTTTCCAAAGAAGTCTCGAATGTTAATCATGTTTCCTCCCTTGCACCGGATCGATGGGAGGGGACTTGACAAGACTTGGCATGCTGCCTCTTTTGTACTTTAATTTGTTTTCTTTGACGGAGGACTCATGCAATTTTGTAATTGCAGAATTTTGAATATAATAAAAACTTCGTTTATACATCTGTTCAAGTATTTTGTTTGTTTATCAACAATACTCATCTGGATTCTTATTTCTATGTCTGAGCTCTTTTATGCAACTATCCAACACATCACACAAATAATTGAATATATGCGCATATATTTTGCAACATAACATTAATGTGATAGTGAATTTCAAATATTATCTAACTGTAATACTTCACTAACACACTCCTTGAATTCCTAAGGAATATCATGTTGAATTCAAGGATATTATGCAATCTCTTAGAGATCAGCAAGATGGGAATCAATTTCTTGCTGCTTGAGATGTACTTGGGTTGTTTGCTTCTTTTGCACATGCTTGAGGAGTTTTCCTTACCCATATCTTCATGTGTGCACTTCCATTTTGATACTACACCTAATTGTCTTCCCTTTTGGTCCTTGTATTGCGATAGCTACTGTGTGGAGTATTTCTATCTGGACAATTCACTGTTCTTTGATAATATTGCACCTTGTGTCCAAAGCCATCACATGCATACCATGTCACAGTTTGACAATACTTTGCAATATGACCAATGTAATTGCACCTTGCGCACTTCATTGTGTTAATACTTCTTTTGGTAGTGTAACAAAAGAATTGTAATCACTGAAGGAATTATCATACCTGAATGACTTCATTTTATTTGGACCGTGCTTTTTGTCGCAGACATTCACAGTTGTCTTGTCATATTCAAGTCATGACTTCTCTGCAGGTGATCTCTGATCATTCATAATCTTATTCAGGATTGATGTGCAACCTTTGAATTTGTTCTTCATTTCATCCTCAATACAATCCTTTTCAGTTCCTAAATGTGCGCAATTTGGAGTATCAATCATGATGTGATCTTGAACCTATTTCTTCCCTTTTATCTCAGTCAATTTTTCTTCTAAGCGAGAGACCTCTTTATCCTTATGTCCAGGCTGACTTGTTAGCAATTTAATTTTCTGCGCCGACTCTTCTAAGGATGTCTTCAATACTGATTTCTCTTCTTCAAGCATTTTGAATTTGTCTACTCTGCAATATATTTGTTTCTCAAAATTCATTGCCTTTTAACTAACTTGTCTTTAAAGAGACTCTTGAATCACCTTGGCTTGCTTGACTTGTTCTTCAGAATTTGACATTTTGTCCTGCAAAATTTTATTCTTCCTTCTTGACTTCTTTAATTCATCCAAGGCACTAACCAGTTCACCTTCCCAATCAACCTCTGCAACTTATTCTTCTACAGATTGACTGTCTGATTTAATTTCTGCAATAGGATTTGGAGGTGTATTAAAGGATCCACTAAAGAAATACTTATCCAGTGATCCTAGTTGAATTTGCACAACTGGTGTGGTTTTCTTGATAGAGGAACTACACTTTTTCTTGAGTCTTAATAGTTTTCATCTTCCAAAAAGGCCATGAAAAGTACCTCTTTTGGCTTATGCTCACAATCACTTTCTTCGGATAAATTGTTGTCTTCCTCAGTGTACAGACTCTTTCTTTGTTTTGGAACTTTCTTCCTATTCTTAGATCTGTCCTGTGTGTGCAGAAACCTTCTTTCATTGTAATTGGTTTCTTCTTCATGGTCACTATCATCATCTTACTTATATGGACACTTTGAAGAAAATTTTCCTACTCTTCCACATCTAAAACATTTGAAATGTAATTTTCCCTTATACTTACCTCTTTTCAACTTTCTCACAAAGTTTGATTCTTCCTCTTTTGCTTCATCACAAGAGCCTTTGTCATGTTCATGATTTGCTTTCCTAGTAGCTTTAAATGATACTTCTTTTCTGATAGGATTTTCCCTTTTAGTTATCATCTCATACACATTCAATATCCCTTGAATCTCATCCTTGGTTAAATTTGCAATATTAGCTCTGTCCTCTAATACAGATACCATTGAGTCAAATCTTGGAGGCAGAGTTTGTAGTATATTTTGCATCTAGTGTAACTCCAAGAATTTTGATGGAAGCTAGTGTAACTCCAAGAATTTTGATGGAATTTAGTGTAACTCCAAGAATTTTTATGGAATTAACTAACTCATCAACTTGAAGGAAATATGAGGCAACATTTTCTTCATCTTTCATTTTCACAGACTCATATAATCCAAATTAATTTTGCAGCTTCTCCTTCTTTAATTTATCGTCACTTCATAGAAATTTATGAGTTTATCCCAAACATCCTTAGCTGAGGCGCAACACATGACTTTAATGAATCTGGTGTCTATTAACCCACATAATAGTGCATTCTTGGCTCTTGCATTGCATTCATACTGCCTTTTCTCAACTGGATCAACTGGTGCTTTTGATGGAACATTATAACCATCCACAATAGACTGCCAGACATCAGCTCCTAGTGATTGCAGATACACTTCCATCCTAATCCTCCATAATTTTTAGTTGGTACCATTAAATCTTGGTGCTATGTTAGTGGAGAGTCCTTCCTACTTGTCCATATTTGCGCACAAATCTATCTTCCAGATGTTAGGATGTTATTGAAGACACTCACTCTGATACCAATTGTTGGAATCTTATTAATACTGAGAGGGGGGGTGAATCAGTATTAGCGCAATTATGAACAATATTTAATTCTTATCAATTGAACTTAAATTATGCATTCACCATAAATAGTAACATTCATCCACATATGCATAGTACACATAACACATATTTTTACGTGGAAACTCAAACGAGATAAAACCACAGAATGCTTTCTTATATTAAAATGTTACATTCAAGGAAGCACCAACTTCCGAATTTCTCCAGCACCAACCAGAAGGAGGCACCAACCCCTTGGTTTTATAGGCTATGACCTAAAGGAAGCATCAAATCCCCGATTTACCAGCTTCAACTCGAAAAGGGAACTGACCCCCTACTCCTTGCCCCGTCCTGCTGCCCTGATATGTCTGTAGAAGATATTGCTTTGTTGTTCTACTGATATACACACTCTTCAGATTCACTGTTGTTCGTTCTGCTATGTGAACTTTCTGTATGCTTGAGATCTTGCAATCACTGAACTATATCACGAACTTCGCTTGAGAACATCAAGATTTCACACTTGAATTCATACTTCACAAACTATGTGTTGCTTCATCATACCACTTTGTTTCTGCACACTTAACAAATACTGCACATCATGTGTTTTGTTGTCGTTCTTACTTTGCACATCTACAAACTTAACTGATACTATGCATCCTTTACTGACCTGCTATTCTGAATTTGCACATTTGTATCAGATCAATCGGTGCACCTTCTGCTATATCACTTTTCTGTCTTGGTGCTTCTTTCTTTAAATAATATGTGAGATTCTGTGCATCTTCTACGATACTGCCTTTTTATTCTTCACAATTGTCTCAGATTACCCTCATCATACTGTGTATCTTCTGTTGTGCTACAATTCTGTCTTACGCATTTGTCTAAGATAGACTACTTCACATCGTGCATAACTTGTTGTGCTTCAAGTCTGTTATCACACATCTGACTCAGATAAACTACTTTGCTTCATGCATCACTAGTTGTGCTTCTGTTTGTCTTCTCACATCTATCTTAGATAATTTGTAACTTTATGTGAACTTTCTACGATATAGTCATTATGTTCTCACACACTTGCGCATCATCTATAGTTCTGCATTTCTTATCTTCGCGCAACCGTCATAGATAAACTACATCATCCTGCGCAACATCAACAATTCTGTTCATCTGTTTGTGCACACTCGAATCTCTTCTAGATCATGTCGTTCCGGTTCCATGAGCCATCCATACCCCAAAATAATAAGCTTTCCAAATCAGAGAACTATCACTTTCGCAACTTCAAGCTTACTTTCACTCTCCAACTCAGCTTCGTATTTATACTTATCCTGCGCGGATGGTATGTCCACAAGTTGGTTGTAGCATCCCTTCTTCCTTGCTTCACGGTTCCGCTTACTTCATGCTTCCGCCACTTGTCATGTTCTTGTTGAATATTGTAACTTCTAAGAATATTATATTTGTACTTTATTATTTCGGAGATGTTTCATCCCTCCAAGGTAATTATATTATGTATTCGGAGATGTTTATTCCTCCGTTGGATTGTGGTAACTAGGGTTATTAGATCCACCATGTGGGGGTCGACCCTGAGTTAATTCATTAGGGGTTATTAGACTCTCTTGGGAGAGGTCGACCCCATTAGGGAAAAAGTTAGTCGAAAATCTAGTATAAGTAGAGGAGGATTCTCCTCACTTATCTCACACTTGCATAGCTCGGAAAGTAGCACACTTGTGTTTGAGAGGTCTGCATAGGAGGTAGAGAAGGAGGTTTAGTCTTGGAGCACATCTTGTACTTTGGTTGATCATCTTATTGAGGAAAGTTTTGCTGGGTTTTCTACCCCATGAGGGTATCCCAGGGTAAAATCTCTGTCTATCTTGTGATTATGTTTCTTTCAGTGATCTTGCTAGTCAAATTAGTTTAAACTTAACATGGTATCAGAGCTAGCCTGAATAGAACATCTTTCACAAGGAAAACTATCTTTCTCTCTCTCTCCCAAAATTAGGGTTTCTGCAAACGTTAGTAATTTTGGATTCTGGTTGCATGGCTGAATAACCCTTCTCAAAATCAAAGTTTTGAGCCTTAGATCAAGATTTTTGGTTGGGTAGAACTTTGGGAAAGTCAAACCCTAGTTTGACCAAAAGTGCGATAAACCAGAAATTCTGTTGCAGATCCGGAAAGCAAAAGGTTGAAGAAGCACATCTCCTAGTAAGTGTTACTCTATCTCTTGAAACTCCAATCTCTTGGACTCCCCCAAGAGAAGATGGCTTCAAGCACTAAGCTTGAAGACAAGCTAGAAGGTATAGAGAAATTCCGAGCATGGAAATACAGAATTGGTCTCATTCTTGAAGAGAATGATCTTGCTCAATATATAAAGAATGAAGTTGCAAAACCTGCTGAAGATGAAACCAAAGAAAAGCATAGGAAGGATCTAATTAGGGCAAAGAGAATCATTGCTGATTCTATCAAGGACCACTTGATTCCCCAAGTGGCATCCAAGAAGACCCCAAAGGAAATGTATGATGCCCTAGAAAGAATGTATGAAGGGAGGAACATCAATAGGAAGATGAACCTAAGAACTCAGTTAAATAGTACCAAGATGCACAAAGGAGAATCCATTCAAGACTACTTCTCAAGGGTTTCCCAAATCAAGGAACAAATAGATGCCATTGGAGATACTCTTGATGAAGATGAACTTGTGATGACTGCTCTAAATGGTCTCACTAGACTTTGGGAGTCATTTATACAAACTATGTGTGCCAGAAAAGAAAGTATGAAGTTTGATGTAGTATGGGAGGATTGTGTTCAAGAAGAAGCTAGGGTAGCCAACAGAGAAGCCCTTCTCAAGGAGGATGACCAAGCCTTGGCTACACACACCAAAAGAGGAAGAAAGGGTCACTTCAAGAAAGTGGACCACAAGAAGTCTCAACCCTCTCATAGATTCAAAAGGAGAGGAGGAACAAACTCAGAAAGAGACCTCTCCACAGTCCAATGTTACAATTGTCTTAAACTAGGACACTTTGCTAGAAATTGTACTTTACCAGCAAAGAAGAAGAAGTTTGCTCACAAGATACATCATGCACATATGGCAGAAGATGATAGTGGAGAAGAGGAAGAAGAAGAAGAAGAAGAGGAAAGGCCTCGAAGGAAAAGATCTAAAGTAAAGAAAGAAGATCCAGAAGAATATGTTCTATTTTCTGCACTCTCTGGATCTGTGTCACCTGGAGAAAATACATGGCTCATTGATAATGGTGCTTCAAAGCACATGACAGGTCAAAATAAAAGTCTCTCAAGAATTGAAGAAAAGACTTCTCCACAAAAGGTATCTCTAGGAGATGATTATCAATATCCCATCAAGGGAATTGGTGAAGCAAGATACAAGCTTGATTCTGGAACACCTTTAAAGATGAATGAAATTTTATATGTACCAGATTTAAAGAAGAACCTACTTTCTATCTCAGCTCTATATAAGAAAGGATTTAGAATTTCATGTATTGATGGACAAGTACTTATGTGGCCCAAAGGAAAATCAATTGAGGATGCAATTGTTATTGGTGAAGAAGAGGGAGGTCTTTACAAACTCAAGGGTCACCCAGAAGTTGCTCTTGTCCATGAAACCACTAGCCGCAGTGAGCTATGGCATAGAAGGCTTGCTCACATTAACTACAAGGCCCTACCCTATGTGAGCAAGGTGGTCATAGGATTACCAAACTTGAAGGTTGATCATAATGGCACATGCAAAGGATGTGAAAAAGGGAAGAATGTCAAGAACCCTTTTCCAAAAAGTGAAACAAAGACTAAGAACATTTTGGCGTTAATACATTCAGATGTATGTGGACCAATGCCCACCACATCCCTAAGTAGGTTTGAATACTATCTCACATTCATTGATGACTATTCAAGGAAGACTTGGATATACTTTCTAAAAGGAAAGAATGAAGTCTTTGGAAAATTCAAAGAGTTCAAGGCCTTAATAGAAAATCACTCAGAAAATAAAATCAAGATTCTCAGAACAGATAATGGCGGAGAATATACTTCGAAAGATTTTGAAGAATTTTGTAAGGAAGCTGGAATCAAGAGGGAACTAACCACTCCCTACAATCCTCAACAAAATGGGGTTGCTGAAAGAAAGAATAGAACCATCATGGAAGCTATAAAGACTATGATACATGACCAAGATCTACCCATGTATCTATGGGCTGAAGCAGCTAGGACAACAGTCTATGTACAAAATAGACTATCCCATAGTGCTCTTGAATTCAAGACTCCAGAAGAACTGTTCACAGGAAAGAAGCCTAAGGTAAGTCATCTCAAAATATTTGGATGTCCAGTGTACATTCACATTCCGAAAGAAAAGAGAACCAAGTTGGATCCTTCTGGTAAGAAGGGAATATTTGTTGGATATTGTGATTCATCCAAAGCCTTCAGAATCTACATACCAGGTTTTCATCATATGGAAATAAGTAGAGATGTAACATTTGATGAAGAAGCATCTCTCAAGAAATCTAGGAAGTGCCAACTTGAAGAAATCTATGAAGAAGATACACCTCCTAGAATCACAGAAGCTGTGCCCATCCTTGAAGATGATGTACTAGAGGACCATGACATGTTAGAACCACAAGAACCCCCCATTATAAATCTATCTAGAAAAAGAAGGCCAGCATGGGCTAGTACATTATTCAAGGAGCTGAAAAATATGGAGCTCCGGAAGGCTCCACTAGAGAAAGAAGGAAACCAAAGCTAGTATCCAACTATGTGGCTTTGATGTGTGATCTTGTGGATCAACAACCTACTAGCTATGAAGAGGCAGCTCAGAAGAAAGAGTGGGTAGAAGCAATGACAGAAGAATACCAATCAATAATGAAAAATAATGTTTGGGATATAGTTCCCAAACCAAAAGATAAAAGTGTGGTATCTTCCAAATGGATATTCAAGATAAAACATGCTGCAGATGGTATCATTGAAAAATATAAGGCAAGATTTGTAGCCAAAGGATTCTCTCAGAAAGAGGGAATTGACTATGAAGAAACATTTGCACCAGTTGCTAGGTACACTTCAATTAGAACTATCATGGCACTTGCATCTATGATGAAATGGAAATTACACTAGATGGATGTTAAGACAACCTTCTTGAATGGTGTGATTAAAGAAGAAGTGTACATAGAACAACCACAAGGATTTGAGGTTAAAGATGGGAGAACACATGTATGCAAGCTGAAAAAGGCTTTATATGGATTGAAGCAAGCTCCCAGAGCTTGGTACGGAAGGATTGACAATTTCTTAACAAGCATGGGATTTACCAAGAGTAAAGCTGACCCTAATCTTTATCTCAAGGTTATGGATGATGAACCTGTTATACTATTGTTATATGTAGATGATCTATTTCTAACTGGAAATGGGAAACAAATTGTCGAATGTAAGAAGAAGCTTTCTTCAGAATTCAAGATGAAATATCTCGGATTAATGCACTACTTCCTAGGTCTAGAAGTATGGCAAGAACCAAAAGGAATCTTTCTAAATCAAGGTAACTATGCTGTGGAGATTCTGAAAATATTCGATATGTTGGAGTGTAAAGCCATGGCCACTCCCATGGACTCCAACTTGAAGTTATTAGTTGATGACTCATCAGAATTAGTGGATGTGACTCTATATAGACAAATCATTGGGTCATTGATGTATTTAACAAATACCAGACTAGACATATGCTTTACTGTAAATACCTTGAGTCAGTATCTAGTAGAACCTAGAAAAGTTCACTTAATAGCTGCAAAGCATGTGATGAGATATCTAAAGGGTACATTAGATTTTGGTCTATATTATCTTGGAAATCATGAACTCAGATTACTTGGTTACTCAGATTCTGATTGGGCAGGAAGTGTTTTAGATAGGAAGAATCAGGTGGATGTTATGGTCTTGGATTTGCCATGATCTCATTGTTCAACAAGAAACAATCTAGTGTGGCTCTCAGTACTGCTGAAGCAGAATATATAGCTGCTTGCTCTACTAGCTGTGAAGAAGTGTGGCTTCAGAAACTATTATCTGGAGTGTTTGACTTAGAGATGGATCCCACTGTGATCATGTGTGACAATCAAAGTTGTATTAAGATTGACATAAAATCCATTGTTCCACGATAAGTCAAAACACATAGAGATCCGATATTTTCATATACGAAATATGGTGCAGAGAGGAGCTATTAAGCTCGAGTATGTGAACACTGAGGAACAAATTGCTGATACATTAACCAAACCTCTGTCTTGAGTGAAATTTGAGTATTTCCAAGACAAGCTTGGTGTAGTTCAAAAGGACCCTCCTCGAAAGGGGGAGTGATATAGTCACTGATGATGAGATTGCCCACATCGACAGCAAGGTCGATGATGAGGATACCTGTTTATTACACCTAGATATTTATATGTATGCTTAGGATACTTATACGTATACTTAGAATACTTATAGTACTTGTATTTCTGATATATGCACTTATACTAATGAGGATACTTGTATTGTTGATTAGGATACTTGTATTGATGATATGTATACATGAGGATACCTGTATTGATGATAAGGATACTTGTATTGTTGATTAGGATACTTGTATTGATGATATGTATACATGTATTGATGAGGATACCTATATTGATGATGAGGGTACTTGTATTGATGATATGTATTGATGAGGACACTCGTATTGATGATATATGTACTTGTACTGATGATGTACTAATGATACTTGTGTTGATGAGGATACTGTGGGGATTGTATCATCCTTGAACATATGTTCTAAAAGGACTCGTAGACATATGTCTCCGAGAAAGAAGAGGGATTGCATCATCCTTGAACACATGTTCTAAAAGGATCCGTAGACAATTGTCTTTGAGAATGAAGTCCCGAGTGGACAGGTGGGGATTGTATCTTCCCTGGAATTCGGTCCCAGAATTGATCCGGAGACAGATGTCTCTGAAAATGAAGTCCTGAGTGGACAGGTGGGGATTGTATCTTCCCCAGACTTTGGTCCCAGAATTGATCCGTAGACAGATGTCTCCGAAAATGAAGTCCTGAGTGGATAGGTGGGGATTGTATCTTCCCCGGACTCCGGTCCCAGAATTGATCCATAGACAGATGTCTCCGAGAATTGAAAGATAGGACTGCATCGTCCCTGGACTTCGGTTCAAAAGGTACGTGATAGGATTGCATCATCCTTGGACCTCGGTTCAAAAGGTACGTGATAGGACTGCATCATCCCTGGACCTCGGTTCAAAAGGTATGTGAGAGGACTGTATCGTCCGTGAACAAGTTGGTTCAAGAGGTACGTGAGAGGACTGCATCGTCCATGAATAGTTGGTTCAAAAGGTACGTGAGAGGACTGCATCATCCGTGAACAGTTGGTTCAGAAGGTACGTGAGAGGACTGCATCGTCTGTGAACTTTGGTTCAAAATGTACGTGATGGGATTGCATCGTCCCTAGACATGAGACTTGTCTTAAAGTGATAAGGAATGATCCTCCTGGAAGTTGATCGAGATTGCATCGTCCCTAGACATGAGACTTTTCTTAAAGTGATAAGGAATGATCCTCCTGGAAGTAGATCGGGATTGCATCGTCCCTAGACATGAGACTTGTATTAAAGTGATAAGGAATGATCCTCCTGGAAGTTGATCGGGATTGCATCGTCCCTAGACATGAGACTTGTCTTAAACTGATAATGATTGATCATCCTGGAACTTGATCTGGATTGTATCATCCATGGACCTATGTCCTAAAGAGAGCGGGATTGATCATCCTGTAATATGATCATGTGTATTGCAGAGTATGCTACACTAATGACCCAGATGCTATAGATCGAGATGATGATCTAGATGCTGTAGATCGAGATGATGATCCAGATGCTGTAGATCGAGATGATGATCCAGATGCTGTAGATCGAGATGATGATCCAGATACTGTAGATTGAGATGATGATCCAGATGCTGTAGATAGAAATGATGATCCAAATACTGTAGATTGATATGATGATCCAGATGCTGTAGATCGAGATGATGATCCAGATGCTACAGAAGATGAAGACTCAATACTGATGATGCTGATGTTCCAGTATTGACTATGTTCCAGTAACTGCTTAAGTTACTGACGATGATGTATTGAAGAAAGCTTTCGATGATTTATAGATGTATCATGTATGATGTAGTCGATGACTCCTTTCTCCTGTAGATGTTGTTATAATATCCTTCTCGTTAAGGGGGAGTGTTGAATATTGTAACTTCTAAGAATATTATATTTGTACTTTATTATTTCGGAGATGTTTCATCCCTCCAAGGTAATTCTATTATGTATCCGGAGATGTTTATTCCTCTGTTGGATTGTGGTAACCAGGGTTATTAGATCCACCATGTGGGGGTCGGCCCTGAGTTGTTTAATTAGGGGTTATTAGACTCTCTTGGGAGAGGTCGGCCCCATTAGGGAAAAATTCAGTCGAAAATCTAGTATAAGTAGAGGAGGATGCTCCTCACTTATCTCACACTTGCATAGCTCGGAAAGTAGCACACTTGTGTTTGAGAGGTCTGCATAGGAGGTAGAGAAGGAGCTTTAGTCTTGGAGCACATCTTGTAATTTGGTTGATCATGTTATTGAGGAAAGCTTTGCTGGGTTTTCTACCCCATGAGGGTTTCCTAGGGTAAAATCTTTGTCTATCTTGTGATTATGTTTCTTTCAGTGATCTTGCTAGTCAAATTAGTTTAAAATTAATAGTTCTGCACTAATGAGGTGTCCCTTGTGGGTCTTGCACATGCTTGGTCCTTTGGCTAGTGGGTCTTTCTCCCTTCGTGTGTGGTCTTGCGCCCTTGATGTACCATCAATTGTGGGACTTGAAAACTTGAATTCTCTGACTACCATTTCCTTCCAATACACTGTGCACTTCAACAAATTGCATACTTCTTTTCGATTGGTGAGTCTTGCACACTTTTGGGGCTTGGATACTTGTCCAGCCGCTTCTTGTTCCCAAGCCTCTTGCACACTCCTGAACCTTGTCCAGCCAACTCTTTTGACTTAGCCTTGAGATAGTATGACTAGGTGGACTTAGGAATTGTACCTTATGTGATTCTTCAATATGAAATAATTGGAGTACTTCTGAATATACTTCTGTAATCTAGATGTACTTCTTCAAAATGGATTTCATATACTTCTTCAAAGTAGCTTTCATATACTTATTCAAAGTGACTTTCATATATTTATTCAAGCTATCATAAGGATATTGATTCCTCTTTGACATCAATTGAAATCAATGACAACCAAATTTCAACATCATAAAGTTTGAATAGCCACAAGTGCGCCCTCCTCAAGCAGAAACCACCATAAACATTGCACTCCTAGAAACACCACAATCCACACTTCTACTAACTAGAACTCGAACACACCATCAAGAATTCAACCCCACTACTGTATATGAACATAAACATATAAAATATGCTCTATATAGAAATATGAAGGTGACTTCTCCTCTCAATAATCAACTACAATGAAGCTCGGTGAAGAGATCAGGGCGATATCCCCCTCTCTACTAGCTAGGGTGAAATATTTAATCACCAAAACTAGTTCACAATTGTAAGGGGAACATCTCCCAAGATAGAAAGGGTCTCATCTCCCAAGCCATGAAATCCACAAGAGCTCTCCTATTCAAAACCAAAAATTCCCCAAATCTCTTTTCCAAGAGGCTTGCATCCTGCTCTTTTCCAAGAGGCTTGCATCCTTTTTATAGACTCCATTAAGCCCTTTCCTTCTCATTCTAGAATTCTCTCACAAAATATTAATAAATACTATTTTCATGAGAGAATGATACCTTGGAACTCATTTACTTCCTTTCTAATTTTATTTGACCAAATAATAGCTTCATCTTCCTTCGCAATTCGAATTAGAGAGGCTTAGCTTGATTTTGGGGAAGTTACACTATCATGTGGGCCCACTCTATCCTCTAGCGCCCTCCTTGGCTAAATTTAGGACCTGTACCATGTCATAGGCTGCCATAAGTTGTCACAAGTTGTTATAGGACCTGATTATTGTCATAAGGTTTCATAAGATAGTCATAAATGTCATAGATTGTCATAGATTTTCTAATTTTAGCCTGAGGAGTTACAACTCATGAGATGCCTCTCCATGAAACTTCTTGGGAGTTAAAAATTCCAATTTATGCCTTCATGATGTCTTCTTCCACCTTAGAATTTGAATTTGGGGGAGTCACAACTCATGTGGGACCCAAATCAACCTCCTTATGTGCCCTCCTTGTCCAATTTTTCCTAATGTTGCATCATTTCACAAATTGGACATCAAACTATACAAATATTTGACCCATATCACCACCATGATAATTTTTCATGACTTTACCAAGTGACTTAGGCCAATGTATCCCTTTAGTCCAATGGAATGGTCCCTAGGAAAAATTTGGGGACATGATGGTCTCCCCACCCAATATTGCTTGTCCTTAAGCAAATTAAACCTGGGAGTGGTAATGCTTCTTCTTCTTCCCCAACTTACGCTCATTGATTTTTCTTCCTCCTTCCTTAATGATGATTGTTCATAAGGCCACGATTTTGAGTGGACCAATTCATCAACTCTATATCCCACTATCTGATCCACATTAAGGCTGAAAAATGTTGTCATGGTTCCAAATAATTTGAAAGGAGGTGTAGTATACTCTATTCAATGTATGGTCCTACAAAGTACTGTCATAGGAATGCTTCTGACCTCTTCCATCAAGAAAAGTAACTCTATACTGTAACGACTCAAACAACTCCCCAACAAACTGGACTACTAAAAATATCATCACATGAAATCCAAAATGACTCTCACCTCCGGGTCTACTGCTGAAAGTTTGCTTTCAACTGTATCTCTAAGCTCTCCAACTAATATTAGAAAGGTACCACCATGCTATTGTTGTGCCACTCTGAATATAATCATCCCCTCTATATATAGCTCCATCTCCCCAACTGTCCTACCAACAACCCAAGGTCCCAAATGAACTTGAGAAATGTAGAGTGTCTAAGATACCTGAACCCAACAATACTAGGATCCCACTGTTTGTGCCACACTCCTCCAAACATCATCATTTTCATCTGTAGATATCTGTCACTCCAAGGAATTCCTGGATCCCACCACCAAATTGGAAGTTCATCACTCCCAATGATGATTTGAAACTCTGTGAGCCTCTCCAACAGAACATGAATCTCCTCTTGTGCACCATGCAAACTGGTCCTATGGGTCACATCACTATCATATGTCCCATCCAAATTAATCAGGTGAGACTCCCATGAAATGCTATGTATACTGAAGGAATCATATAACAACCATAGATACCTCTACTGCTACTCACAAGGATGGAAAATAAATGGTGTGTCAAATAACACTCTACTCATTCAAGATGAACTCGAACTCCTATGTGTATCCATTTTTTTATAGAAATATCCACCCAATCCATGTATGCACATACTCCTATGTTGGATGGTCCATAAAAAGTCTACACATCTTCCTTCTCCACGACTAAGTTTCTCTCCCATAGAGGCATCTCATGATCCTCTTGATACAAAACAAGTACTTGGTCAACATTCTTTCCTCAAGTACCTGCAAATATGAATGCTCCTCATGGTCAACTCTCACATGAGGCTCCTCCATCGATCCATCAACGTAATCATCCATGTGCCACTGGATTCTTGAAGTGTAGGAGGAAGGGTGTAATCTTTCCAATTTCATAGGAAGTTGTTCAACCTCCATATCTAATTATTGAAGTGCTTTTTGTCTGCTCTGTTAACACTCATTATGGTTTCCACCATGAAAGGGGAAGGGAAGCTCCCACTCAAAGCCCCGAGGTCACCCATTCGCCGGTTGCATCAAATAAGGAGTCAGGAAACCCAAAATTGGCTAAGGGTTGATTAAATCCAAGCAAAATGACCAAGCCGCAGTGAGAAAATGGGAAAATACAAGGTAGGAGGGCCCTTCTGCAGGAAAAAATAGCAGTAAGAGCTTCTTCCACAACCAAAGAAAATTGGACGGCTAAGATCAAGGAGAAGATCAGATCAACGGTCGAAAGGGAGTTCCACAAGCCTGTTTCTGAGTTATGCACCCACATTACGGATTGTGGGAAGCAATGTCCCAATGAGCGCAAAAGACAAGTTTTCGCAACCCGCATTGCGGGTTGTGGAACAGTGGTTTTCAAAATAACAAAAAGACAAGTTTCCGCATTCTGCAATCCGCATTGTGGAAAAAGTAATCTTCCAGCGAGCGAAAGATATAGTTTCCGCATCCCACATTACGCATTGCAGATTGTGGGAAAGTTATTTTCAAAAACATAAAAAGTAAGTTTCAGCATCCCACATCCCGCATTGTGGATTTCGGATTGCGTAAAGGTAGATCTCTAGAAAATCACGAGCTGAAAGACCAATCCCTACATGACGCATGGCTAATTGCAGGTTGTGGAAAAGACCGTTGCAGGAAGGACTGTTGCAAAAAGGACCATTGCGGGAAGGACCGTTGCAGAAAGGACCATTGCGGAAATACCCGTTGCGGAATGGCCGTTGCCGAAAGGTAATTGCAGAAGCGCAATTGCAGAAGGAAAATTGCGGAACGAGAAAGTTTTGCAGGGCCAGTTACAGTCACGAAAAATGGAGATTTTTACAGGGAAATGGAATGCCCGAGAGTGGTGAAGGGGCCTGTTTCTGTTACCAGTCCTAATCAATATAAATATACTGATCTGCAGGATGAACAACTGGATTCCATGGCCCAATGGTGCACTGCCAACGCAAGAGATTCCTTCCTTTGCGCATGGCAGAATCAAGGATTGTTGATTTAGACGACTCAGCTTGAACGACTTCATCATTACCAGTGCAAGTTGTTTTGAATCAGTCAGGATATTTTACTATTTGTAAGCGTATAAAGGCAAGGTCCAAAGTAGACCAAAAGGTTGGACGTTTTTGTATCAGAGAGATTACTGCTCTGCGCTGTATTAAACTAGGCCTCTTAATTCAATGAGCAGACCCGATTTTGGAGCTTGAGATTCCTGTGATGTGTGTTTCTGATGTATGTTAATTCCTATGTATGTCTCCTTTCTTTGTAGTTCCATTAATTGTTTACTTCTGCAGTACCTAAAGATCAAGATTACATGGTTTGGAATTCATGCCCACATGCTCTAGATGCAGATGACTAGGTATTCCACCCTTTTCCTCTTGAATTTGCAGGTTAGAATTCATTCTTAAATTCTCTAGGCTTGTGGTCGAACTTGTCTCCTTCTTCTACCTTCATCTGTTGATCACTTTGACGTGAAAGAACCATTTCTACCTTGCCTCCTGCTCCTGCAAATCCCAGCCCAAACCTGCTATTGATGATAGTAACCCACCGAAGTTGAATCCATGCCCAACTGTCCTCCTGTTCTTAACTCCAACCAACCAAAAAACCCCTTTAATTCATTGTTTGAAGGTCTAGCCACCACCTTGACATATATCCCAACCCATTTTTAAGTTGCATCTTGTTGCTGGAATCCCCAAAGGGAGATCCCTCCCCGTGGTTGGAAAGGCTAGTTTCCATCCACTAAAGATTGGTTTGCAATAGTTACCCCATGGTATTTCCTGCAACAACCTAGGAAAATATTGGGTGATAACATTCTGGCGACTCCGCTAGGGAGAATATCCGGTTTTCAAGGTATAAAATCAGACCTCTGAGGGTGAACAGAGAGTCTGAGATTCCAAGGTTGTATCATTTTCCATGGCGACTCCAACTTACATTCTGGCGATTCCTCCGGAAATCAAGCCTACTTCCAAAATTTTGTATCATATCAGAGCTGATTAATGAGAGGGAACAATGGTCAGATGCTAAAAGGATCCTGCATTATTCTTGTGGTGGGTCCACCTTTCGAACCAAAGAACCCCTAGAAGAAATTCTGGCTCCCAGGAGAATACCTACAAGAAGTCACCCGGATCCTGAGCTACCAAAGGTTCCTTCAGACCCAGAAAAGGTCATCAAGAAATCAAAGAGAAGCCCAACATGTATTTCTCTATCATCTAGGTCCTTTTATTTACCTAAGAAAGAGACACGTGTTACAAAAAGAATCCCTCCAAGTTTAAGAACTGAGTCTCCCCCATTCAGATCTAGGTCTGAGACTGATCTAAGGGAAACCCTGTTTGACCAAAGAAAGCTCCAAACCCATTGCCTGAGTGCTTTGTGGGAAAATTTACAAGCCTGGGAAGAAACTAGTGACCTGCTTCCCTTTGCTAAATCTGCTGGCCAAAATCCCCAAGTCCTGAGTACCATTCCTGCTGCTCCTAAAACTCCCTCTACTCCCAAACAAAACCCAAGAGCCATGGCTGCCATATTTTCTCCTTTGGCCCTCCCACCAAATGCTGATGACTTACCTATGGGCTATGCCCAATGTCTCATAAGATTCGATGGGGAGGGAAGAGTGTCTGCAAAGCAGCATGTAGACTAGTTCAATGAATTCACAGACCTAGAAGAGGTGGATGAAGATGATGTTAAGATGAGGTTGTTTTCCCAAAGTTTAGCAGGAGAAGTGAAGAAATGGTTTAAATCCCTTCCCAATAGGGGAATAGCTACCTATGAAAGATTTGAAGAAGCTTTCCTAGCTAGATGGAAGGATAAGAAAAACCCTCTCCAGATTCTCACTCAATATGAGCATACAAAGAAAACCAATGTGGAGACTGTCCAAGAATTCTCAGCTAGATTCATGAGAATGTACAATTCTATCCCTGTGGACATAAAACCCCCTGTAGGGGCAGCCAAGTTTCATTTTTCATACTGCTTTGACAATGAATTTTCTCTCATGCTGAGAGAAAGGAGATCTCCCACTCTCCTTGATATGCTGAAAGATGCCCTAGAAGTAGAAGCCAATCTGATGGACTCTAGAAAAATGAAACACTTGACTGAAGTTGAGAAGAAGAGAAGCAATGAAGTAGTATAGCCTTCCTCATCCTAGTCCATGGATGCAAAATTCGAGCAGATGATGAGAACAATGGAGAGACTGGTGGATAAGATCTCCCTTGATAACATGCCTCTTTCCAAAGAAAACCCAGAGCCTCAAGCTCGAAATAACAATCTCAGAAGACCCCCTGCCCCAGAAGGAAGACCTAGAGAGCCAAGAAACCCTGACAATCAGCCAATCAGACCACCTTTTGCTGAGAATTTCATGGATAAAGAAGAAGAGGATAGACAGGCTGAGGACCAAATCCATCTCTTGGATCAGATCCAATCCCAGTTCTATTTGACTAAAGATGAACATGATCGATCTTCCCCGCAGTCAGATAATGCCCCTGGTGAATCATAATCTGACCAATACCAAAGAGGGATCCACAATGCCATCTGTGAATTCGAGAGGCAACATAATTTGAGAAGTAGAAAAGTAATAGTAGACCGAGGAAATGATGCTATTGATCCATCCTCTTCTCAGCCACCAAGAAAGGAAATCCTTGGGAGAAAGGACCCAAAGGCTGCAATCTCTAAGGAGACTCTTGGGAAGGAGGCAAAACCTCCAAAGAAAAGTCTAGAAGGGAGAGGTGAAGGTGACACAAAGATAGTAGAAAATATCCATACTGCTTTCAATTTGGAGAATGAAATATCTAAGATTAAGATCTCCATCCCCTTGAATGAATTGGTGAAAAAATCAGAGTATAAAGACCAGATCCTGAAGGTAGTGAATGGTGGAGAAGAAAAGCAGCCTGATACTCTCAATTTGCAAGATGACAAGCCCACCCTCCTGTTTGACCCCCATGTAGGAAATGCCTCATAAATTGATGTCCCTCCTTTCTATATCAGTCTCAACATACATGACCATATCCTGCATAATGTTATGTTTGATTCAGGATCCTCTCATAACCTCATGCCCAGTTCAGTGGTGGAGAATCTTGGGTTAGAAATAACCATACCTTATAAAGATTTGTTCTCCTTTGACTCCAAAAGAGTTCCATGCGTAAGGATGATTAAAGACATGGTGGTCTCACTGACTCATATACCTCAGAAGAATATGATCATGGATGTGGTAGTGGCTGATATTCCACCTAATTTTGGGATGTTGTTGTATAGGTCATGGACTTCCAAGTTGAAAGGAACCATGCAAATGGACATGTCTTATGCTACCATCCCCTTCTTTGGGGAAAGCAGAAGACTATACAGGGAACATAGGCTATCATATGTAGTAAGCAACAAAGACATGCCTGATAACAACCCCATATTCTTCTTCGACACAGACGTAGGCTCCTAAATTCTCTGCTATGATCCAGGTTCAGAAGGAGAAGATGCGAGAGCTGCCAAGATACTTGAACCAGATGGTGAAGCCAACGATGAAAATAGGGTACAATGCCTTGAAGGCTTAGCTAACACAAAGAATGATGGGAAGCAGGTAGAAGAGGGCAGCAATGAGAGATCAAAGTTGGAAGTAGAGGCCATGACCACCCTCCAAAAAGAAGATCACTGGATCATAAGGTTCGATGGGCCCGTGAACAAAGAAGGAGCTGGAGCAGGGGTGTGGATCATCCTCCCAATGAAAGAAATGCATGTGCCAGGTTCCATACTTTCAAACTAATGTTTGAATGATCCAATAATGTGGCTGAATATGAAGCTTTGCTATTGGGCTTGAATGTACTCAAAGACCTGAAAGCTAAAATGATCAAGGTCTATGGAGATGCAGAGCTAATAATCCAGCAGGTTAAAGGAAAATAGAAGCTAAGCATCCCAGGATAAAAGCTTACAGGAATGCGGTGTGGGACATGTTCGAAAATTTCTTCACAGAGAAGGACATATTTTTCATTCCCACAGAGCAGAATACAGTGGCAGACACCCTAGCTAGTTGATTTCAACTCCATGCTTACCCTGCCAAAACTCGCATGATTAATGTAAGGCATAGGCCCTCTATCCCAGACAACACTAAGCATTGGAAGATATTTTAATATGACCAGCAGATAAAGAAGTTCTTGGAAACGACTGGGGAGTTTTCCAATATCCAGATTGATCAGGAGGAATGTGAAGGGGAGGAATGGGAACCTGACCCACCAAAGCTCAAAACCACTTTGGGAGGCAAAGAGTTTTGCAGCTAAAGAGCAATTACATACCCAAAGGGTTGGTCCTCCTAGAGAGACTGTTTGATGAAAATGATGTGTCCAGATATCACAAGGTGGGTCCAAACCTAAAGGGAGTAGAAGACTATAACATTGGGAGTAGTGAAGAACCCAGAATTGTCAAACTATCAAAGTCTTTGGCCCTAGGCATCAAAAAAGACTATATGAATTTGATGAGAAATTTATCTGATGTGTTCGCCTGGTGCTATGAAGATCTAAAAGAATATGACACATCTGTCATCTAGCATACCATACTAGTCAAGACAGGGGAGAATCCATTCAGGCAGAAGTTGAGGAGGATGAACCCCATGCTCCTCCCATTGATAGAAAAGCAGGTAAAGAGGCTGTATGAAGCAAAAATCATAGTCTCTTTGATATTTTCACAATGGGTGGCTAACATAGTCCCAGTAAGGAAAAAGAATGGTGAAATCAGACTATGTATTGACTTTAGAAATCTCAAAAAGGTGTTCCTGAAGGATAACTACCCATTGCCCAAAATGGACCACATTTTGCAGAAGGTTGTAGGGGCAGCAAGGATGTCCATGATGGATGGATTTTCAGGATACAATCAGATTAAGGTGCTTCTAGAAGATTGGAGCAAGACAGCCTTTAGCACACCTTGGGGAACCTTCATGTATGCTAAGATGCCCTTCGGCCTGTTGAATGCATGAGCCACCTTCCAAAGAGCTATGGACATATCTTTTGCATGAGAGAAAGACAAGTTTGTGGTTGTTTACATGGATGGCATCACTGTATACTCCAGGTTTGATGCAAAACATCTAAAACATTTGCACCAAGTGTTCACCAAGTGCAGAAAGTTTGGAATTTCCTTGAACCCTTGTGGTGAGATTTTCTTCCTATGGATAGGTAGATATCCCCTTGGGATTATAAAAGGGCCCTAGTTTCCTACCCAAGATAGAGAGGAAACAAATAGACACTATAGTCCTCTTAGATCTAGCTCACACATCATCTAACAAGCTATGGAAAGACAAAGCAAGTAGATGGCATACCTTACTTTGATGGTTGTCCTTGCTGCTCCTAAGTTGCTCCAGCTCCAGCCTTTGATTATGGACTTATGAACCTGTTCACAAAGGGAAGACAACACCTTCTCCAAAGCAATATATGTATAAACAAAGATCTAACTATACAAATATAGACAATTCCATGCATTCATCATTAAAGACATGAAAATGAGAGGAATAGGCTAAGTTATATTAATGATAAGAAAGCCAAAAGAAGCTAATTAAAATGTTATACCTTGATGTCCAAAGTAGCAGCACCTCCTTCCAAGCTCTCCAACATCACCCTTGCAAAACTCATGGGATCATAAGTTTAGTGCTTCCAAGATCACCCTCCATAGCTCATGGATGGATTTCTTTAAGTAGGATTTGGGAGGCCAACCACTAAGAGGATGTTATGGATCTAAGTGAATAATATGTGGATCAAGGATCTAATCCATGCCAAGGAAGGAATGTGAGATGGGATTCGAACGGTACCTCATCCCAAGAAAATCTCCATGAGATCCAAGATCCAAAATGAAAGGAGGCATAAAAATCATGTTTTCCATGGTGGTGAAACATGTATATTCTCACTTACACATGGTGTGGCAATTTGAGGTATAATGACCCTAAAAAGTCTAATTTTGCGATGCAAGAGGTAAGCTGCTGGGTCACATAATATCTAAAGACAGGATCAAAATTGACCCAGTCAGAATAGAGGCAATACAAAAAATTGAGCTCCTCGGGAGTAAAAAGGAAATTCAATCCTTTCTAGGAACAGTGAACTTCATAAGGAGATTTATCCCCAATTTCGCAGAAATCATGAGATCAATCACCTACATGCTTAAGAAAGACAATCAAGTCAGGTGGAATGCAGAAGCTAGGCAAACATTTGAGGATATAAAGAGGGAAATTGTTGAAGCACCTATGCTGATCAACCCATATTTTGATAAGGAGTTTCTTATGTTTTCTTTTCCTCTGAGTATTCCATAGCAGGTGTGCTTTTACAGAGAAATCAAGAAGGGGATGAACAACCCATAGCTTTCTTTAGCAGGGCTCTCAGAGATGCTGAGCTCAAGTACAACATCATGGAAAAGCAAGCCTATGCCATGGTCAAAACTCTGAAGGATTTCAAGGTTTATGTCCTACATTCCCATGTTGTATCCTATGTTCCCAATGCTGCTATGAAAGATATATTGACACAACCCAATCCAAAATGTAGAAGATCAAAGTGGATAGCTACATTGCTGGAATATGACCTGGAGATCAAACCTACAAAGCTTATAAAAGGGCAAGGACTGGACATACTCATGGCTGAGTCAAATTGGGATCCAATGAGTATGAACCTACTGTCACACATTCAGGGAGAAACGTCCCAAGATCCACTACCTCAGGTATCAGACAAATTACCGTCCTCTCCTTGGTATTCTAATGTCGTATATGTTTTGTAGAGCTTGCAAGCACCCCCTGAAATGGGAAAAAACAAAGCCAGATCTACCAAGATGAAGGCTGCGAAGTATTGCATACGGAATGGTTGTATTTATTGGAAAGACCATGGGGGTGTCCTCTTGAATTGCATTATGGAAGATGAGGCCAAAGAAACACTCAAGGAGTTCCACAAAGGAGTTTGTGGAGGGCATCATTACTGGAAAGCCAATGTTAAAAAAATTCTCAGGGCAGGATTCTATTGGCCTACTATGTTCAAAGATGCTTATAAGGAAATAGCCAGTTGCCATGAATGCCAAGTTTTTGAAGGAAAGAGGAAGCTCTTGTCATTTCCTCTGAAGCAAATATCAGTGGTAGCCCCTTTTCAACAATGGGGACTTGACTTCATTGGTGAAATTTTCGCCAACTCCTATGGGCGACACATATGGATACTGACTGCCACTGATTATTTCACCAAATGGATCGAAGCAGTGCCTACCAGACAAGCCACAGTTACATTCATCATCAAGTTTATGGAGGAGAATATCATGTCCAGGTTTGGGTGTCCTGTTAAGATAATCATTGATAATGCACAGGCTTTCAAGTTCAAGAAGATGGTCAAATTCTGTGACAAGTTCCACATCAAACTGAGCCATTCTACTGCTTACTGCCCCCAGGGAAATGGATTGGTAGACTCCTCCAACAAAATCCCGGTGAGGATAATCAAGAGGCTGCTACAAGAAAATAAAAGGGCTTGGCACACCAAGCTGAATCTTACCCTATGGGATGACAGGATCACCTCTAAAAGGTCCATTGGAACTTGTCCTTTCAAGCTGGTATATGGAACAGAGGTAGTATTCCCTGATTCACTCAGAGGGCCCGCAATGAGATTGCTACAGGATCAAGAAGAAGAGCCAAACCCCGAGCTAAGGAGGGCTAATCAGCTGGTAGGAGTGCAATAAATTAGAGAAGGCGTGCACGAAGGCTCGAGACCGGATCAAGAAAACATTTGATAGAAAGACCAAGGCGGATGATTTCTAATTGGGAGATCTGGTATTAAAATGGGATGCTAGAAGAGAAGACCAGGCCCAAAAGTTTGATAACCTTTGGCGGGGACCCTATACCATCAACTCTTACCATGGGAATAATGCTTTCTTCCTGCAAGACGAAGATAATGAACCAGTTGGAAAAGGAGCCGTCAATGGGCGGTTCTTGAAGCACTATTTTGCGTGAAGAACAAGTCCACCGACCGACCCCCATTGTATATTGCCGTTTTCATTTTCAGTTAGTTATGTTCCTGTTTTGTGATGCGAAAAAGGAATAAGGGCCACTAGTCTACATGTTCTTGCTACCTCACAGGGAGGATAACATCCTCAATTGGAGCCGCTGTTAACACTCGTTATGGTTTCCACCTTGGAAGGGGAAGGGAAGCTCCCACTCAAAGCCTCGAGGTCACCCACTGGTCGGTTGCATCAAATAAAGAGTCAGGAAACCCAAAATTGGCAAAGGGTTGAGCAAATCCAAGCAAAATGACCGAGCCGCAGTGAGAAAATGGGAAAATACAAGGCAGGAGGGCCCTCCATAGGAAAAAATAGCAGTAAGAGCTTCTTCTGCAACCAAAGAAAATTGGATGTCTAAGATCAAGGAGCAGATTAGATCAACGGTCGAAAGGGAGTTTCGCAATCTTGTTTCCGAGTTCCGCACCCGCATTGCGGATTGCGGATTGCAGGAAGCAATGTCCCAATGAGCACAAAAGACAAGTTTCCACAACCCGCATTGCGGTTTGCAGATTGCGGAACAATGGTTTTCCAAATAACAAAAAGAAAAGTTTCCGCATTCCATAATCCACATTGTGGAAAAAGTAATCTTCCAGTGAGCGAAAGATATAGTTTCCGCATACTGCATTTCGCATTACGGATTGTGGAAAAGTTATTTTCAGAAACATAAAAAAGTAAGTTTCCGCATCTCGCATTGCGGATTGCAGAAAGGTAGTTCTCCAGAAAAGCATGAGGCCAAAAGACCAACCCCTGCACGACATGTGGATAATTGCAGGTTGCAGAAAGGACAGTTGCTGAAAGGACCATTGTGGAAAGACCCATTGCAAAACGACCGTTGCAGAAAGGAAATTGCGGAAGGGAAATTGTGGATCAAGAAAGTTTTGCAGGGCTAGTTATAGTCGCAGAAAATGGATATTTTTACAGGGAAATGGAACACCAGAGAGTGGTGAAGGAGCTTATTTATGTTACCAGTCCTAATCAATCTAAACAGCCTGATCCATAGGATGAACAAGTGGCTTCCATGGCCCAATGATGCACTGCCAGCGTAAGCGATTCCTTCCTCTGGGCATGGAAGAATCGGCGGTTGTTGATTCAGACAACTCAGCTCGAACGACTTCATCATTACCAATGCAAGTTGTTTTGAAATAGTTAGGATATTTTACTGTTTGTAATCCTATAAAGGCAAGGTCCGAAGTAGACCAAAAGGTTGGACGTTTTTGTTTCAGAGAGATTCCTGTGATGTGTGTTTATGATGTATGTTATTTCCTATGTATGTGTCCTTTCTTTGTAGTTCCATTAATTGTTTACTTCTGCAGTACCTAAAGATCAAGATTACATGGTCTGTAATTCATGCCCACATGCTCCAGATGCATATGACTAGGTATTCCACCCTTTTCCTCTTGAAGTTGCAGGTTAGAATTCATTCTTAAATGCTCTATCCTTGTGGCTGAACTTGTCTCCTTCTTCTACCTTCATCTGCTATCACTTTGACGTGAAAGAACCATGTATACCTTGCCTTTTGCTCCTGCAAATCGCATCCCAAAATTGATATTGATGACAGTAACCCACCGAAGTTGACTCCATGCCCAACTTTCCTCCTGTTCTTAACTCCAACCAACCAAAAAACCCCTTTACTTCATTGTTTGAAGGTCTAGCCACCACCTTGACCGATATCCCAACCCATTTTTAAGCTGCATCCTGTTGCTGGAAGCTCCAAAGGGAGATCCCTCCCTGTGGTTGGAAATGCTAGTTTCCATCCACTAAATATTGGTTTGCAACAGTTACCCCATGATCTTTCCTACCACAACCCAGGAAAATCTTGGGTGATAACATGCTCTTCAAGGAATCATGGGTGATCTCAATCTCATGGGTGAACTTGTCCACTTCCTCTTCTTCTTCCTGTAATGCACTATGGTACATCTCAGTAAGCCTAAGAAGATGATCTCTATTATAAATCAAGTGTAGGTAGTTAGCTTTCATTTCTGCCACTGCTTCTCTAATTTCTAGTAGATATGCAATTGAAGGTTTTTCCCCCAAGCTAACATCTGTCCTTGAAGCTTCCCAACAACAATATCCCACTAATGCTTGTGTATCATCACAATGCTTCAGGGCTTCCATAATATTTTCTTTACTTACCTTCAGTTGTCCTGTCAAATGATAGAGTTCATGGGGAAAACTCTCCATTAAATTTTCTGATTTGTCTTCATTTTCAACCTCCCAAAAATAAAATTCTAATGGGTGATATAAAAAATCAGAATGCTTGTTGCATGAATCCACCGCACACAATTCACCTCTAACAGTCAATTCAACATTATAAGGTTCTACAATATCATTATCCACATGTAAAATGGTTGTTATTTCATGACAATGCAAAGAATTATGAGTGTTGCATAAATCAGAATTGTGATCATACCTTGGTGTTGTGTTTCCATCCTTTGTGCAGTTGACATTATCTTCATGGTGAAGCTCTAATGGGGAATGGAAGGCTGATTTTTGTTCTTCCTCTAAATATGATCCAAGAGATGTTTCTCCACTACCATCCTCATTTTCAGATGTAGGCTGAACAATGACCATGGATTCACTTCTTCCTGAACCAATCTTATCTGAGGAACCCTGGGAGGCTCTCTTTGTGAAGGTTCTAAACATCCTCACCATCATTCTTGATGCAAAGCATTCTGGTAGTAAGGATTCACACTGTTGCTAGTTATGCTTTATCTCTCGATATTCCTGGTGATATTTCTTTGATATCTTCTCATGGTCCTTCCTTGACTTCTCCCATTCAAACTCCTCTTCCTCTATGGATGAGGCATGAAAGAAGGTGGGTAATATTCTACCCTCTACAAGACTAGCCATTAAAGAAACTTCCTCTTAAACAATTTATATGCAGTCACAAAAGAAATAATCCAACTCATATGGTTCAAGCAATCCTCCATCTATTATTTCATCTGCTTCATTGTCTTCCACCGAAGAAATAAAACCATCTTCAGAGAATGATTCTTCCCACGTTAAGCTCTCCTCAAGCTCCCATGCATCCGGTTCCAAATTCATGTTTTCAAACCTTCTTCAAATTTTTTCGTTATTTCCCACAACTATCAAGGAACATGCTATGATACCACTGTAATGTTTCCAATTAAATATTAGGAATATTAACTCCAAATTTTCAATGGAAATGAAGTTGATTTTTAACTTGGTCCAAACAATGGATTTATTATGTCTGCTGGAATATGAATAATATGGTGCATCCCACAATGTATGGTTTCAAACCACTGTAATGTGTTCAATTAGATCCCCTATCTAATACTCAGAGCTATAAACCCCAATGCAACCCCAGAGATCACTGGATTCAAAACTAGGAGCATTAGTTCAAATTTTACCACACAAAACACATGACTTCCAACTCTTCCCAAAAAACTCCTAACAGACTCAAATCTGACCCAACCAACTTCAAATGGACCCAAACACTCCCAATATTACCACTAGTAGACTTCATAGTACTTTTATGGAAGCTTTGAACACTTTACACATACATTTATAACTGAGGGTGCATTAGCATAATTGTACAGGTTGACCGACTGGTAAAATAATCATAACTTGGGCATATGGAATTTTTTTTTGGATGAAATAAAATGTGTTTACTACTGTAAACGATGCTCCCAATGCATTGGAATAGGTTTTAGAACCCAAAAAAAATCATAAATTGTCAAACCAAAAACTAACTTTTGGCCCCCAAAAATCTATTGCAATATTGTAAACATACACAACTATAAAACTCCAAAATGGACACTAAAAGCTTCCAGATACACTTAATTTGAGCCAAATAGGTTACTAACATATATAATAGGATCATATGAATGTTTTAGACCCATACACCAAGTTTACACAACCATACAAAAACATATTTACTCATAGATTAACCATTTACTCATAGATCAACCCGTGCTTGAAATATTGTACAACAGAAGAGGAAAACACTGTGATTTTTATTATGAGTGGGGAATTTTATGAGAGTACATCAATGGATACTACAAAATATATAAATACAGATAAAGGTATGCTACAAAGAGAGTAGAAATGGATGCTACAGGACCACATAGAAAGGAGAAAGAATTAATACTGCTCTAGATGAGTAATTTCCTTCCACTATTGCACCCTCCAAAAGGAATATTTAGACCCCAATGCAAATATACGACTCCTCCAGTGTGGCCTCCATAAAATATTAGTGATACTCAACCATTATAATATCCTTCATTAATTTTGGATAGCCACAAGTGAGTCCTCCTCAAGCATAAACCACCATAAACACTGCACTCCCAGAAACACCACAATCCACACTTATACTGATTGGAACTTGAACACACCATCAATAATTCGACCCCACTACTGTATATTAACATAAACATATGAAATATGGTCTATTGAGAAATATCAAGGTGAATTCTCCTCTCAATAATAAACTACAATGAAGCTCGGTGAAGAGATTAAGGTGATCTCCTCCTTTCTACTAGCTAGGGTGAAATCTTTCATCATTGAAACTGGTTCACAATTGCAAGGGGAACATCTCCCAAGATATCAAGGGGATCATCTACCAGCCATGAAAGCCACAAGATCTCTCCTATTTAAAACCAAAATTTCCAAAAGCTCTTTTCTAAGAGGCCTACATCATTTTTATAGACTCCACTAAGCCCTTTCCCCCTCATTCTAGAATTCTCTCACAAAATATTAATAAAATATTAATAAATGCTATTTTCATGAGAGAATGATACCTTGGAATTCATTTAATTCCTCTATAATTTTATTTGACCAAATAATACCTTCATCTTCTTTAGCAATTCGAATTAGAGAGGCTTAGCTTGATTTTGGAGAAGTTACACTATCATGTGGGCCCACTCTCTCCTCTAACGCCCTCCTTCTCTAAATTTAGGACCTGAAACATGTCATAAGTTGTCATAAGCTGTCATAGGACCTGATTCTTGTCATAAGTTGTCATAATATTGTCATAGATGTCATATATTGTCACATATTTGCTAATTTTATCCCGAGGAGTTACAACTCATGATATGCCTCTTCATGAAACTTATTGGGAGTTACAAATTCAAATTTATACCTTCATGATGTCTTCTTCCACCTTATAATTCAAATTTGGGGGAGTTACAACTCATGCGGGGCCCAACGCAACCTCCTTGTCCAATTTTTCCTAATGTTGCATCATTTCACAAATTGGACATCAAACTATCTAAATGTTTGACCCACATCACCACCATGCTAATTTTTCATGAATTTACCAAGTTACTTAGGCCAATGCATCCCCTTAGTCCAATGGAGGTGTCCCTAGAAAAAAATTGGGGACATGACATGCTTTTTCACTATTGTCAAATCCATACCAACCTCTATATTAGTTCTAAGTGTGCTAATTTCAAATTCAATTGGAAATATCAGACACTTACCTACACCAGCTCAAAGGGAGAGAAGTCCGTTGTATTTTAGCAAGTAGTCCTATAGGCCTATAGAGCTTCTGACATTCGATCGGCCCAATCATGAAAGTGATTTTCCACAGTGTTTCTAAGGATATTTTCTATCACTTTATTGGTGCTCTCGACCTTCCCGTTTTCCTGCGAGTGATAAGGAGAAGTGACTCGATGTCGGATCCTATATTTTGCAAGAAGTTCCTTGATCTTGTTCCCTATGAACTATGCTCCTCTATCAGTGACTATTTCTCTCCACATCCCAAATCGGATGAACATTTCTTTGAACAAGAAGTCTATAACAACTTTCTCTATGGATCTCAGGAGCTCCTTTGCCTCTACCGACTTGGTTACATAGTTTGTGCATACAAGGATATAATATTTTTGATGGGATGGGGGATTGATTGGGCCCACTAAATTAAGACCCCATTTCTCAAAAGGTTCTATTACCATCTATGACTATAACATCGTATCATCGGATTGAATGGGTTGTCCCATCCACTTAGTTGTCGCATCCCTTTACATACTTCATTGCATCTTGGAATATAGTGGGCCAATAATAATCCATGCATAGCACGTTATATCCTATTATTTTTTTTGCAAAATGTCAACTGCAGGGCTCGTCATGAAAGGCCTTAAGGATATCCTGGAACTAGTCCTCTCTTATGCATCTCTGGATTATCTAGTCTACTCTAGTGTAGAAGAGGTACCCATCTATCCATGAGAATCTGGCACTTTTTTGAATAATTTTCCATCTTTCCCTTAGAGAGATGTTGTGTGACAATTTTCCTGCAGTGAGGTAATTAGCAAGGTCTACATATGACTGTGTATAAGAAGACACTATGAACATGTGTTTTTCTGGAAATCTCTCTTCTACATGAGAATTGTCAGTATTCACAATAAGTTTAGATTAAATATTCACAACCACATTATCTTTCCCATGTTTGTCAACAATGGTAATATCAAATTCTTGCATTAACAATAACCATCTAATTACTCAAGCACTTGTAATGGGTTTATTATCCAAATAAATTATTGTCGAGTGATTCGTTTGTAGAAAGACAAGATAACTAGTGATATAGTGCCATAATTTACTAATTGCAAGCATAGCAACATAGATTTTTTTTTTAGTTATCGTGTAATTCAATTCTGTTGGAGCTAGTTTCTTGTTGGTGTAAGAGATGGCGTAAGGATTCTTGTCCTCTTCTTGTCCCAAGACAGATCCAATAGTAGTGTCATAGGTGTCCGAATAAATATGGAAGGGCAGTGTCCAATCTGGCCCTAGCAAAAGAGGAGCTATAGACAATAGTGTTTTTAATTTTTCAAACGCATATTGGAAACTATTAGTCCATGAGAATTATGCATCTTTCATGAGTAACACAAACATAGGGGATGCAATTTTGGAATAATTTTCAATGAAATGGTGATAGCACCCAGTTTTCCCCAAAAATATATGTACCTATTTCTGCGTTTTTGGAGGAAGCATACTCAAGATTACATAAACTTTTGTTGGATCAACTTGAATCCCTGCAATAGAGAGAAAAAGTCCCAAGACCACTACGTATGTCATCATCACATGAAACTTTTCTGTACTCAAAGAAAGATTAGTTTGTTTATAGCGTTTGAGTGTCTTTTCCTTGTAATACTTGGGAATTGTGATATCACCAAACATTCCCATATCTACATAATGAAAATGTAGGCTATAATGAATAGATATAATTCTTCCTTGCAACCAAATGACTGACGGGTAATTATTCACATGAGAATATGTTGTGCTGATGAAACACATTTCAAGGAGAAAGTTGCAAGAATTCAAGAATCTTTGAAGAGAATTCCTTTGAAATTTTTTTCTCTCCAAATTGTTGTTGAGTAAGTGGATTTTTCTCTCCTTATAATTTTTTGAAATATTTGCTAAGACTTTACAAGGTTTTAAACTTTTATAATTCAATGAAAGATTCACCAAGATTTTACAAGATTTTATAATTTTATGAAAGATTCACCAATATTTTACAAGGTTTTATAATTCAATGAAAGATTCGCCAAGGTTTTACAAGATTTTATTGTTTTATGAAAGATTCGGCAATATTTTACAGGATTGCATAATTTTATGAAAAAAATCGCAAAAAAATTATAAATTCATATTATATTCTTGATAAAATAGCCTGCAACGTTTCCTATGTATCATGGGGATTCACCCAATTTTTATACATATAAATCTGGGGGGGTTCTTAAAATCATCCCTGATGCACAACTTGTGGCTTAGCATACTCTCCTAAAACAATTTACTCAAATACAATTGGAGAGAAATGAAAGGATTAGGGATATTAATTTGAGATTCTTATGGAAGCTACAGAGGATCCCCGAATACTAGAATCCTAATTATCCTTTCATTTTTTGTTGTGAAAAAATGTGATGCCAACAAATGTCAACTATGCCCCTGAAAGAAAATAATATTTATATGTTGGAAGGTACTATGAGAAAATCTCAAGAAATGGAATAAAACATGGTTGAAAGCAATGTTGACCCTAACATTATTTTGGGAAGAGTTAAGAGGAAAATGTCGACTCTCTTTGTATATAATCATGGGCCATCCACATCAATTACACCTATGGAGAAAAGAGGAGTGGGAAGAGGAATGTTCCAAGGGAATCCACACCATGTGCAGAATTTCCTAGCAGCTGGTGAACAACCTGATAACCATCATGGAACTAAGTTGAACTAGTTTAACAAGATTGTTAGATAACTCCAAAATGAAATGCTTCATTTGGGAAGGAATGAAGAATTGAAACCCTGATTGCACTAGGGGATGAATATGGTCCACAAAATAGAACACCACATTTCGACCATCGTAATGCGGCAGTACTGGATGAATATTATATTGGTGAAAATATACTAGATCACACTAAAGAATGCCTTAATTAAAGCTATCAATATGAGATGAGGCACCATCAGGCCAATCTATAGACTCCACTAAATGGGATGATTGGATGATGGCCACATGTGAGGGAGACTTTTTTGAAGAAGATAATTTTGGTGATAAAGAGGCCCAATCTCGTCAACAGTGACAAAATTGACTTTTAGATTTAAATATGGAGGAACAAGGTAGTTATCCAGCAAAAATACCTAGTATGAATAATTGCCACCAATTTGGATCTCTTTTATGAAGGCATGGTAAGAAAGTTCCATCATTTTTTTATTTATTTAGAAACTAATGGTGCCATCTTGGACAATTGCATGTGAACAACAATGCCACCAACACCATCATGCCTCTACCAGTTCTGAAATCAATGGGGTTGGAATTTAACAAGTATTATTAAGTAGGGGAAGAAATCTATGACATAGATTCAATAACTGATCCCTCTTATTCACCCCAACATCGAAATAAAATACTTGCAATCACAACACCCTCAAAATTAAAACCCACCCAAAAATATTCATTCTAAAAGCGTCTAACAAAAAATGAAAACCCAAAAAAATAAAAAACTTGGATTTGATGGCCTCAAAATATCTAAACCCCAAAACCTGTGATTCCAATAGAGTTTTCTGAAATCAAAACCTCGAAAGCCCTTTGAAAGAGATTCGAACTTTGGCATCCAGTTGCAATTCCTTGCTGAAAACCTCCTCATCATCTCCATCGACGTAATAATTGATGAGATCGAGGAACCATGCATGCAACTCCACCAATGGGAACAATTATTTTAGATCGTGAGTTGGAGATCTTCTTAGATATTTTGAGGTATTTCCCATGTGGGTTTTCCTTGAGATCAAAATAAAACAATTTCTAATCTACCTTGAAGGGTTTTGCTTAGAAGCTTTGCATCATTATTCACATAGAAAACTTCCATTTCTTATTGAGAATCACACTCCAATTCAATTTACTTACATACCCTCATCGTAATAAACTCATACATTTAAGAAATAATTGAAGCCTACCTCACCTGAGTTTAGTAATTTTATGGTCCACCAAATTACATGTATTACAAGGCATTCCATTTCCATTGAGTGGTGTATTTTGAGCTCCTTTGTTTTCCCTTAGGTCCATTGTGTTTCATCTTTTCCTTACAGAATGCTACGTGACTTGAAAACCAACTATCATTGTCAAAATTTTCAACTACATAGGGAATTTATGTTTTGGTAAAACCTTAAACGATAGTGTGTATATTTGATATATCCCAACTCTAGTAAAATTTTTAATGGTGAGGTTGTCAATGTTCCAAAATAAAAAAAAAAAATGCTACAAAATAATAATAAAATTATAACAAGAATAAAAATATAAGTTGATTACCGAATACTCCATTGGTAGCCAAATAATCAATGGATTAAAAACCAAATAACAAATTTGTAGAGGATGGGAGTATGGAGTTACCAATTCTTTATGCAATTTACAGTGGTAGATGATTCCAATTGTGTAAATCATCTATAGCCCCTTATGGTTTACTAAATTTTAACACTATAGATGTATTCAAAGACTCCCTAGAAAGGGGTCACCGAATCCATCTACATTGTTAAAATTTGCTAAATTATATAATTGTAGATGGATCTAGAGACCCGAGTGACGTTAATTGTATCACTTAGGCCTCTGAATCAATATACAATGATACAATTAACGTCACTCAGGTCTCTGAATCCATCTACAATGATACAACTTACTAAATTTAAAGACTGCGGATGGATTTAGAGATCCCTTAATTTGAACACTGTAGATGGATTCAGAGACCACCTTTTTAACACTACAGATGAATTCAGAGACACCCCCTCATTTGCAGTGTCAAAATTTAATAAATTGTAACATTGTATACAGATTTAGAGACCCCCAGTGTCACTCACATTAATGGAAAATTGCATGTTGAGTGACACAAGGGGTCTCTGAATCCATCTACAATGTTACAATTTACTAAATTATAACATTGTAGATGGATTCAGAGGCCCCCTTCCATTGTCAGAGTAACACAATTAGAAATGACTAACATAAATGACTAATTCATATTCGTGTATCTAGTCATATTTTTTTTCTTAACTAAATTAGTTATTTACATTAGTCATTTTTAATTGTGTCACTTATTATCTAGTCATATTTTTTAACTCGTGACTAAATTAGTCATTTTTAGTTGGGTTAACCAAAATTGCTCAAATTTGGTAGTAAATCACTTGAAAAAATTGCGGTGACTAACGTTTTTAGTCATGTAGTCACTAATTTTTCATTTTGTACTAATGGTAAGCCCAGGATCCTGTTTGACAAACAATCTACCAAGAATGGACTCGAGGCCTGATCTCCCTAGCTCAACGTAAGACTAGAACAAATAGGACAGAATACATAATACTTTCCTAGATCTAATTAGAGATCGAGTAGATAGATTCTTTAACTTTTAGATCGCTGATCCTTTCTCCTTGATGTTTGTCCCAAGTCTCGCGGTCGTCAAATCTCTAGCTGCAAGACCTGTCAAGACAATATGGAAACGATACAAGCAGTACAATATATCTAAACAATAACTTATCTAAACTAGCAGTTGAGGAAGAAAGTTCTAAACATCATCAATGAGACAACATTCATGGAAAGAGATTATATTAACTGTATTAAAAGGTGGGAATACATAGAAAGGATGAAGCTACAACCAAAGCCTCAACGTCACATCCTCCATCCAACATGTCCAAGCCAAGCCTCCAAGGTGGTACAATCTTCCCACTCACCAATATGGATTCTAATAGCATAAGGATACCATAGACCTTCCTCCATTCCCATGGAGAGAGTGGATGTTTATATAGGGATAAAGAGATAGGGTAGGTTGAGGATTAGTGGGATATGGTTAAGGGATCCTCCCATTAGGTTAGGAACCGAAATGCCACCTCACATAGAGTCTAGGGATAGGTCTCCACCTCAACAAACTTCTAGAAAGACCTCGAGACTCCTCAAAATAGCCTTTAACCAACCTCGTCGCACCTTGGTAGAGGACACAGAGTGACAGAGGGGCCTGTCTCACCCTGTAGGAAGACAAAGTGCGATAGTGTCTCACCCTAGCTAACCAAGAACTGCGACAGGGGGGGTCTGTCTCACCCTGTAGGAAGACAAAGTGTGACAACCTACTCAAAGAGGTCAACTAGGCAGGGAAATATCTTAGTTGGATGTGTTTTAGCCCATAATGAGTTTAGGGGTCAGAGCAAAGAGTTTACACAATGGTCAAGATGACGACATTATCACAACGGTCATGATGACGACACTTGGTCATAATGATGACACTTGCAACGGTCATGGTGACGACACTAGGTCATGATGATGACACTTGCGACACTTGCACAAGGGTGACAACATTTTGGTGTAATAGAATGCCCCCCAAAGCATGAAGCTGACATAATGAGACAGGTGAAATGCTTTGTAGTAAGAAAAATGGCAAGGACTTGCTGGTTGGAAGGAGCTGTTGCAGAAATGACCTAAGATCCACAAGTATCACAAAACATGGATGCCGACCAATACACTGCAGGTCTATGATAGTAAAGACCGAACGAACACAATCATGGCTACTAGACACAATCATAGATCCATGATGAGATGATAACACAGCCACGACCAATACAAAGTGGATCTGTGTAATATAACTCAAACAATCTCCATCGCAACCTGGGTACAATATGACTTCCCGAGGGTCTCCAAGTTGAACCCACAATGATACGAATCTATCCATGTGATTACAATGTTTTGGAGTCGAACATGGTAGAAACCACTTGATTACCAGTCATTAATGTATATCGTTAACAAGCGCGAGGGAAATCACCATTGATGTCAATGATTCCCAAGGGATCATAGTACATATCACCAAGCGTGAATAAATGAGTTGAAGTCGAACGCATGACGGAATATTTCAATCAAGAGTCAATGATGTAAACTCATGTCGAAAGTGAGGTAACCTACCATTGAGGCATGCAGGCCCAAGGTACTTGATTGGTTTTTAGATTCAAACCTAGGATGATGAGTTGAAGTCGACAAGGATGAATCCGTTGACGGAGGGCCATGATGATTCCCCCATCAACAACACGAAACTCGATGACAGATATTTGGAGTAGATTTGATGGTATAGTAATGTGCAAGACTGACTCAAGGTAGAACGACATGATATAAGGTGTATTGACTGCAGATGATGAGTAACAAATGTCTCTTGAACATGGGCATGGCATGACTTGGCAGTATTGACATGACGAGAACGACACCGACCCCCAATGCAACTTGATGATGGAAGCATTCTTTGGGCGACCCAAAGGAGTGACAAGACTCACGGAATTGATAGGACTCGGAGACAAACGGATTACCCAAGTACTGAATGCAAATGCACACTAGTGCCATGTTCAAGAGTGACTATGTACTCCCGTAATTAAGATGTAACACAAAATCTTCCCTTTTTCCCCATCATGATTGATGAGTACCTCATGTGTTTTTTACGAGCTTAATGAGGGTAACCAGATGCTTGGTATAGCTCATCTCATAGATGAGTCCAATCCCAAATATTTTCCAAACCTGGGAAAGGAGGGGTCCATCCCATGACGGGTCCTTCAATGTTGAATTTTAACGAGTCCATAGAAGCTAAAATCGGCATCATTTCATGTTTAGAGAGTCTGAAAAGAACTAAAGACGACTCCAAAGGTCCTTTTTCGTAAGGTTATCCTCTTCGCTCGGAAAAGGGTAAAACAACGTGAGAGAGGACTCTTCCAGTCATGATTGGCTGGAGTATACCTTTTTCGTAAGTAGTGCCCCCTAGTCCGAAAAAGGGGTAAACTATCACTAGGGAGACGATCATTCAAATCCTTTTACAAGCGTGAATGAATCAATTTCGCTTGGCCATATTTTCCTATTTTAGGAGTCTGAAAAGAGCTTAAAGAGGACTCCATGAACAACTTTTTCATGGTTGATAACCGAGTACGACAAAGGAAAAAGTAAACTCGACACAGTTCCTTTTCCATAAATAGTCTAGCGAGGCCGGATAAAGTGATAAACCTATACTTGTTAGACACACCCTTTTACTCAAATTTTTAACGAGCACGATAATGGTATCAAAAGCACACGAAATCTTTTTCATATTTGAACCAGAGCATGAAAAAGTAAAAACTAAGCTCAAACCACTTTTCATGTTTTAACTAGAGCACGAAAAAAAGTGAAAAGTAAGCTCAAATACCATCTTACTATTTTTAACGAGCTCGAAGATAGGTTGGAAGAATGCTCATGATTTCTACTTCATTTTTTAACGAGCTTGTAATAGAAAATGAACTATGCTCGGGATAATGCCTATTGGCAGGTTTCTTCCCAACATGATGGAAATAGGTTGGAAAGTTTGCCCCCAGCACAAGAAACTTACGGCTTACAACTAGTATGATTTCTAGAGGTATTGTTTCATTTTTTAGTGAGCTTGATATAGGAAAAGCTAGGGATTATTTTTATGGTTTAATGAGCTTGAAAACCAAAAAGGAAAGTATGCTCGAAAATGTTCCCATTGGTGGACTCTTCCCAAACATGGTATCCATAGGTTGGTGCATACCCCTAGCATGATTGCTAGAAGTAAGTGACTTAGCTCCAACATGATGTGGCGAGGCGATCGAGTTGACTTCAACATAACATCCATAGGTTGAAGACATGCCCCCCAAGCTTCATTTCATTCGCCTAAGGAATAGGTGGATGAAAAGAAGGTTCAGGTACTAAGTCTACGAGAAGACTCGACTCAAAGCGAAAGGATTTGTTTCATTTTTTAACGAGATTGACATAGGAAAAGAACCGTGCTCGTGGGAACCTATTTCATTTTTTAACGAGCTTGACATAGAAAGGGAACTAATATCTTATGACCCGTTTCAGTTTTTAAAGAGCTTGAATCCAAAGTTAAACTATGCTCGAACTAGTGGTTTCTTTTTTTAACGAGCTTGAAGCCAAAGGTAAACTTTGCTCAAACTACTGGTATCATTTTTAAACGAGCTTGAAGCCAAAGGTAAACTCTGCTCAAACTATTGGTTTAATTTTTTAACGAGCTTGAAGCCAAAGGTAAAGTTTGCTCACACTACTGGTTTCATTTTTTAACGAGCTTGAAGCCAAAGGTAAACTCTTCTCATGACCTATTTCATTTTTTAATGAGCTTGACATAGAAAGGGAACTATGCTCATAGGATACTGTTTTATTTTTTAATGAGTTCGAAACAGAAAATAAACTATGCTCACAGGAACCTGTTTCATTTTTTAATGAGCTTGACACAGAAAAAGAACCATGCTCATAGGAACCTATTTCATTTTTTAACGAGCTTGACATAGAAAGGGAACTATGCTCATAGGATACTTGTTTCATTTTTTAACAAGCATGACACAGGAATAGAACCATGCTCGCGAAAAGGGCCATTTCATTTTTTAACGAGCTGGAAAGGGAATAAAACTATGCTCACTCGGAATGGTTTCATTTTTAAATAAGCTTGAAAATAGAATGGAAATTCTTCTTGAAGATCAGCCCTAACCAACATGATGTCCAGAGGTTGGTAGGGTGCCCCCCAGCATAAGAAGCCAGGGGAACAACTCCAGAATGATGCCCAGAGGCTAGAGACCTACCCCCCATCACGGGGGGGAAGAAACCACTAGAACATGTGGAACATTTAGGGAAGTTTGATGACTAGGAGTCATGCGATGAGTGGGTGTCACAAAGTAAAGCTGACCAATGGTCACAATATTCCCATGATGAGGAAAATACATCACTTGAAAGAGTGTGGACACTACAACTTTCATAGCATAGACATAATCACGTCCAAGAAGCAGATTCAAATCTAAAGGACCTTGGACAAACCATGACATAAAAATAAATAGTTTTACCTCCCAAGGTGACAGGTCACTGCGGAAGAATCCCTAAAGGTCCGGTAGGCCTTCTATTGGAAGCCAAAATCTGGCCGGTAACCGACACAAGCTGAGGAGACCCTATAGCTTGCCAAGCAGTTGAGGATAAAATACTAACAGAAGCTCCCTCGTCAACTATAGTGTGAAATATTTCTTTATTAGCAACACCTACAGATATCTGGAAAGGAACATCTAAGGGGAGATGATGTTCTGCTAAACTATTCCAATCAAATGAAATAACCTCAGTACTTGGAGGAGGCTCTGTGGACGAGACTTCTCCTTTCCTGTCTAAACCGACTAGAAAGATATCAGCGGTTTCTAAATCCCTTTCAGTTGGAAAAGTAGGATACGATGAAGAATTTGTGATGGTGACTGCTTCAATCTGGTCATTTTCCAATGAAAGAGCCGGGTGGACCGAGGATAAAACTGGATCTACCGCTTGCGTTTCACTCTTCAAAGGAGGAGTGGGATCAAACGAAGATGAATCTCAATTAATCACTTGGATTTCACTCGTCATAGGAGGAGTGGGGTCAACCAAGAACGAAACTTGATTAACTTCTTGGGTATCATCCCTCAAGGGAGGAATGGGGTCCATCAACGATGTTGTTTAATCGACCGCTTCGTTTTTGCTCTCTGATGAAAGAGTGGGGTCAACCGAGGGTGCGGTCGGATTGACCACCCTATCAACTAGTGTAGGATCAGGGGACAACCTACAATACTTCGTTGGAAGGTGTTGATGGGATGTGTCCATGTCTTCCAACAATTGTGAAGCTTCATCCATACGAGGACAAAGGTAAGTACGGTGCATGCCCTTGCATAACCAACAAGGGTCTGCAACTCTACCTTTCCGACCCTTAATTACAATGTCACTAGTTGATGGGGTATCATCAGTATGATGTCCATAGACTGATGACATGGGCTGTTCAGAACGCAACCATATTTCTAAGACCTTGGAGATACCAGGGCATCTCTTAAGAAAATGGGACCCTTTGCAAAGCTTGCAAGGGAATTTCGGTTTACGCAAATTCGAAATAGATGTATCGTTGCCCCTAGCATGATGATCAGTGGTTGGTGAGTTCCCAACATGATGGCTAGAGGTTGGTGAGTTCCCAACATGATGGTCAAAAGTTGGAACTATGACCTTCCGCCTAGTGTTCTTCTTCTTAGTTTTCTCTTTCTTCTTCTTCTCACTCACCTTCTTACTAACATCGGAGTTTTCAGTAGGAGAAGAGGAAGAGAGGGAAGCCGATTCAAATTTCGAGGAAGAAGGAGAAGGGTCATCATGAGATTGAGGATCATGTGATGAAGGACCTAGGTCCGACACAATTGGTGCACTTGGTGTAACTGGATTGGAGAATAACCATATTGGTAATCCTATCGTCAATCCAGGAAGACTCAACGTAGCCATAAAGGGAGGACCAACAGTTCCACAAGGGGGAATAACAAATGGTACACCCTGGAAAGGGGCGCCTTGGTTGGTAGTCCTGGAAGAATATTCCATATCTGAAATCCCTAAGAGACTCTAAAGTAACACACAAGTCATACACTACTCAAGTCTAAAAGAAACAAACAAACTATGTGAATAGGAGTGGATGAAAAGTCAGGATCCTCACAGGATTATCAAGGCTTCGCAACTCGCTATATACTACAGGGTCCAATAGTAAAATGCAACAAGGAGGATTGAGACCGTACCCTTTCCTAAATACCCGACTACCTGGATGACACGTGCGTAGTAATCTCCCCAAGTGTTGTTCTCGGTGTATTGCGATGCCAAGACGGACAAATGGTTAACTTAGTTGGTCACAGGAATCCTAATGGTGTCTCCCAATATACACAAGGTACGTGGGAGCTCAAATCCATAGTGGTGCTGTCTAATGCACAACCATATGGCATGATACCTTCCTATATACTACTGAGTACGTGAAACAACTTTCTATATACGTCAAGTATGTGAAACACCTTTCGATATACGCCAAGTACGCGAAGTACTTGGTGGGTACGTGAAAGAGCTTCGATATACCTGGTTGGTACGTGAAAGAGCTTTGATATACCGATAAGTACATGGAAGACTACAATACCCTTGGAATACAGTGCTGAAAAGTAACGACAGCTACCATATTTTACGTGCTGGAACACGTCACTAACTTACACAATTACTAAATGATTTTAACCTAAGCTAGCGTTAATTTTATCTTGTGCGGTTAGGTGGATGCATGAGGTGTAGACAGGAAATGTAAAAATAATGAAAATCCTAACTACATGACAATGTGCATTTTCCTTTGTCTTTCGATGAAACCTACCTAAGGTAAGGAGATATCTCTTTCTCTTTTATAATCAAAATGACCTTAAGCAGTAATGAAATTAAGAATTCCTACCTGTCACCTACCCAATTTTTGAGAATAATTATTTTCTACTATTATCCTTTTTGCAAAAATACTTTGTGTTAAATTATAATTACAAGTTTTGTAATTATGACCAATTAGGTCAAAGATGAATGTAATGACTCATTATTATTATTTAATAAATAAAAATGGGAGAAAAACACTCAAGAAAGCTGTTACAAGAGTGTCCACTAGCCCACTAGGAGGAATGGAAGCTGCTGGAAGGATTGGGATAGATGGCAACATTTGCACTCTACCATTAGCTGTTTGTATGGGACAACTCCCACTAATTTTGTGGCATTTCCCCCTCCAGGTGGAGGGTGGTGAGCAGGTAGCTCACTAATGACCAATTAATTACAAAAAAGACCTAGGCAGCCTATAAAGGGAAATTCGAATTGAGTAGGGAGCTCTTACAATGTTTTCTGCAGAAACATTCCTCATGCTCATCATGTGATGGCTGAGAGATTCGAATAGGGAGGCTGTGGAGAGTGCAAGCATAAGTCTGCAAATATTGTGAGAAGGACAGACCAGAGGTGCTGGTGCTGGTCCAATTACTTACCAAGCCTGTAAGGCTGGATAAATTCCTTGCTGCTGCAAGTAGAGGTCCTAAGCTGCAGAACCTTCTTCCTCCTGGTGGATCGGTGGACAGGCTCGGGGGTCCTAAGGCAGACATCTTGGCTACTTGGGAGCAGGTTGGGTGGAACAGGCTTCTTGAGCGATTTGTTCCTCCCATCACACTCAAGTTCTATTCTTTTGTGTTTCTTTGTCAATCATATGAATGCTCTCATAAAATGGCTTAGTAATATTATTAATGATCAATAGCAGTAAAATGTTGGATCCTAACTAATTTAGATTTGCTGAACTGATAAGATGACTCCTTTGCATTTTCCCCCATGCATGGAGCTGCATCGTACTCCAGTACAGAGAGGTAGCATTAAATCTGTTCAGTTAAAAGTGAAACCTAGCATGCATCTAAATATCTAAACCAAAGAGACCACCCATGCACAAACTTATGTTCCTCATGCATCTTATATTTTAGCAGCTGTAGATTAGATCCTTGCATGCATTGTTTTTACTGTTCAAATCTGTATGCTGAACAACCTACCAGAAACTAGTCATAGCAGTAGGTTCTTTTCTGATTTCTGAAGGTGAACATTGTGTTAATAACTAGGGTTTACTTGTCTTCAGTTATTTCTTCAAAGAAAACAATACCAAGCATTCTGTTTAACCACATACTCATTCTTTTATTGTTATTTGAATTTGACTAATCGTTATAGAAATTCTTGTCATCACTGTATTATTATTTTTTGCAAAAAGGAGTACTGCATTGTTCCTTCATTTTCTCCAGAGAGTCCAAATTGGACTAATACAGGGAGACATAATTAAAATAGAAAAAGTATTATATTCATAAGCAATTAAATTAATTGACGAATGCACTGTCGTTTTCTTGTTTTTTGTATTATCAACTGTACGTGACAAAATTTACATCGCAGAACATCATGTTATTAAAAGCAAGAAAAAACATAGCATTATTGAATTGACAGAGCATGTTACAGTATCTCTACACCCAAACCAGGGTTGACCTGTTCTCATCACATTATTATTTACAAACATTTAAACAGCTGCCAAATCAAATGTTTCATTACCATAGATGATCTAACTGTAGAATCAAGATCTATTATTCTTGTTTCCTTAAACATCATTATATACCAGCAGACTTCATTAACATCGACAGCTAGGGTTTAGCAATTATCACATTTGTATTCAAACAAATTCAACACCTTCCTATTCTCGGCTTAACCCATGTATGCACAGATGCAATGTAAGCCAAGTAGACCACTTTCTGCTTATAGCCACTATTTAAATAAACAACTTAAAACATGCTTTCATTTATAGATTCAAAAACGAGAGTTGGAAAACATCATACATAGCCATTAAACCCTAAACAATTATCATTTCCATTTAAATTAACGATGGTTGCATCCTACAGATTGCCGCATTCTTTTACTGAAGGTTCCATTCAAAACCCAATGCTAATTACACACACAGCTAATGCCAAAACAAAATTACAGTCAACGTTTCTCTTCCCTTTAGCTTCACACTTGATCTTCCATCAACACAGAAGTACCAAAACAATAGACATCAAACGTTAAAGCTGTAAGAATCTTTGCAAACACGAGGGTTCAACCCTACCAAGATCGCCGAGCCAAGGAATGACCAGCCATACATTTTAAACATTTACATCATCTACACTATCAACAAAACTTAAAACAGTAACGTTTCCCCAAATGCTGCAGGCGAGACAAAGCCACTGCCGTGAAGGCATGCTACCAAAACCCTGCTCATCAAGTCCGATTCCAGGAGAACCACTAGGGAGGGATACCACTGAAGCTTACCGGTGGATTCTCTATATTTCTTCTCCCCATCAACTATTCCGGCACCCTGCTGTTCGCCAAGAGCTACCTGCCAAACAACCATACACTGAGTTAAATATAAATCTTGAAATACGGTGCATGCAACAAAGGAAACCTTAAAATTGTTGGGACTTTACTGTACCTGAGTCGTGACAGAGGCTTGACGAAGCCAGCATCCATCCACTGCGAAGGAGAAACACTCAGCTCGAAGGCCACACTGTGTGATACCTTCCAAAAACTTACAACTCGATTGAAACCCCAGACTTGCAAGCTACTACAATGCCAAACTGATGCACTCATCCAACCTGTGGATTGCCACACCATTTAACTCCAAACTCGACCTCCATTGATGAATTTCACCTACAGTTTGAGGACTGATGCCGGTCTTAGGATCAAGCCCAAGGAAGGCTAGAAAAACATCAAAACCTTAAGTGCCTCTCGGCCGGTTGGCCTCACCTCCCAAACCCTACCACTGAAACAATGACCAAGAAAACGTTACAAGAATCCATAAGTTATGTTAGGGTTCATCTCAATCCCAACGCACAACCATCAATGACGGAGATCTAATTTCATTAAGCCACGTTGGAGGGTGGCAGATGTAGTATTAAATTACTCATCTACCTCTTGAGCCATGAAGTTGCCAATTCTATTGACACCAGGGCAGGAGGCCCGTTACAACTCAACATTGCCAAACCTTATCACACGCCGAAAATCCACCATGACATGCACGTAATATTATCCTTAACACGGTGGCCAGGAAAATTAATTGCAAACCCAATCATTTACTACACCCTCGACTTCGTACGCAGGATTTTTGCAGTGCCATCATTCTACCTGCCAACCATACGGATCAACGTTAATAGCATCGACATATAAATAATATCAAGGTATAATGTTCCCGGTAGCATATAATAAAGGTCTTATATGTTCCATTTAACCAATTTCGAGCACATTCATAGCATATGAATATCCACCCAGGTCGCGATCAATCATAGGGCATGGATTGACTCCGCCCCAACATATAAAGTTTACTATAAAGTTCATCATAAGGATCATTATAAAGTTCTTAAAGCTTTGTTCACATCATAAGTTATATGAATACACCCTTAGGGTATGGTTGCCACCCAAGGACCCATCGCATACATTGCATGGTAGGGTATTAATGTTTAATGCATCACCATTTTAATTGCCCAGGTAATAGAGACTAGAACCACCTTATCATGGTTATTAAACACTCTGAAGTTTATCGCTATCTCTTACCTGCGAATCTGTGCATGAAGGACGAGTACAATGCTTTAGTTGAGTAGCTAAGTAAGCCCCGGGGCACCTCGTGGGACCCCTTTCATCATCATCCATAAAATTTAAACTGTTAGCACTTGTCAAGAAGAATTCTGTTTTCCAAATGCATCACAATTTTCAATCATTCTAGCATATAAATAAAGAACATAATCATTAATTGGATTCATGACATGTCGTCGACACGATACACCATCAAAAGACAAAAAGACACAACCATTAAATTGTTGCCTACCAAATGTCGCATTTATTAATTACTGCTTTATTAATTATTATTATTTCCACATTTTACAAATATTAGCTTTTAATGGCGATTTAATTTTTTTATTTTATTTTTATGAAAATATCGGGATGTTACACTACCTAGAATGCAATAACTCTAAATTTATGCAATAATAAGCCAAAAAGCTCAAAGAGAACGAAAGATGCGACAAATCTTAACAATGTATAAGACAAAATAATGAAGCACTTTCAATTTTCAAATGCATGTATAAAAAATGGAGCTTGATAACTAAATGCTTTTCACATCTATATACAGAAAGTGAGAGAAAATCTACAGCACTCCAATCATCCAGAAATTCCCAAAGAAAAGGCGATAGGCACCCAAACAACTCAAAAGCACTCAAAGAAGGTTCAAAATCTACCAAATGCAAACAAAACTCAATGATTGAGCAGAGGAAGGGTTTGGAGATCAGATGTAATGATCTGAATAGATCCAAAAGGATATGATGGGGTGATCAAGGGTGGAAAGATCAAACCAACCGGTGGGGGATCGAAATTTCCCGCCACAACCAATCCAAACAATTGACTGACTAAGCACCCAAAATCAACCAAAACACATACAAACAAGGACTATGCTGGATCTAAGGGGTGTGTGACCACAATACATAGCCTATAGGCCTCAAGCAATCAGACCAAAAACCCCCAAAAAGGAAAACCCTATTGATCCCTAAGTTTTAAGAGATCGTCGCACCCTATACACAGGCAAGGTGCGAAAGAGGGGAAGACTCAACCCAGGTGCGACAGTCGAATTTTGAGTAGTAAAAGTGTGAGATCCCTCAAGGTAAAAGGGGAGGAGGCTTAATGATGACCCCAAGGAGAATGAAGGACACATAAAAAACTCTTTAATGATAGAAATATGATGGGAGGAAGGATTAAAAGGATAGGAATGGCTCAGACAAAAGAGATGAAATCAAACATACATGAAATCAATTCTATTGTTCTACTCCCCAGTATGGTCTCCATATTTGTTTGACGGACAATCTACCAAGAGCAAACTTGAGGCATGATCTCTCTAGCTCAACGTAAGACTAGAACAAATAGGACAGAATGCATAATACTTTCCTAGATCTTATTAGAGATCGAGTAGATAGATTCTTTACCTTTTAGATCGCTGATCCTTTCTCCTTGATGTTTGTCCCAAGTCTCGTGGTTGTCAGATCTCCAGCTGCAAGGCCTGTCAAGACAATATGGAAACGATACAAGTAGTACAATATATCTAAACAATAACTTATCTAAACTAACAGTTGAGGAAGAAAGTTCTAAACATCATCAATGAGACAACATTCATGGAAATAGATTATATTAACTGTATTAAAAGGTGGGAATACATAGAGAGGATGAAGCTACAACCAAAGCCTTAACATCGCATCCTCCATACAACATGTCCAAGCCAAGCCTCCAAGGTGGTACAAGCTTCCCAATCACCAATATGGATTCTACCGGCATAAGGATACCATAGACCTTCCTCCATTCCCATGGAGAGAGTGGGTGTTTAAATAGGGCTAAAGAGATAGGGTAGGTTGAGGATTAGTGGGATATGGTTAAGGGATCCTCCCATTAGGTTAGGAACCGAAATGCCACCTCACCTAGAGTCCATTCTCAACAATACATAGCATAAGATCTATTATATTTTTATGTTGTTACAGCTAATACAAAAAATAGAACATTTCATTTCATAGTTACAACCACAAGTAGTTGCAATATCTGGTATTTCCATATTCATTTGGTGACTCAGAATTTCCATGCTGACACTTGTATTCTCCTATACTTGAGCATCGGTCGAAGATAAAATGCTCAAGTATCCAAAAGATCATGGAAATGGCAATATTGTAACTCAAGAAGTAACAACACCTAGGAGTAACAACATATCAAGAAGAGACATCATATTCCTTGAGCTCATGCAAGAGTAACAACATCCAATTCTTCAAGAAGACAACACCATGTTTCATATTTCCAATACATATCTTCAATCCATTTAATGAAAAACCCAAACTCAAACACAAAACTTTTCAAGAAGAAAAGACCTTGTTTCATCCTGCCAGTACATATCTTCAATCCCTTTAATTATCAGCCCAAAATCAAAACCCAAAACCACTTAACATCCTATATTATTAATCACAAGAATGCAATACATAAAAAGGTTGTACCTTGGGTTGGACCATGAAGTTATAGGAAAGATAGTATAAAAAATGATGAAGGATGACTTCAAGGTGTCTTTTAAATATGGTAAATGAGTGGCAAAAATCATTCAAATTATAGGTCCAACAGTAAGTTTAGATTTTATTTAGATTTTGATTATATAATTGAATTTATGTTACTTATACATGTGAATTTGAATAAAATTGTATTCTATTTTGTAGGATCCCAATTCAGGATCAAGTTCGAATGCACACGATATTCCACCAGTTGCAAAACGTCCTAAGTTGTTATCAGGAGCAAGATACTGCAAGTAGTTGGTAGATGAAAATGGGCATCTGCTTTACCCTACCAATTGTAACATGCCATCTTCCAGCCACAATCCTGGTTCATCGATGCTAATTCTTCGTGAGTTAGATCTCTTTTATGATACCCCAGTAGTGTGTGGTTGTTCAAAATGTCAAGGGTTGGAGGAGAACCCTTAGTGTGTCACACTAACCCATTATACTAATGATCAAATACCTGATGTTGATGGTCTAATACCCCCTACTGCAGTAAAAAATCCAATAGGTGATATAGAAAAGACATGTAGGAACATTTCCCTATGCTCAATTTTGGAAAAATTGGAAGCCAAAACAACTATGTTTAATCCTAAATTGACTAACCCATCTACTTATGTTCAGTCAACTGAAATTTCTAGTGATCCAAATTATGATATCAATGCCACCAAAAACATCTCTACTAGGAGATCCAAAAAGTTGCATTAGTTGAGAGAAAAAATGTCCAAGTACACACCAAGATCATTCCAATTGTTGGAGGGTAGCAATGACTTCTCGGTTCTCTCTTCCCGTGAATTTGCAAAGTAAATATCAAAATTTTTACAACTGCACTTTGTATGGTGATTGGTTGTCTTCTTTACCTGTGCCTGATGTTGGAACTAAATTCTCCTTTTGTGGTAATAGTTTTATGATTGCCAAGTCTAATATAGATGCTGCAAATCTTGGGTTGTTTATCCTTTCACGTTTAATTGTTCCTACCAAACATTCAGTAGCACTTATGCCATTTTGCAGTCCTATCTATTGTTGGTCGGATTACTTGAATATTGTTAAATACAAACATATCATTTCCATGTACAATATGTGCATGAATGGTTACGTTTCTGGAAAGTTTAATAGGAAGAACTTGTTATAAATCGATGGTCGTCCATGCACTCATGGGAACATTGCAGGGTTCATAAATAGTTCTAGGTGCTCTTTATTTTTTGTAAATTGTTCATTTAAGGAACACTTCAATGACCAAGAATTATTTATGAAAAGGAAGGCATCCATATTTGTTGTTGTGCATGCAATACATAGTTTGTCTCCTGGTGACAAGTTGTTAATAAACTATAACTTTTGTAGACCACCAACTTCTCATTAGAGACACCTTGCATTGGACTACATGTAGATGTCCCCTTGGGGCATAAGACAAAAAACATTGGTTAATTGTATTTTTTAATTTTCAGTAGGATTGATGTTAATGTCTTGTTCAATTTGAACTTATGTCTTATAAATTGTTTGTGGTTGAACATTTACTATTGGAAAAAATTCTCATGCTTCTATAATAATTGTTTGATAAATTTTGGAACAATCCAATTCCATTGTGCTGACTAATATCATCGATGTAATGTTCAATATTTTTGAAATTAATTTTTCTGATGATGATCAACCTATCTACCATCTTCTGTTGCACCCCAGTACAATGCCAAATCTAGAGAAGGCTGCAAAAAAAGTGCAACTTGGAGAGGAAGCATACCAAGCATGGTTGAATCAACCACCTATTCAATTTCCACTACATCTAGACTCACCAATTAGGAATTCCTACAATAATAATAGTTCTTCACTTGTTGGAAATGGATGCAATGAAATAGAGGTTGGTATGGATGAGTTTGTACGATATACGAGTGTCATTGATTCAATTTTGTTAGATGCATTCTAGGAAAATGAGCTATGGGATGATGTTCATATCATTGATACCTTCTTCCAAAGCCTTAAATCGGCTTCCACCACCCCTCTTTATGGACCTGTCTGATCAAATTCTATCCATTTGGGGACAAAAATGTTACTATAAAACTTGAAATCAATGTATGGTATGTTAGACATGTGTTTCTTGACACTTTTGAGGTAATTGACAATTGAGTCCCTTATATTTTGAGGAATCTTGTCACAGAATCAACATTGAAAATGGTCAATTTTATGAATGTTAAATGACATTGTACATTTATATTTCCCACTAAATATAGGTTATTCAAAGATAAGGTACTTGTGAGTGATAATGTCTTTCCAAACAATTGTGAAGAGGAAAAGCAAATGTTGAAAATGTTGGGTGTTGAGTACATATCATATCATATGTGTCCAAATGATTGTATTCTATATAGAGGTGAATATGCAGACAAAGAGATATGTCGAAAATGTGGGCATGAAACGTACCATAAATCAAGAAACAAGGCTAAAGCACATGGTCCTCCTCATAAGATATTGAGGCACATGCCTATAATCCCAAGGATTCAAAGGATCTTCGCTGCAAAGAACTAGCTATGATGTAGGGATGGCATGCCTCGCACTGAAGTGAGGAAGGAGTTATGTGAATCACAACAGATTCAATAGCCATGAATCATATAGAGGATACATGGACCGATAAATTCAAGGATGAAGTATGGATCCTTCATTTGAGAATAGCTATGGATGGCGTCAACCCATATTCCCTTCAAAACACCAACTATTCTGTTTGGCATGTAGTAGTGATCAATACAAATATCCCCCATGGTTTTCCATGAAGATGAACATCTTATGTTGGATCTTATAGTCCATGGTAGAAGACAAGTGAAGAATATGGATGTTTACCTACAACCATTGGTTTATCAATTGAAGGAATTATGGGAAGGGATACATGTACACGATGTATCAAGACCCATACCAACAGAGAGGAGTTTTATGTTGTATGGCGTATGTGTGTACACCACACATGATTATCCATGATTAAGAGTTCACTTTGGTAACTATGTTGTTTGATTTGTTTATATTCATAGCAATATGTTTTGGCATATTTAATTTGGTGCGACTGTATTGATATTCAACACTAACGTGCTTTGTATACCATAACACTGCAGGTATTGTAACAAAAGGGTATGATGGATGTAAATTTTTTGGACCTTCTATGAAGGATAGGTGATCCAATAAGATCCAAGATCACTTGAAATTAAAAAAGTGGTCAAAACGTTGCAGTCTCAAATGCTGAACATAAGTATGCCATTGCGAAGAGCTCGTCGAGACGAATCCAATTGTGTAAACGGCGCATCAAACAGACTTAGTATGGTGAATATATCACATTCTAAAGTCTTTGGAAAACAAGTAAAAGCTGGCCAAGAAGTGCCACGTGGAACCACTCGAAGAGTGCCACGTGGAATGCACAGTGCTGATAGGGAAAATGTGAACCAATCAAACTTCGACACATGGCACAGTGACATCAATGTGGACCAATCAATTCTTGACATATGGCTCTTGCAGGTGACTTGGCGGTGATGTGGGGATAAGGTGGCCCAATCCCAGTCCACCACGTGGCAAGCTCGGATCAACACATAAATGTCTCTTTTAAGAAAATATTGGGAGACCATGGTATGTGAAACCATGACCTCATTTCAGCTTGTGCAACTCCTCTACCAACTGCGCTATAGTGTTGTTTGTTATATCACATGGGAGATAATTTATAAGTGTCGTAGATTAGATTAAAAAAATGGGGGGAAGGAGAGCCCCGCAGGCTTGACCCCATGACCTCCCCCATCTCGCGTGGAGTTTTGTTACAACAAAAAAATGACAACAAGGTCCCCAATACTTGGTTATGCCAACACGTGGAAGTTATGGCATATATCCACGTGTTCAAACAAAACTTTGGACTATGTTCTTAAAAGTGGATTTTTCATGCCAACGGATATGCCATAAATAATGGGAGTATAATATTGTATTAAGTAAGTTTTTTATGAGATTAAGAGTTAATTAAATAGAACCACATAACATTGCAAGCTTAAGGCACTATCAATAAAAGATATTGGAAAATTAAGAATTCGTCATTAACATTAGATCGTTAATATCTAATGATTGAATGGTAGCTTGAAGGATTTCTCGGATCACTAGGTGATCCAATGACCTATGAAAGCTAATGTATGACTTCTCGAGGGTATTCCTCCTAGAATACTACCATTATAGATGAGAAACATCTACTAAGTTTCAATGGTAAACTAGAGAGAACACAAAGGCTTGAAATAATGTCACCGACTCACTATCTCAAGGAATATGACACAGAGAAGTTGAAGGAAATTGCATAAATGTTTGATTCAAATGGGGAATCTATGTTTTATTATATTGAATATTTCAAAACCTATGTTGAGAAAATTCCCATTGGGATGAAAAGGAAATCAGTATTCTATGAGCTCCCATATTGGGAGCATCTTAAGATTTCCCACTTACTAGATCCCATGCATATATTTAAAAATGTTTCATCTTATTTGTGGAGGCACATATCATCAAAACAAAATGACACATTGTTTGTAAGGAGAGATTTTATTTCTTTAAATACTAAAAAGTGACTAAAAATAAGAATTGGCTAAGATAATAAAATAGAGGAGAGGATGGTCCCTCTTGTCCGTTTAAAGAAGGTGATGTCCCATGGGTTTTGAAGAAAAAATATATTTCTTTGGAAAAGGAAGTTATATTGGGTGCGAAGGAACCTTATTTATATGGGACTACTAGTCTACAACGCTACTTCACTATAGACGAACATTTGTCGGGTTTTAAATCACATGACCATCTGAACCTTCTAAGGTACATATGCCAATTTTTTTTTTATGATTTGCCCCACAAGTTAAAACACAATTAATTTTTTATGTGTTCACTTTGTAGTGTTATTATCCTTTTCTCATGCATGGGTGTGTGGACCATGAATTTCCCGAGTACCTATGGCATGCCATCTCTAAACTATCTGCATTTGTACAATGAATCACTTCGAAGGATATTTACATGGCTAACGTTCCACGGTGGCATCAAGAGATGGCTGATATTGTTTGTATGTTTGAGAAGGAATTGTCGTTGAGTTTCATGGACTTGCAGGTTCATCTTCTAATTCACCTAGTTGATGAGGTTAAATTAGTCGGGGTGGTCTCATGTCGTTTGATGTTCTTCTTAGAGATGTACATGAAAAAATTGAAGGGATTTGTTTGATAAAGAGAAAAACCCGATGGGTCTATGGTAGATGGGTACATAGTATACAAGTCATTCTATTATGCTAGTGAGTACATTATGAAAAATGACCACACCCCAAGGACACTAATTTGGGATGATGAACACGATGAGGACAAACTGGAAGGGGAGCTACTCCAAACAAGCATAAAAGGGCACATGATAAAGAGTAAGTTACTTATCTTTCATCACATTTCTACATAGTGACTATTTGGAATGAACTTCATAATATATATTTGATCTCATATGTACTATATGTTGATTTGATTTCATGAATACAATAATGAACTCATAAATTGATTCCATGAACAAATTCATTCTTTACAATGCAGAGACAACACAACCATGGGTTGCATTATATGAAGAGAGGAGGCGGAAATGGCACATTGACATGAAATAATTCAGGTGGTTGAACGGTAGAAGCACGCCTTATCCAGATCATTTAAAATAAAACCAATGATCTATCCCAATAGTTGGGTTGCTGACCAAGTTAGAGAAAAATATGGTGCATCTTATCATTGTCTGCATGTTGAAGAGGATGCACTAAACATAGGGATTAGGTGCAACAACTCTGTAATAATGTCTTTGTGTACATTTTTGACACATCATTTAGGGTTTGCATGCATTCCAGTCATCAGTCTAGCACCTACTTATATTTATACATTACTTTCACTTTCTCCTTACGAAAATCACTATGAACTTGGTATTCCATTTCTTCTTGCCCTATGTATTGTTGGGCCTAGCTTTTTGTGAGGTACCATTTTTGCAAACAATTTTGGTGTGGACAAAGATGGAGTGGAAGCTGTTAGGATATTCCTATACTCCATCCTAGTCCCACCAATATTTTGATCATTTACATTTTCAGTCATGCATGCACTTTTAGGGTTTGCATGCATCATTTAGGGTTTGCATGCATTCCAGTCATCAGTCTAGCACCTACTTATATTTATACATTACTTTCTCTTTCTCCTTACCAAAATCACTATGAACTTGGTATTCCATTTCTTCTTGCCCTATGTATTGTTGGGCCTAGCTTTTTGTGAGGTACCATTTTTGCAAACAATTTTGGTGTGGACAAAGATGGAGTGGAAGCTGTTAGGATATTCCTATACTCCATCCTAGTCCCACCAGTATTTTGATCATTTACATTTTCAGTCATGCATGCACTTTTAGGGTTTGCATGTATCATTTAGGGTTTGCATGCATTCCAGTCATCAGTCTAGCACCTACTTATATTTATACATTACTTTCTCTTTCTCCTTACCAAAATCACTATGAACTTGGTATTCCATTTCTTCTTGCCCTATGTATTGTTGGGCCTAGCTTTTTGTGAGGTACCATTTTTGCAAACAATTTTGGTGTGGACAAAGATGGAGTGGAAGCTGTTAGGATATTCCTATACTCCATCCTAGTCCCACTAGTATTTTGATCATTTACATTTTCAGTCATGCATGCACTTTTAGGGTTTGTATGCATCATTTAGGGTTTGCATGAATTCCAATCATCAGTCTAGCACCTAGCCCTCAGTTAGCCAGCCCCCAAGAGCTTCTCACTGATCAGTTTTAGCCCTCCAGTTGCTTAATGCACCCTTCTTCCTTGATTTTAGGAAGCAACTCGCCCTTCTTCACCTACCAGTTCAGTTGTCTTCAGTTACATTTAGTTACACTCAGTTACACCTACTAGACTCAGTTTGAATGATGGTTGACAGTTACTTGAGCATTGATGACTCCACTGATGATGATGAAGATTTCCAGTTGTGCTCTGATGACACCAGTTGTGCTCCGATGACACTCTAGTGATCTTTTGATCACTCCATGAAGGCTAATTCAAATTGCCACCTTAGGCATTCAAATTCCTCATGCATTGTATTATTTATTTGTCCATTTGTGATTAATGAATTAGTGTGTGTGAAGTATTTTTGCTTCTATCTGAGTTCTACTGTATTATTATTCTATTGCTCATTATATTGCATTGACCACTCTTCTTCTATTTTCTTGCTTAATCAATTACTTTCTTGTGAGGTATACATCATCTCTTAGACCTGTTGTGAGGATTCTCACATGGTATCAGAGCATGTTGAGAGTATTGTTTATCTCCATTCCTGAGAGTTTTTTGCAGGTTATTATCAAGATTTCGAGTGCAGTAGTTGCAGCAGTTTCTGCATTTTTGTAGCAGTAACAATTGCAGATATTCTCTATTGTTTTTGCAGGTCTTCTACAGCGTCAATGTATTCAGATTTAGAAGGAATCCCTCCTCTTTCTCCATTCAACTATGATGAATGGAAACCAAAAATGATAGCATATTTGAAGAGCCATGATCACTTTGATTGTTATTTTGAAAGAGAGTTCGAATCCTCTGAAGAGAAGATTGACTGGTTGAATAAAGGTGACATGGCCTTTGGAAGAATGATGCTTGCTTTGCCCGAATACATGTTTTACCAAATCATTGATGATGTTGAAACTACAAAAGAGCTATGGGCCCATCTGGATGAAAGATTCGACAAACATAATGAAGGATTTGGTCCAAACCCCTTCAAGAGCAAGCAAAGTGATGCATTCGCCCTCCTTGATAATCTCATTGATCATGAACCAGTATCAAACACATCTCATATTGAAGTTGTCCACAAAGAAATTGCAGATTCTACACTCATGCTCCAACTTTCTTCTCTTTCTGTGCTAGCTCACACTCTAGATATTGCAGAAGGTCCTAAATCCTCTCTTGCATTCGAGTTTGTTGGTCTACATCATGATCTATTGAATGTTTCGGAGGTCAAATCATCTATTGGAGGTAATGCATTCGCTCTCCTCAAGCAATCACCTCTTATTTACTACTATATGATCATTATTCCATGCTTTCAGAAGGTTATTGAAGAATATGGCCATTGCCATTTGCTTGGGATATTTTCTCATGCACATCATGGTTTTGATCTCACCCCTACTGGTTCAAAGGAGATCTCAAGAAACCATTGCCATTCACTTGGGATAATTTCTCATGCATTTACTGGTTTTGATCTCACCTCTTATGGTTCAAAGGAGATCTCAAGAAACCATGATTCAAGTCTTGGATCTAATTTGGATTATAAGCAATTACTACTTGGGATAATTTCTCATGCATATGATAGTTTTGATCTCACCCCTGCTGGTTCAAAGGAGATCTCAAGAAACTATTCTTCATGTCTTAAATCTAATTTGGATTTCAAGCAATCATTATTATTTGATGGTTCTTTTTGGCATAATCTCACCCATGATGGTTCGAAGGAGAAGACAAAAGACTATCTGTATATTTATGTTTTTGATCCTACCTCAACTGATTCGAATCATAGGTTCAAGGATCATCCTCATACTTTTGGATTTGTTCTCATCACATTCGAACTGAAGAGTAAGTACAAGCACATGCCTTTTGAGCATGATCCACTTCTTCCTAAGAAGAAGATACCTCCAGACATATGACCAAGCATCGCACCTGCTTGAGTTTGGAGCATTTATTTTTTATGTGTGTCTTACAGTCTGTTTTGAGGGGGGGGTATTTTTCCCATGAAATTTTCCCCACTTCCTTGGTTGATTGACTGTTATTATTCATTGTATTGGGTGACCTTTGGTCTTAGTTACCAGGGCCCAGGATGGATTAAGGGGGGGTGTTAGGATATTCCTATACTCCATCCTAGTTCCACCAGTATTTTGATCATTTACATTTTCAGTCATGCATGCACTTTTAGGGTTTCCATGCATTCCAGTCATCAGTCCAGCACCTAGCCCTAAGTTAGCCAGCCCCCAAGAGCTTCTCACTGATCAATTTTAGCCCTCCAGTTGCTTAATGCACCCTTGTTCCTTGATTTAAGGAAGCAACTCGCCCTTCTTCACCTACCAGTCCAGTTGTCTTCAGTTACACTTAGTTACACTCAGTTACACTCAGTTACACTTAGTTACACTCAGTTACACCTACCAGACTCAGTTTGACTGATGGTTGACAGTTACTTGAGCATTGATGACTCCATTGATGATGATGAAGACTTCCAGTTGTGCTCCGATGGCACCAGTTGTGCTCCGATGACACTCCAGTGATCTTTTGATCACTCCATGAAGGCTAATTCGAATTGCCACCTTAGGCATTTGAATTCCTCATGCATTGTATTATTTATTTGTCCATTTGTGATTAATGAATTAGTGTGTGTGAAGTATTTTTGCTTCTATTCGAGTTCTACTGTATTATTATTCTATTGCTCATTATACTGCATTGACCACTCTTCTTCTATTTTCTTGCTTAATCAATTACTTTCTTGTGAGGTATACATCATCTCTTAGATCTGCTGTGAGGATTCTCATAGAAGAAGTTCAACAAAGTGGTCAACTTCGTCAAAGTGTCCAATAAAATAGGAAAATGGTCATATTGATCGAGTCAATGGTCGGAGTTGAGTCAGTTAGTTAGGATTGGTCCACATTTGTAATAATGAGTCGGTTAGGAAGTTAGTGGGGTAGTGGGAGCGGGGCAAGCTTAGTGCACCCTATAAATATGTATTAAGAAGGAATTTTTGTAATTACCTATAGGTAGTAGAGATAGTTGAGTTTTTGTGCTCTCTAATCGATATATCTGCTATGTCTGTCGGAGATGTTTTGGGGAAGCCGAGTCGTTGATCTACAGGATGTGTATACAAATCCATTGTAATACATGAAGAAACCTGTAAGTTTTTCCTGAAGTGCTTATTTGGCCGCAACTCATAATAAAACATGAGCGCTTCCATGGTTTTTCCCATATGGGTTTTCCACGTAAAATATGGTGTCCTCATGTGTGTTGATGTGTATTGTGATGTGATATGATATGTGTTTCTTTCCTATGTGAATAATCAAATGAATGCATGATGGGTTTAGTTGTATGAACACTAAATGCAACATATTAATCTAGTTAAGTTATGAATTATGTCGATGTTCTCTAGTAAAATATAATGATTATATAACTCTCGTTGAGTATTCCCCTCCTATATTGAATGAAGTTTGGTTCCTGCAGTCCCCATAGATACTTCGGGTGAGACTTCATCTGCTCTGGAGGTGTTGCCGAAAGGGATTAATTCACTTTCGGGTCGGTGTCTGTGGATAGGTTGTTTGTTGGTGAGTGTTAAGTGTTGTGTTGATGTATATGTAACTTCGGAATGTATTTCACATATATGTATGTTGTATTCCTATAGAGATGTTATTATTCCTCTATACGGAAGTGTCGTCATTTATATTGTAAGTGTCGTAACTTATACTTGATGGGTTATTAGACCACCTTGTTGGGGTGGGCCCTGTATAAGTCATGTGGGTCGAAGGGTTGTTAGACCACCCTAATGGGGGTCGGCCATGTGGGTCAAAGGGTTATTAGACCACCCTATTGGGTGTTGGCCTAGTCAACATTGTGTTATGTGTTAAGTTAAGGCCGACCTAGTAAAGGTTATTAGGCAAGTCAAGTCTAGTATAAATAGAGATCGGGAGATCTCTATTTGATCATTCTATTCTCTCACTCACACTTGGGAGAGTGGCGAACTTGTGGAGGAGGAGGCTCTGCTGCTAGGAGAAGACTATCTCTTGTATTCTGGTTGTATCATAGCTCTATCTATCTCTAAGGAAGTTATTGGGGTTTTTAACCTTTATGGTTTTCCCCAAATAAAATCTGTGTCTCTTGTGTGCTTGCATTATTGTGTCCATGATTGATATGTTGTAGATATGCTGTACATGTTGTTCTCTTAGTTAAGATCCTAGATCAGATTAAAGTAAATTCTGAAAATTTAACATGGTATCAGAGCTAGCCTGAAAGAAGGCATGATATGGCATGTATGACATTTGTTGCACTTGTGATGCTTGGGATTGATATAGCAAAAACCAGTCATCGTAGAAATTTCGCTATAAATCCATTTTGGCAAATTTTTAGGATCTGAAACTTTTACAGGTTGAAGTTAAGATCCCCAAGTACCTTGTGTCCAAAGAAAAACCTCTATATCGTTGTACTTTGTGATTTATGATTTGTTCAATATAGGGTTTCTGCCTCTTCCAGATCTCAGTCATAAACAGGTGACCTGGGAAAAAAGGTCATAACTTGGGCTAGGAAGCTCCAAATGAAATTTTGTAAAAAGTGACAGGTAGCACACAGACTGTAATATCTACGGAAACGTTTTCAGAGGCCGAAGTTGAACCAGTGACACATGGCATGCCGTACAAGCTCGCTCTCCTGTTTTATCCCATAAATAGGTCACGTTGCGACACTTGGCATAACTCTCTCTCAGAGAATCCAATTGAGGTCAGACCTATCGGGATGGAAAGATGACAGGTTGGGATATCTCAAGAAAATGTTTTAGACCCTTTGGATCAAAAAGTTAGGAGTTACACCAGAAACAATCAGGTACATATTTCTGTCAAAACATAATTATTTTTGAGCATCTTCATTCATGGCTTCCGAAATTTAGGGTTTCAGAGAAAGTTGGAATTTTTGTAATAGGAGACCACGGCTGGATGCTACTCATCAAAATAAAAATTTAGAGATCAAGATCAGATTTTTTGGTTGGGCAGAAGGCCGGGCTTGATCAAACCCCAGTTCGGGACTTTGATTGGAAAGATGGAAAAGTAGGGCTTCTGCAAAAATTGGAATTTTTGAAATTTGTGACCACGGCTGGAAGCTCCTCAAAAAAATAGAAGCTTAGAGATTTGGATCGAACCTTTTGATTAGGCAGAAGGGTGGGCTTTATCAAACCCTAGTTTGGGGTCATGTCTAGTAAATCCGAAAGTTTCAAAGGCAAATTTGAGGGGTGAAACTTTGTAGTTTTCAAATTCTAAGTATACCAGCTTGATCATCCCATCAAGGGGCATATTTCTATCCTTTCGAAAGTTTGAAATTCAAAGTTTGAATTTTTGGGGTTTCTCTGACAAACCCTAATCCAGCTCCAGGTCCACTTCTTGCAAATCAAGTGGATTGGGTTAATCCTAGAAGAGGATGGATTGGTCACTTGCATGAGTGAAGAAGTTACTGTTTCAGAGGGAGATGAGGCTAAGGCCTTACATAAGAAGATTACAAGCAATCTCGACAGGTATGACTCATCCAGGTATGTCTCGAGATTTGTTCATGATTAAGTTTATGATATGTTTGTCTTCATATTATTATGGTTAGAACAATCTTGATTTTAGACTTGTCGTATCACCTTAACAAAATTATGAATGCATTCATTAGGGTGTTGACACTTATGATTGTACTAATGCATTATGGTGTTGTATGAGGTTTATGGTGTCCGCTAACATGAAAGGTACACCAAGAAAGACAAATCATGTTCTAGTTCAAGAACATATGATCACGATGACATGAAGACAAAGATTCATCCATTGTCATGGATCACTTAGAAGATCTATTTATGAGGTATGTATAACTTGGCTCTACAATGGATAACTTATGAGACATGCAGGTTACTAGCACAAGTCATTGAAGAGAACCAGAATACATTATGCGGGTATGTTAGACATAACTAGCTAGCATGCTAATCCATGTATGTTTTTCCTATATCAAGCTAGAATCCTACCTTGTGTTAGGATCTTATACTGTTGTGTTGTTGATAATGATTATTCATGAAGTCATAGGTTTGAATAGTCATGGTTGTGTGCATATTATGTTTCTTACCATAATTGATGATATGACTAACCAGAAGAATCATGAAGGTATAGGTTTAAGTAATCACGGGTTTGTGCATTGATGATTTAACTAATTAGAAGAGTCCTATGATCAAATAAGAATATGCATGATTAAAAGAAGATTTCCTTGAAACCTTGAATACTAATGTTTATTATCTGTGAATGATCATGACTATACATGTTTAAGATTATTGTGTTTTGATAGTATTAAGATTATACTAATAAATGTGTGATTATGTATGAGACCTCAAGGATAACACAATGATGATACTGATAAGCATGCATAGTGATTAAGGATGGATATGAGTTCAAGGACAGGTAATCCAGGAAGCAAAGATCAAGAAGGAGCACACTCCAGTTGTTCCTGCAAGAAATCAAAGGAACACACTTCAGTAGTTTCTGCAAGGATGCAGATATTCAAAGGGAGTTGACCACTTCTCACAATCCATATCAGAATGGAGTTGCAAAGATTCAGAGGGAGTCCACCCAACAACCAAACAAAGATAAGTATTTGAATTGTCATTTCTTACATAACATTATTCAATGATGTATATGCTTATGTTCCTAGAATTAGGTTGTGTATTATGCATATTAGAATAGTTGCATTGATGAACAGTATACTACTAATATACATGGGTAAGTAGCCTATGGAACTTTACAACATTCCATTGCTACTTATTTAGAATTAAACCTCTTTGCTGACATGTTAGGAGTTGTGCACACTCTTAACAATGTTCTGGTAGAGATTGGAAGGCATCTAGAAAGTTACGGAATATGGATAAATGTTGTATTGAATCATTGGCTAGGATAATTGCATGAGTGTATGACATATTTCTTTATATGTAAGAATTTGTTCTGAAAACTATGAGATGTTTTATAATCATGCAATTTAACTTGTTGTGTAGGAAAGATCGTATACCATCACCTACAAAAGAAGGACTACAACATTTGTTCAGCAACAAAGTTATCTATTGAAAATATTGAAGATATTGAAGTTCCCAGGATCTGGGAAGAATGCCATGATCGAGGAGTACCAGTTGATCATGAAGATGTTTGGGATGCAGTCCCAAAGGGTAGTCTGTAGTGACTTCCAAGAGGATCTACAAGATCAAGCATGCTGCAGGTGGTAGCATAGAGACTTTTGCTCCTGTAGCCAGATACACTTCCATTAGATCCATACTTGCTCTGGCTGCAGTGATGAAGTGGAAGATACACCAGATGGATTTCAAGACAGCCTTCTTGAATGGTGTAGTTGAAGAAGAAGTGTATGTGGAGAAGCCACTTGGTTCTAAGACACATGACAGGGAGTCATATATGTGCAGAACTTGGTATGGTAGGATAGACAACTTTCTATCCAGTTTGGGATTTACCAAGAATAAAGCGGATTCCAACCTTTACTACAAGGTTGAGGAAGGCAATCCAGTGATACTACTATGTGGATGACCTGTTTGTAACAGGTGAGGATAGATTGATTGCCGACATGCAACGGAAGCTTTCTACCGAGTTCGAGTTGAAGAACTTGGGGATGATGCATTATTTGTTTTTGGCATGGAGGTGTGGCAGAGTGCATATGGAATCTTCCTTGGACAAGGGAAGTATGCAGTAGAGATCCTGAAGAGGTTCGGGATGATGGACTGCAAGGCTATGGCCACACCTATGTCATCGAACCTGAAGCTTCTGTGTGATCCTTCATATGAGCCGGTTGATATCACTATGTATTGTCAGATGATTGGGTCCTTGATGTACCTGACGAACACGAGACCAGATATTTGCTTTGCGGTGAACACATTGAGCCAGTTCCTGACGGATCCGAGGAGTGTTCACCTAGTTGTTGTAAAGCATATTCTGAGGTACCTGAAGGGTACAGTTGATTATGGGCTCAAGTATGATGCGAATGAAAAGTTTAACATGCAGGGTTATGTTGATTCAGATTGGGCAGGTAGTGTTGCAGATAGGGATCAAGTGTGATCTCTTGGTTTAGCAGGAAGCAGTCTTGCGTAGCACTGAGTACAACCGAAGCAGAGTATGTTGCGACGGATGAGCAGGTTGCAGATGTATTGACCAAGCCGTTGGCCAGAGTGCAGTTTGAGTACTTCAGAGAGAGGCTTGGTGCACTTTAGATCGAGGTTCCTTCCAAAGGGAAGTGATGAGTCCGGAAGATGCAGATGCACGTGAGCTTTTCTGACATGGTTGATGTGTTCTCCCTTGGTCGTGATGTAATTGCTGAGCCATTTTTCACATGGTGGTAGATGTGTTCTCCCATGGTGAAAAAGTAAGGGTTGGAGCCTTCCCCGAATGGTGGTAGATGTGTTCTCCCATGTCGGTGGTGTAAGTGCTGGATGATGTGCATCTGGGTTGTGCTTCGTGGACGATGAGATGATCTAAAGAGGACGATGCTATGATGATCAGGAGGATCATGGATGATGAGCATCAGGATGATGCCCCAGTTACTACTCTGTATATGTATATGCATCATGTTGGATTCTTGTTATGATCAGTTGGATCATTGCATCATGTTGGATGCTTGTTATGATCAGTTGGATCATTGCATCATGTTGGATGCTTGTTATGATCAGTTGGATCATTTATGTATATATGCATCATGTTGGATGCTGGATATGATCAGTTGAATCATTTATGTATGTATGCATCATGTTGGATGCTGGATATGATCAGTGGGATCATTTGTATGTATTTTGTATATGCATCATGTTGGATGCTTGGACCATGTATCTGTATATGTATCAGGTGGATACTGAGATCATGTATGTTGATATGTATCAGGTGGATACATTGTGTGGATCATGTATCTGTGTATGTATCAGGTGGATACATTGTATGATCAGGTAGATCATGTATGACGATATGTATCGGGTAGATACTTGGTATGCATCAGGTGGATGTAGTGTATGATTAGGATGATCATAGATGACGAGCTTCAGGATGTTGCTCCATATGACATGCAGCAGGATGTTGCAGTGATGATGATCAGGATGATCATGTGTACATCAGGATGATGTATGATGAGTATCAGGATGATACTTTGTGGCCGTGGATCAGGTTGTGCAGATTAGCATGTCTAGGAGATCCTATAGGTCGGATTTGTGTACTCGTAATAGCCTGGGATGCTCTTTCGAGACATTGCTCTGGGAGGACATATAATTTGTGCCCTGGGAGATTTCAGGTCGGAGTTGTGTACTCGTAACATCCTGAGATGCTCTTGCGAGGTTTTTTCCTATGGCATGTAATTTGTGCCCTGGGAGATTTCAGGTCGGAGTTGTGTACCCGTAACATCCTGAGATGCTCTTTCGAGGTTTTGCCATGACCACATGTAATTTGTGCCTTGGGGAGATTTCAGGTCGAAGTTGTGTACCCGTAACATACTAAGATGCTCTTGCTAGGTTTTGTGGTGACCACATGTAATTTGTGCCCTGGGGAGATTTCAGGTTGGAGTTATGTACCCGTAACATCCTGAGATGCTCTTGCTAGGTTTTGTGGTGGGGTCACATGTAATAAGTCTTGGAGATCTGGACAGGATGAAAAAGACCTCAGATGCTCTTTAGGGTTCTTTCTAGGCAAGAGATTCTTTAAAGGTTTTGTGACGCACGTAATAAGTCCTGAGGATTCCACAGTATGGCCAGTGATGACGAATACCTACAGGTGGTGGGCCTACATCCAGTATGAAAAAAGGACTGGCTCTGTAGAACTTCCTATGACGAGTAGATTCAGAGATTGATTGAGATAGCAGCAACAGTGACGATGACGATGATTCGAGGATGATGATTCGCTGATGATGATCCAGAGAAGAAGACTTGTGCTAGCAGACCTGTGTTGAGAAATACCTTCCTAGTTAAGAGGGAGTGTTGATGTATATGTAACTTCGGAATGTATTTCACATATATGTATATTGTATTCCTATAGAGATGTTATTATTCCTCTATACAGAAGTGTCGTAATTTATACTTGATGGGTTATTAGACCACCTTGTTGGGGTCGGCCCTATATAAGTCATGTGGGTCGAAGGGTTGTTAGACCACCCTAGTGGGGGTCGGCCATGTGGGTCAAAGGGTTATTAGACCACCCTATTGGGTGTCGGCCTAGTCAGTATTGTGTTATGTGGTTAAGTTAAGGCTGACCTAGTAAAGGTTATTAGGAAAGTCAAGTCTAGTATAAATAGAGATCGGGAGATCTCTATTTGATCATTCTATTTTCTCACTCACACTTGGGAGAGTTGCGCACTTGTGGAGGAAGAGGCTCTGCTGCCAGGAGAAGACTATCTCTTGTATTCTGGTTTTATCATTGCTCTATCTATCTCTGAGGAAGTTATTGGGGTTTTTCACCTTTATGGTTTTCCCCAAGTAAAATTTGTGTCTCTTGTGTGCTTGCATTATTATGTCCATGATTGATATGCTGTAGATATGCTGTACATGTTGTTCTCTCAGTTAATATCCTAGATCAGATTGAAGTAAATTCTGAAAATTTAACATGTTGGACCCTCGTCGAAGTAAAAGTACGCCAACATATGGTTATGTTGTCGGGACCGAGACTTTGAGGTGAAGGGGAATGTTGTGGCATCTGACTAAGTCGTAGATTCAGGATTGGGTAGATCTGCAACTGGAAGAATTTGCAAGGAAGCATAACAGACATCCTCGATTGGATAATGAAGAATGGTTAGGTAAGTATGTTTTCACTGATATTCATGAAGTGTTCTTTGGTGAGTTCCCAGTGATATTGCATGAATGGTTAGCAATACTAAGCGAATAGAAGACAAATTTCCAAGGAGGTGAACCTAGATGTTGGACACCTGAGTTGATATAGCGAATGAAGGTGTGAACAAAAGAATCTCTCGCGCAGTGGATTTTCGGCTAGACAATGTGTTGGAGGGGTACATTACTAAATTTGTTGTTGACACTACCAAATCCTATAGTGAAACAAAATGTGATTTCTTTGAAGGTCCACATAGTAAGTACCTCAAGTCGTTGAACTTGTCGATCAAAAAGCTCCTTTATGAAAAAAGTGTAATGCGAATGGAGTCCGATGAGTAGAGTGATTGTGAGTGGTGGGCATGGGTATTGTACGGATGACAATATGGGAAGATTAATGGAATGAGCTGAGATGATTAGAGGATATGAAACTGAACCAGATGAAGAGTATGGATTTCTATGGAGTGGAAGACAGTTTCGATCGAATAAGAGGAGGAAAACTACGACACAAAAGAGGGGTTGCAGTGCGACTGAGAAGATAAACTACGAACCAGTACCACAGCTCGTCGAGGATTTTAGTGACAAAGAGGAAGAGTACCAGCTCATTTCCAAGGAGGAAGAAGGATCTGAAGGACCGTTCTAGACCCGAGGTTGCGACATACCCATGACCCCACCTACATCTCCAGAGACTAAGGTAAGACCGAATATCTCTTCACATTTTGTTCCATCTAGTCAGAGTAGTGGTGGTAGTCTGAAGAGTACTTCACTGGGTGGGAAGGCTCCAAGTAGTGGTCCATTAGTAGTAAATCAATCAAATCCTTAGAAGTCCTGAATGGCTGGGGACAACATGAATTTTCCTATTTTTAATGGCAACGGATCAGAAGATACAGAACAACACTGGTTCCTATGTAATGTTGTATGGACTGTGAAACAAGTTCAAAATGACAATGTCAAGCTGGTGCAATTGATCACGACCTTTAGGGGTCGTGCCTTAGACCGTTTTATGAAATTTTCTAAATTTACTGGTAGCCAACCTGCGAAGACCTTAGCAGAAGTCAAGGAGGTATTGAAGACTGAGTTTAAGGAACCAAATTATGAATCTCAATATATTACATAATTTAAGGAAATCAAACAAGCACTGAATGAGTCTATTTGGGACGTTGACCAGCGATTTAAAACATTGATGGATCGTAGGATCTTTCCAATGAATGATCTAAAACATAAGGAATGGTTTATGGCTATATTGCTGCCTCACATAAGAATTCCACTAATGCAACATAAGATATTGACATAGATGGAGTCCTTGGAATTGGATATGAAATTAGAAGCATCACCTATTGGAGATACTGGCACTGGTATGGCTGAAATCTAGTCGTAGTTAGCAAACTTGTCTATTCAAATCCAAGATATCAAGAAGGGAAAAGAAAAGCATGAAGATGTTTGGTGAACTAGATGTAAAGAATATGGGCATTCAAAAGATCGATGCACATAGTTTCATGATTATCTTAATGCTGGTAATCCGAGTCTATTAAATCCTGTTGTCTGGTGTCGAATCTGTCAGACCAAAGGACATCAACCAGAAGAATGATACTTACTCCAGAAGATGGTAAGTGCTCCTTAGAACTTATGTTGTAAGTTCTGTAGCTCTGTTGGACATGACGAGGAGCACTGTCGAGCATACCAATTGCTTACTAAGTGGACTGTAGACACATTTCTAATGATGGGAGAAGGTAAAGCTGAAATACGTGAAATAGAATTTAGTCAACCACAAGGTGTATTTAGAGGCCATGGATGAGGAGGATTTGGTTGAGGTAGAGGATATCTCATATGTTATAACTGTGGAACCCCTAGGCATTACGCTAGATATTTCCCACATCCTGCTACATCTTGTACGTATTGCAGAGCGCTAGATCATACCATTAAAGATTGTCCACAGCTTATAGAGAAGTGGAAAGCGAATCATAATTAGAATAAGAACCAGAATCAAAATCAAAATGTGCAGAAGATTTCAGTGAAACCACTACCAGGTTAGCATACTGTTGCTGTTGTAATGAGAGGTGGTGCTGCGATGGGTGGAGATAAGAATAGTACTAATAATCTAAGGGACCCAAGGGCTAGGTCAATAACATAGAAAACACCACATTTTGATAACGATAAGGAGAAAGGTATATTATTTGAAGTAAGAAATGGATTTATGAAGGGTATGCTGACATCCTACCTGCCGCCTAATATTGAAGAAGAACCTGTGTACAACATGCCACCTCACTTCGAGAAGCCCGGAACTAAGAAAAAATTAGGAAAGGTATGTGCTCTTCATTCTTTCTTAAAACGTTGTTTATATCTAGTTAAATATGAGAATAACCTAAGGGAATTGCAAAGGTTAATTAGGGAATCCGAGGAAGAACTGGGACCCAAGAGGATTGTTAATCATGTTCATAGGAAACTCAAGACTGGTCGAGAACTGTGACTTAAGTCGTATATTGGTGATTACGACATGGATTTTGTTATTTTAGATTTGGGCTCAATTGTAATCATCCTGACCAAATAGTCATGGGATAATATGCGTAAGTCGAAGTTAGTATGGTCACCTATTTAGTTACAACTAGCTAATCAACATAAATTAATATCATTTGGTCGAATGGTTGGGGTTCCTATCAAAGTGGAAGGGATACACATGTATGCAAACTTTGAAGTGATAGAGATTGTCAATGACACAAACCTGTATCCTGCATTATTGGGGATTGATTGGGAAATTAAAAATCAGACTATCATAAAATTTAAGAAGAGAGTTCTGACATTTGGAAATGAGGAGATTAGAGTTGTCATACCTCTGGATCCACTGGAAGGGAAGATATATGTAGAACAAGTCAAAGGATATTATGATGCTGAATATCTAGACAACATTTATAATGTATCCTCTAGGATCAATGACTATATCAATCCTACAACAGACAGTATGCTCAGTTGGCGAAGTGTTAGTTCATGTTCATCTAATTCTGGTGAAGCTCTTGAAAATTGGCAGAATAGGTTACATGAAGTTTCTATGCGAAGATGTGCTCATGTGACAAAGTCACTACGTTGGGTGGGAACAGAGGTATGTAGTCTCCCTACTTATGAAGGTTTACCCAATGTGGATCATTTTATCAATGAATTTGAAGGAAAGGTACCAGAGCAACAACGCTTATTATCCCTGGATGTCGCCTTGAAAGCAACGATGGTGAGATGGTGGGATACACATAAGCAATCTATAATTGGTTGGTCATAGTGCAAAATATACTTAGAAATTTGGTTCGGAGAAGGGATCCCATATATTGGAGAGAAATATACATGACTTACTAGTCCTGTTGATCGACATTTGGATACTTGTAGTATAATATGGCAGAATATACCCAGGAAAGAGTGGGTACAGATGTTCATCCATACACATGATATTATTCTGAGAAGTTGGTATATGTCATTGGAGCTGCGAAAAGGAGCGAATGAATGGGACACTCTGGCTACCAGTTTTAAACACACATTTAACTATGAGGATGAAAGTGCTATAATTGATGCGGTTTTACAGAGAATTAAGGCTAAAATTTTTGAATAAATTCCAAGACCAGTGTCTAACTTGCTGCAGTGGAATGAAACAGTCAAGAAAATGATGAAGTGTTACAACAACAGTGGTGGACCAGAAGATGACGGCTTGAGGGATATCCATATTCCAGAAAGTGAAGGAAGTCGTGATTTGAAGGGGCCACACATATCATCAGATAAATTCCTACAACTGTTGAAGATTAAAAAGGTAAATATTAGCTCTACTAAAAACCCAAATTTTGCAAATATAGGTGATTACTGGGACGATGAAACCATGGGAAAAATTATTGAATTATTGCATGAGTTCCAATATATGTTTCCTACTAAATTTTTATAAATGAAAGGTATAACTGGAGATATGGGTGAAATGAATATTCCTTTGAAGCCAGGTGCTAATCCAATTAATCAATGGTCGTACAGATTAAATTCATGGTACAAGGAAAAGTTCAAAGCAGAGCTCGATAGAATGTTCGATGCAAAAATAATTGAACCTGTTGAAGAATTAGAATGGATTAGTCCTATGGTGGTCCAAGACAAGAATACTGGAGAGATCCGGATCTGTGTTGACTTGTAGAAGTTGAACGATGCTTGTCTACATGATCCCTTTCCAACTATGTTTACAGGAGAAGTACTCGAAAGTGTCGAAGGCCATGAATCCTACTTCTTCACGGATGGATTCTCTGGATATCATCAGATTAAGATTGCTAAGGAGGATCGACATAAAACAACCTTTGCGACCAAGTGGGGATGTTTTCAATACACGGTAATGCCTTTTGGCCTAAAGAATTCCCTTGCCATTTTTTCATGGGTAGTTCTCGCTGCCTTTAAGGAGTTTATTCATAAGTTTATAGAAGTATATTTTGATGACTGGACAATTTATGGGTTATTGAAGAATCATATCGAAAATTCAAGGTTGATGTTAGAACTTTGTCGACAATTTCAAATATCTTTGAAAAAGAAATGTATATTTTGTGCCCCATTTGGAATATTCTAAGGACATGATGTTTGTAAGAAAGGCATGCTAGTAGACCCTGCAAATATTGCTATCATAGTTGATTTACCTCCACCTACTTCAGTTTGACAGTTGAGAACAACCCTAGGTCATACAGGATATTACATGAAGTTTATTAAAGGTTATGCCCAGATAACAGAGCTAATGGAGAAACTGCTCAAGAAGGATGCAAAGCTTCAGTGGAATGAAGAGTGTCAGCAGAGTCTTAACACATTGAAAGAAAAGATGGTTACAACACCTATTTTGGTATATCCTAACTGGAAAAAATAATTCCATGTCCATGTTGATGCTTCATCTATCGCTTTAGGGGTGTTCCTTTCTCAACCAGGTGAGGGTTCCATCGAACTCCCTATTGCATTTTCCAGCAAGAAGTTTCCCACTGTAGAACGAAACTACACTATGACTGAAAGGGAGGGACTTGCGATGGTCTATGCATTGTATAAGTTTAGACATTATTTACTAGGTGGCCATTTTAATATGTTTACTGATCACTCTGCCTTGAAGTACCTGGTCAAAAAAGCCAGTGTTGGGGGGGATATCTGTCGGTGGTTGCTATTGTTTTAGGAATACGGTTTTGAGATTATAGTCAATCTTGGGAGGTTGAATGAAGGCCCTGACCATGTGTCAAGGTTGGAAACAGGCGAAGAACCAACTAGCTTAGAAGAAAATAATCCAGACGTGTATCTCTTTTCAATAAAAATGGTTGATGACCACTTTCAAGATATTGTGACATTTTTGTTTACAAGAATTCCACCAGAAGGATATAAGACAACCCAAAAGAAGCAGTTGGGATTTAATTCTGCATATTATCAATTGATCATCGGTCATTTGTATAAGCTGGGACTGGATGAAGTATTGTGTCGTTGTGTTTTGGAGCTCAAGCGACCAATCATATTGTCTGAGGTTCATGATGGGGTGGAAGGAGGCCATTATGCATGGAAATCTACAACGTAGAATATATTAAGAGCAGGATTATGGTGGCTTACCCTTCACAAGGATAATAAAGAATACTATCGTAATTTCAACGTATGTTAGAGAATTGGGAAACTTTCAAGAAGAGATGAAATTCACTTGGTGCCTTAGGATACATTGCAAGCATTTGAAAAATGGGTTGTTAACTTTGTGGGACCTATCAACCCACTAGGAAGAAGGATGGGAGCAAGATATATTATCACTGCGATAGATTATCTTACATGATGGGATGAACCAGTGCGAGTTCGATACTACACTATTGCAAATTTTTTATTTGAGAATGCCATTACCAGGTTTGGATGTTCGTGTGTCCTACTAAGTAATCAAGGTACACATTTTTTTAATAAGACTATAGAGGCCCTTATTGAATAATTTCAAGTCTACCATCAGAATAATACTCCATACCACCTGCAAGAAAATGGAATCATCGAAGCGTTCAATAAAATTCTGGAACATGCACTAACTATAGTTTGTAATGTGAACCGCGATGACTGGGATTTAAGAATCCCTGCAATATTGTGGGCCTATAGGATGACGTGTAAAAGTTTGATAGGTCAGAAAACCTTTAAGTTGGTATATGGACAAGGCACTGTAATGCCCATGGAGTATATTGTCCCAAGATTAAGAATCATTTCTTTCATAGGTATGTCTGATACTGGTGCTATTGAAGAAAGATTAGCGCAGTTACTTCAATTGGAGGAAGACCGCTTTGTCGCAGGTTTTCATCAGCAGGTGAAAAAGGATCGTGAAAAAGCATGGCATGATCGCCACATTACTAAGAAGAATTTTCAGCGAGGTGACTTAGTCCTTCTCTATGACAACAATTTTTTCAAAAATCTTGGTAAGTTACAGATGCATTGGCTCGGGCCATATGTTATCAATTTTGTTACAGAAGGAGGAACAATACAGTTACAAACACTAGACGATCAAATACTTCAAGGATTGGTGAATGGAAGCTAGATGAAGACCTAGAGGGACATTCGTGGTGTGTCGAAGTGAATATGATCATTGATTGCATGTCTGTACATAGTAAAAAAATAAAAAATGGAAACCCTAAGTTTAATTTCTGTTGTAGTTAGTTGTGTCAATGTACAGTTCTGTTAGAGCTTTGCGGAAAACCCAAGTTAAAGTTACATCAAAGATATCCTATCGAGGGTACTTCCGTCAAAATTCCATAGTATTCAATTGGAAACCTCAACTTCCAAGTCTGTTGAAGTCTTTTTCTATATCGAAATTGGTTATCTATCGAAGTCAGTTTGTCAAAGTGTTATTTCTGTCACCCGGAAACCCCAACATACTATTTTTGTCGAAGTTATATTTCTATCAGAAGTTGGTTGTTTGTCATAGTTATACCTATCAAAGTTACGGAATGATTTCACCTATCGAAGTTGTATTTGATAATCATTTATTGCTTCTTTTATGATGGGTTCCGTGGCGACGCTAGTGGGATTTTCGAATTAAATGCTGAAATAATTGACTTGTGTGAAGAGATATGCCGCTGCCACCATCATCATTGGAGGATAAAGGACATTTAATTCATCTCGGGAATGACAGAAGGATTGCACGCGGGGGATAAACTTAAAAATATTGCTTCTCCCTCTCTCATTCTTCATTGTGAGCTGAGCTATTGCAGTCGAGCGAAGAGGCCAGAGCCAAGTTTCTATGTCGTGAGATTGTGCAATTGTGATATATCAAAATGTAAGTTGAATTGTCCGCGGAAGTGAGTATCGGGAATCTATCGAGGAGGTCCAAATTCTAGGTTCTATTTTTGCGATTCCAGAGCTGCCTGAGGTGATTTCCTCACAAGTTCCTGTGAATGTGCCCCAAAAGACAAGAAAGGAAAATAGACCTAATCTGGAGATGAGGACGAAGGCACACAATGATGCTGGGGCATTGGATTTGATCTCTGTGACCTTTCCAGAGTATGTTCCACCCTGCAATACGAGTTCCAAACTAGTCAAATTGCCGAAGAATGCAAGGTACCAGCTCAACATCGTTCTGGTGCCAAAGGGAGTTATCGTGCAAGGAGACATTTTGAAGAACATCCAGAAGCTATCGTAAACAGACCATGATGCCAGTAAATTCGCTGAATTTAATTACACCCACTACATGCAACCAACTATTACACCACAAGGCCATCTGATTGAGTTATAACCTCAGTAGTGGGTTCTTGGTGTCGTCGGAAGCGGCCTTTTTCCATTATTGCACCTGTCAGATTTTGGTCTAGCACTGCGGAGGCCAACACATGTGTTAAGAAACTATTGTTATGTTTTCATGGATGCTGCCTCTGGTTGGAAACCAAGGTATCCATTGATACATAACTTATTTCTAGAATTATGGGTTTACCTAAGCTTGAGGTAGATCTGTCACAATTCTTTGTCGAGAAGGAAAGAGACCATGATCTTGCGACAAGGATGAAAGAGAAATATAATTTTTCAAAAAGCAATAGGGGCTTCGACATAACCTCTATTAGAAACCAGGGTGTCTGGTTTAGTGCCAAATTATTAGCTACCAATTTATTGAGGAAGAATAGACCAAACCAAGTAACTGTGGTTGTCATTGTTGCAGCAGAGTATTGCGCACAGGGTGTACAAATGAATTGGGCTACATTCCTGATTAATGAGTTTCTTGCAGATTGTGCGGATGCACGGGATAGTGGCACACCATTTAACTATTCATGGTTGTTGCTATTGATCTCATTTGTTGGATGGATGGAACCATCTAATTACCAAGGTATGCAACCAATTGGCCCATGCCAAGGTTCAAGATACATGAATTTATGGTATTTTGATATCAGGATCCAGCAGTGAGAAAGCAATGTGTCGATGTATATGCAACTGGAGGTGTTGAGATACTACATAATTCAGATACCATGTATTGATGAAGCCATGGTGTCCAAGTATCGTTGTGTGGCGAAGTTCAAAGACAGGCCCCACCACATGTATGTGCAAGTCAGAAGGGATCCACACCAACAATGGTTAGTGATGGGGTTCAAACTGTTGAATGAAGAAGTGGATGCGATGATTCATGACTGGCCGCTGGAGTGGCAAGTTCCAATTGAATTTGAGAATATATCACCAGATCCGTCGTAGCAAGAACAATAAAAGGATGATAATCTATCCAGTAGCAAACAAGTCAGAACACTCAACAAAGCGAAGGAGGAGATGATGAAACAGAGGACTAGCAATATAGTCAGACTCCTACTAATACATAATTAGGAGAGAAGTGGAAAGGTGAAGAATCAAAGTAGGGTGCAAGGAAAAAGAAGAAATCACATCACCATGAAACTATCAAGGATTTAACAGATGATGACATCAACATGCTGTTTGACAGGATGACAGAAGTTGCAGAAGAGAACTGTAGGAGAGAAAAATACAAGAAGATACAACTATTTAGTGGCATCACTGACGTCCTGGATACGTTGTGTCAGGAATTCCAGAAAATATGCATTTTGGCTTCGTCGCAGGTGACACTGCCATGAGTCAAATATGAGCACAATGAGGAGGCACAAGATCAAGGTGCACAAATCCCCCCTGCAGAAGGGGTGGTCAGAAATTTTCCACGAGAAATCACATTTGATGAACCTAGGACTAGTGTGGAAGTACCAAAGTCGGGGTATGCAGAAATCAAATTACATGCATTACCTCTTTATATGTTGCACCCATTACAGGAAAGCATCGCAAAGGAAATCAAGTCAAGGTAGAGTTCTTTATTGGAGTTCATGAAGGGATACAAGAACCATGCATCTGCATTGAAGGATTTGAATGCTGAGATTCTACAGGACAAGGACCTGCTGCGAAAGGAGAAGGATAAAGATTAGTAAGTAGTCGAAGATGCATGCCAAACAGTACCGGAGGATGAATTTATTGAAGAAATGACGATGAAAGAGAAGGTATATGTTGAGTATAATTGTCATTGATGCCAAAAGTATTCATTAATGACAAAGGATATGATTATATGGAATTTATGATGGTGTGGAATGAGTGATGAGTATGCAAATCCACCTGATGGTGTTCTAGTACCTTCAAGATGTCATTATTACAATTTGACCTAATTATATAAATATTTGTCAGTTTGGAGAAATTCTGGAAATTGACTGTGTTGGAAACTTGGTCCAAATGATGTTAGGAAAATGCTCTCCATACCTCATAAGAGAATGATAAAAAAGTATATGAAAATATCAGGCTATACCTTGTTGAATAGGCTATATGACCATGGTCTCATTTCTCCAAAAGAGTGTTTTATGACAAATTTATAGGTCTTCCAAAAGTGCCCTGTGGCTTGATTTTCACTGCTCCAGTAAAATGCCCGCCAAGGAGAGAGAATGAGGTTTCAGAGGATGAAATTGGCTTCAATGGAATCAACATGTTGTCCCCTATGATTTGGATGTTTCATATTTCCAAGTTGGTGAAAATAAAAATTACCTCATGTTGACTTAGGGTTTGATAATCTTGTGTAAGTGTTAAACTAATAGTTTAAGAGGATATTTTCAAATTCCCACCAGATGATGTGTGTGTGTTAATAAATTCAACAAATGACACGGATCTGTTCCTTGTTGGATTGTTTATCCATTCATGGTTTCAATTTTCGCTTTGGAGGTCACATGTGTGAGAAATTGACCTTCCAACATGAAGAAAAATCATGTCTACACAACTTATGGTTATGCCTGCATAAAGACTTATGGTTATGCCCACAAGGGGCTTATGGTTATTCCAAAAGGTTATGCCCGCAAGGGTATATGCCCACAGAAGCTTATTCCCACAGAATCTTATGCTCGCAGAAGGTTATGCCCTCACAAAGGCATAAAGATATGCCCACAAGCAACATATGCCCGTAGGAAGAGGAAGCATATGACCGCAGGCTCTAGCATGTGCCCATAAGCCCTTGTACATGCCTGAAAGGATTACAATATGCCCACAGGCTCTTGCATATGACTACAGGCACTTGTACATTCCCACAAGAGATATAATAAACAAAATACATTATTCATTAATTAATAAACATAGATCTAATTCGTTTGGAAAGACATGATTGTGAAAAGACATGTACTTCAGCATGAAGAGATGCGACTGTAAAAAAGGTGAGATACATGATGTTATATAAACAAATATTTGAAGGGGAAGAAGTGTGTCTCTGCAGTCGAGATCGAGGTAGCATCAAGAAAAGACAGAGACCAAGAAAATGAAGAATAACTAGTGACAAAATTGAAGAAAAAGAATATATGGAAATATGATAAAAACAAATCAGGGTGGTTGGGAGGTGCAAGGACAGGTTGCAAGCCTGTAGGGGGTTGTAGCCTCCTTCCAGTTTCTACTGGTAAATAGGGTGTTGGTGCATCCTTTAGTTGTAGCTGATAATGTGGGTGTTGGTGCATCCAACAAGTTGGTTCTTGAAAACTATTTGTGAATATAATTTTGCAATAATAGAAAGTATTGGTGGTTTTCCCAATTGGGCTTCCACGATAATATTGTGTGTTCTATCTTCTTTGTTGATTCTGTTTTAAATGTGATAAAATTTTAAAAGATAGCCTAATATTGATTCACCCCCCCCTTTCAGTATTGCTTGATATTCCACCAATTGGTATCATAGCAGGCTCTTCACTAAAAGTTTAAAACACTTGAATATTTTTTTTTTTATCACTATGGATCAATAAGTGAAAATGTCCTCCAAGGTTCCAATATTCAATGGAGAAGATTATGCATTCTGGAGCATCAGGATGCGAATCTATATAATGTCTCTTGGATTGGATGTTTGGATGTCTATAGAAACAGGGTACACATATCCCAAAATCCCTCCCACAGATCTTGAAGGAATACAAATATTTGGAAGCAATGCCAAAGTTATTAATGAAATCTTGGTTGGATTAACCAGAACAGTCTTTGCCAAAGTGATGCATTGCAAAACAACGAAGGATATTTGGGACAAATTGCAGACTATCTATGAAGAAGACACCAAGGTAAAAAGGGAAAAACTCCAGACTTTTAAAACCCAATTTGAAAGTCTAAAAATGAAGGAAGAATAAAATATTTCAGAATACTTTGAGAGAATTGATGAAATTGTAAATGCAGTTCAAGGGCTAGGAGAAGAATTGGAAGAAAAAGAAATAGTTGAAAAAGTAATAAGATCACTTCCAATGATTTACAATCCTAAGATTTCCACACTAGAATATAGAGAAAATGTTGACAAACTCACCATGGAATAACTATATGGAATTCTCATAGCTTATGAAATGAGGATTGGGAAAGACAATTCTCAAAAGACAGAAGCATATTTTAAAGCATCAAAAGTAGATAAGGAATCTAAAACGAATTTTCAATTAGAAGACTCCAATGATGAAGAAGCACTTCTTGTTAAAAATCTTAAGAGAGGTACTGGAAGGTTCAAAGGGAAATTTCCATTAAAATGTTTTAACTGTGGGGGAATTGGTCAATTTGCTTCCGAATTCCCTTATCCCAAACAACAAGATGATGATGAGTGCCCTGATAACTTCAAGAAAAACAAAACGTTTTTTAAGAAAAACAAAAAGAAGACCTTTTATTCCATGGATGACAGCTGCTCAAATGAGTCTAGTGAATATGAAGAAGCAGAAGTCTTATTCATGGGAGTAGAAAATAAAATCTTTTAAGAAGAAGTAGAAGGTGTGGTAGATCTTAAAACAAAACTTGAAAGTGTTGTCGAAGAATTCGAAGGAATTATTATTGACTTAAAAACTCAGCTTCAAGAAACTTGAAAGGACAAATACAATCTAGAACAACAACTCAAGAAACAAGAAGAAAAATTAGAAAAGCTCGAAGCTGAAATAATCTTGCTTAGAAAGAGGACTTATGAAGAATCCTTTCAATCAATATTTAAGAGCAACTCAAAAACTCTAGATGACATCCTAAGTTGTCAATAATCATTCAACAATAAAACTGGACTAGGTTATGACAAAGGAAAGAAGTCAAAACAATCCTCTTTCATGAATAAAGAAGGAAATAAAAAGAGTTATGCCGATGCACTTATGAAACTAGTTGTAAAGGAATACAATAAAAAATTTGCTCAGTCTCAAAGCAAGACAGATAATGTTCCAAATAAACATCAACAACTCTTTCTGGGAAATTGTTATGCCTGTACCAATTTTGGACATATAGCTAGAAATTGTAAACTAAATGCTCCTATTGGGAAGGGCCTTACATCACAATCTCTGTTGTATAAGAAGAATGGCACTGGAATTAATCCAAAATGAAGAAGCTACAACTCTTTTGCTCCTCTTCAGAATTATAGTATACAATGTTACAAATGTGGTAACCTAGGACATATAGCTAGAAATTGTAAACTAGTGATACCTATGAATAATGATAGCGCAAAAACTCAAGACAATGAGGAAAAAAAGGTTTGGAAGAAGAAGGAAGATTTGAAATGCTCAATAGCTCTATGTGCAATTGAAAAACAAAATATATGGCATATAGATACTCGATGTTCAAAACATATGACAGGAGACCCAAATAAATTTATAAGTCTAAAAAGAAATCAGAAAGGAAAAGTCACTTTTGGAGATAACCTATCCTCTAAAATAATTGGGAAGGGTACACTGGCTCTTAGAGACAAGATGAAAGTTGAAAATGTTTTACTTGTAAAAAATTTAAAACCAAATATTTTAAGTGTAATCCAAACATGTGATCAAGGACACATATGTATTTTTGATTCCAAGAAATGTGAAATTAGAGAAAAAGGATTCATGAAAAATTGTTGGGACTGCTGTGAGAACTCCAAGCAATGTGTATATTATAGAAAATGAAGAACAATGTCATATGAGTCAAATTGATGAAAGTTTGCTATGGCATAGAAGGATGGGACATTTGAAATTTGACAATATTGTAAAAGTTAGTAATAAGGGAGTTGTAAGAAATTTACCTAAGATCATAAAACCACCAAACCATGTTTGTAGACATTGTCTTCATGGGAAGCAGACAAGAACAAGCTGCAGGGTCAAAGAGCATACAACCTCTCAGCCATTAGAAAAAATTCACACTGATCTTTGTGGTCCTACAAGGACTAAAAGCTTTCAAGGTGAATATTTATTCATGTTATTAATTGATGATTATACTAGGATGACTTGGGTGGAATTTCTTAAAGAAAAATAAGAAGCTTTGATGAAGTTCAAAGCCTTCAAAGCACTAATTGAAAATGAAGCAAATCTCAAGATTAAATGTCTAAGATATGATAATGGTGGTGAGTTCACCTCAAATGAATTCAATGAGTTTTGTGAAAATCATGGAATCAAAAGGTAGTTTTCAGCCCCCGGAACTCCTCAACAAAATGGAATGGCCGAGAGAAAAAATAGGACTGTTCAAGAAGCAGCTAGAACTATGCTAAATGAAGCAAAAATTCCCAATGGCTATTGGAGAGAAGCAGTATATACAACTGTCTATGAAAAAACAGAGGACATCTTAGAGTAAATAGTGACAATACTCCTTATGAGCTATGGTTTGGAAGACCAGCTACAGTTAAATACTTTAGAGTTTTTGGAAGTAAGTGCTACATAAAAAGAGATGATGATAATCTAGGGAAGTTTTATTCTAGAACAGATGAAGCCATATTTCTGGGATATTCTTCCACCAAAAGAGCATACAGATGTTAAAATCTAAGTTTGCACAAGATCATAGAAAGTGCAAATGTAACTATAGATGACACTAAACCAAGAAGGATACGAATCCAAGAAAATGTGGATGTTGAAGAAACTGATGATGAAGAAAAAGAAGAAAGTTCACAAGAAGAAGATATTCCTGAAAAGGAAGAAGAAGAGAAAGAAGAGAATGAAGACTCCCTCGGATCAGACACAAAACACTGTCCATACGAGTTCAAAAGAATCATCCTGAAATTCAAATTATTGGTGACAAAAATTCAGGAGTTCAAACAAGGAGAAAATTGTTTTATGATGAAGAACAAGCACTGCTTTCGATAGTAGAACCTAAAAACTTTAAAGAATCTTGCAAATGTGAGGATTGGATCAATGCTATGAATGATGAACTTGATCAAATAGAAAAGAGACAAACCTGGGAACTTGTACCAAGAACTAAGGACATGAATGTCATTGGGACCAAATGGATTTTTAAAAACAATTTCAATGAGGATGGTCATGTGATAAGGAACAAGGCCAAATTAGTATGCAAGGGATATGCTCAAGTACAAGGTGTTGATTTTGAAGAAACGTTTGCACCTGTGGCAAGACTTGAAGCCATTAGAATGTTCTTAGCTTTTGCATGCTACAAGGAATTCAAAGTGTATCAAATGGATGTAAAATATGCATTTCTTAATGGAGAAATTGAAGAAGAAGTATATGTAGAGCAGCCTGAAGGTTTTCTCTTATCAGAAAATAGAGATTATTTTTGCAAACTTAAGAAGGCACTCTATGGTCTTAAACAATCTCCAAGAGAATGGTTCTCAAGACTTGAAAAGTATTTAAAACAACAAGGATATAAAAGAGGGGCTACTGACAACAATTTGTACATAAAGTTTGAAAACAAAAATATGATCATTGTTGTAGTCTATGTAGATGATATCAAATTTGGAAATGATCTACATATTCTAACTGTAAACTTTGCTTCAGAAATGAAGAAATAATTTGAAATGTCAATATTGGGGGAACTAACATTCTTTCTAGGTTTACAAGTATCTCAATCAGAAAAAGGGATCTTCATCTCTCAAAATAAGTATATCAAAGAGATGTTGAAAAAATTCAAAATGGAAGAATCCAAACCCGTTAGTACTCCTATGGTCACTGGTTGTAAATTGAGCAAGGATGATGAATCTTTAGAAGTAGATCATACTATGTATAGGTCAATGATTCGTATTTTATTATATGTAACAGCCACAAGACCATATGTAATGCAGGCTGTAGGTTTGGTTTCCAGATTCCAATCATCCCCAAAAGAAACACATGTGGCCACAGTAAAAAGAATTCTTAGATATCTAAAAGGTACTATGGATTATGGACTATGGTATCCAAAAAACAATAACTTCACTCTAAAAGCATTCACTGATGCAGATTGTGCAGGAAGTATTGATGACAAAAGAAGCACTAGTGGAGCATCATTTTACTTAGTAAATTGCTTGGTGTCATGGCTAAGCAAAAAGAAATCTTCCATTTCACTATCTACATCAGAAGCTGAGTATATTGATGCTACATCATGTTGTACACAAGTAATTTGGATGAAGCAAACATTGGAAGATTTACTTGTAAAATATGAAGATCCCATAGTTATATATTGTGACAATACAAGTGCTATAAACATATCCAAAAATATTTTCATGCACTCCAAGACAACATATTCCAATCAAATATCATTTTTTAAGAGAGCAAGTGTCACAAAAGATTGTCAAAATGGAGTATGTTGATACAAAGGAACAAATAGATGATATTTTTACTAAACCAATGCCTAGAGAGTCATTTGCATATCTTAGGCAAAAACTGGGAGTTATCTCTCTTCATTAAAATAAAATGAAGATTGTAACCCAAAAGGGACATAGTTGACAGGGGGAGAAATAGTGACAGGGGGAGATTTCTGAATCTTTGTCATTAAGGTCAAAAAGGGGGAGGAAAAAAGTTGAAGTTGTTGTCATCAATGACAAAGGGGGAGAATGTTGAGTATAATTGTCATTGATGCCAAAAGTATTCATTAATGACAAAGGATACGATGATATGGAATATATGATGATGTGGCATGAGTGATGAGTATGCAAATCCACCTTATGGTGTTCTAGTACCTTCATGATGTAATTATTACAATTTGACCTAATTATATAAAGATTTGTCATTTTGGAGAAATTATGGAAATACCTCATAAGAGAATGATAAAAAATATCTGAAAATATCAAGTCACACCTTGTTGAATAGTCTATCTGACCATGGTCTCATTTCTCCAAAAGAGTGTTTTATGACAAAGTTACTGGTCTTCCAAAAGTTCCCTCTGGCTTGATTTGCACTGCTCCAGTAAAATGCTCGCCAAGGAGAGAGAATGAGGTTTCAGAGGATGAAATTGGCTTGGATGGAATCAACATGTTGTCCCCTATGCTTTGGATGTTTCATATTTCCAAGTTGGTGAAAATAAAAATTACCTCATGTTGACTTGGGGTTTGATAATCTTGTCTAAGTGTTAAATCAATAGTTTAAGAGGTTATTTTAAAATTCCCACCAGATGATGTGTGTGTGTCAATAAATTAAACAAATGACATGGATCTATTCCTTGTTGAATTTTTTTATCCAGTCATGGTTTCAGTTTTCCCTATGGAGGTCACATGTGTGAGAAATGGACCTGCCAAGTTGAATAAAAATCATGTATACATAGCTTATGGTTATGACCGCAAGGGGAGTGCCCACATCAAGACTTATGATTATGCCCACAAGGGGCTTATGGCTATGCCCGCAAGGGGATTATGTTCGCAGGTTATGCCCACAAGAGTCTATGCCCACAGAAGCTTATCCTCGCAAAAGCTTATGCCCACACAAAGGAATAAAGGTATGCCCACAAGGAACATATGCCCGCAGGAAGAGGAAGCATATTCCTGTAGGCTCTAGCATGTGCCTGCAAGCCCTTGTACATGCCCGAAAGGCCTACAATATGCTTGCAAGATCTTGCATATGCCTGCAGGCCCTTGTACATGCCTGCAAGAGATATAATAAAAAAAAATACATTATTCATTAATTAATAAACAAAGATCTAATTCGTTTGGAAAGACACGATTGTGAAAAGACACGAGTTTCAGCATGAAGAGATGCGACTGTAAAAAAATGTGAGATACATGATGTTATATAAACAGATATTTGAAGGGGGAGAAGTGTGTCTCTGCAGTCAAGATCGAGGTAGCAGCAAGAAAAGATAGAGACCAAGAAAATGAAGAATAATCAGTGAACGAATTGAAGAAAAAGAAGATCTGGAAATATGATAAAAACAAATCAGGGTGGTTGGTAGGTACAAGGACAGACTGCAAGCCTATAGGGGGTTGTATCCTCCTTCCAGTTGCTGCTGGTAAACATGGTGTTGGTGCATCCTTTAGTTGTAGCTGAGAATTTGGGTGTTGGTGCTTGAAAACTATTTGTAAATATAATTTTGCAGTAATAGAAAGTATTGGTGGTTTTCCCAATTGGGATTCCATGATAATATTGTGTGTTCTATCTTCTTTGTTGATTCCGTTTTAAATGTGATAAAATTTTAAAAGATAGCCTAATACTGATTCACCCCCCCTCTCAATATTGCTTGATATTCCAACAGTATAGCATTTAGAGATGGTCATCTATGGATACCGTCTAGAGGTGCAAGAGTTAGAGGCTAAGTTGGTACCAAGCACCCCACCTGAAGTGGTTGAGAAACAATGAGAAACAATTCAGGAGGTTGTTCAGAGCCTTCAAGCAGTGGAAGATCAGTCAATGTAGATGTACGAAGCAGTGTCGTAGTGCTAGGATGCCTTATTCGAAGATGCTGAGCTACAAGAGGTACAAACACGTTTTGGGGATCCTGAAGGAAAGATGAGCACTTTACGTGAGTAGTTGAAGACTCTGCCTCCAATAGAGAGAATGAGCAGAGTCACTGAAAGAAAATAGTTGCAGTAGGAGATCAATCAGTTTAGATTGCAGCATAAGCAACGCACAAAGAGAGTCCAGACACTTCAGTCTAAGGCTAGTGTATATTAGAGGACATTGGAATCAGGCATACTTCCATCCAGTCAACAGCCACTTAGGATGTCAAGGTGAGTCAAATGCATATTACTACGAAAGTGGTAGAAAATTTTGGCTAGAAGAAGGATGATATCCAATAGTTGGTCGAAGCAAGAAAGAGTCACTATGAAGAGTTTATGTCGAAGCTACAAGAACTTTCCTCACAGCCCTGAAGTGGCTCGGAATGAGCCATATGTGAGTGTTGGGGGTCTGTTGGGCCTAGCCTTTTGTGAGGTATCATTTTTGACAAAACAATTTTGGTTTGGAAAAAGATGAAGTATAAGTGGTTCAGCGAAGCAGTCAACTCCGATGAAGCGGCCAAGAAAATTGGAAAACAATCATATTGATCGAGTCAATGGTCGGAGTTGAGTCAGTTAGTTAGGTTGGTCCACATTTGTAATAATGAGTCAGTTAGGAAGTTAGTGGGGTAGTGGGAGCGGGGAAATCTTAGTGCACCCTATAAATATGTAATAAGAAGGAAGTTTTGTGGTTACGTTCAGGTAGTAGAGATAGTCAAGTTTTTGTGCTCTATAATGGAGATATCTACTATGTCTGTCAGAGATGTTTTGGGGAATTTGAGTCGTTGATCTGCAGGTTATGTGTGCAAATCCATTGTAATACATGAAGAAACCTATAATTTTTTATTGAAATGCTTATTTGGTTGCGACTCACAATAAAAGACAAGAGCTTCCGTGGTTTTTCCCAGATGGGTTTTCCACGTAAAATATGGTGTCCTCATGTGTGTTGATGTGTATTGTGATGTGATATGATATGTGTTTCTTTCCTCTGTTGAATAATAAAATGAATGTATGATGGGTTTAGTTGTATGAACATTGAATGCAACATATTAATCTGTTTAAGTTATGAATTTTGTCGATGTTATGAACCTATTGAAGCTCTGATCTGTCGATGTTCTCTAGTAAATTATAATGATGATATAACGCTCATCGAGTATTCCCCTTCTGTACTGCATGAAGTATGGTTCCTGCAGTCCCCATAGATACTTTGGGTGAGACTTCATCTACTCTGCATGTGTTGTGGAAAGGGATTAATTCACTTTCGGGCTAGTGTCTGCAGATCGGTTGTTTATTGGTGAGTGTTAAGTGTTGGACCTTGGTCGAAGTAAAAGTGAACCAACATGTATCTTGTGTTTGCAAAACTGTAATTGTAAGAGTATTGTGCGACCTTAAAGTTATAATTGAAACTGAAATTTGTAAATTTGCAAGTTTGTAATTTTTAATTGTAATTTTACAATTTCTTGAATTATTTTGTAATTTTTCTATTTTTCTATTTTGAAGATTATTTTTAAATTTGTAAACCTAATTGGAAATTTTTAATTGTAATTTGCAAGTTTTGATTGTAACTGTAATTGCAAATTGTGATTGTAAATTTCTAGTTATAATTGTCCAATTTGTAGTTTGTAATTTGTAAAACTAATTAGTAATTTCTCATTGTAATATAGTTTTAATTGTAATGTGTAGTTGTGAAATTGTAATAATGATTGTAAATTGTAATTATAGTCGATATTGTAACTTGCAATTATAATTGAGATTGTGCACAATTTGTAATTATAATTATAATTAATATAAAAGACATCAACATAAATGCATAAATAAATAAATAAAAGGGTAAATAAATAAAATTGCATTGCACACATGAATCATACACATCGACATAAACAAATCTAACAAAAAAAATAGATTAGGCTAATCGGTTTAGTAGAATTTGTGATAAGCAGGAGGTGAGGAAAGAACATAATTTCATGTTCACATGGCCCACATTTAATAATGTAATTGGAAACTTTAATTAGATTTTATATTAGTTCTCTTTGTCCTTACCAAAAGCACTATGAAATTGGTATTTCCATTTATTATTGCCCTATGTATCTTGTTATTGCAAAATTATAATTGTAAGAATATTGTGCATGTTTGTGCACTTGTAATTGAAACTGGAATTTGTAAATTTGCAAGTTTGTATTTTCTAATTCTAATTTTGCAATTTCATAAATTATTTTGTAATTTGTAAACACAATTGCAAATTTGTAATTGTAATTTGCAAGTTCTAATTGTAATTGTAACTGCAAATTACGATTGTAAATTTGTATTCGTAATTGTCCAGTTTGTAATTTGTGAAACTAATTAGTAATTTCTTATGTAATTTTCATTGTAATTTGTAGTTGTGAAATTGTAATAACGATTGTAAATTTTAATTATAGTCGATATTGTAACTTGTAATTATAACTGAGATTGTGCACAATTTGTAATTATAATTATAGCTAATATAAAAGATATCGACATAAATACATAAATAAATAAATAAAATTGCATCGCACGCATGAATCATACTAATCAATAGAAACAAAATACATCATATTGGTTCTAAATATCATAAAATAATTTGACAGTCCATTGAGTTCATAAAAACATAAGTCTATATATACATAACAATAAAAAATATTACAATGTGATCATCAAATCAATGGCCACCACCACCATGAGCTAACATCATGTAACGTACCATCATCATCAACATCCTAACCACCTAATAAACATAAACATCATCTAACATAACCATCACACACATGCAACAAACATTGTTTAACATACACATCTATCATCACCTATCAAACATAAGCACCCTCTTGCATACACATAAAAAATTAGCTAACATAATCTAGCATACACATTAAACATCACCTAACATACACATGTAAACATTACCTACCATCACCTAACACATACATTTAACAGTTTTAAACATCATCTAACAAACAAATCTAATAATAACATTTAACAAAACACAAGCTACATTATCTAACATAACCATCATACACACATCTAACAAACACCATCTAACATACACATCAATCAAACACACCTATCAAATATATCTAAACTGACATGCACATCACCATCAACATATAAATAAACATCAACATCAACATGAAAAATGCAGTGTATGTATATATATATATATATATATATATATATATATATATATATATATATATATATATATATATATATATATATATATATATGAACAATAATATCAAACTCATCCATAATACATGCCAAATATAAATCTCCAGTCCACTAACCGCTATGCAATATCTGGTCCACCTATGGAACTAGATACATCACTACCTCTGCCAATAGAGCCAGAGGCATTAGCACCTCCACCAGTAGATCCAGGGGCATAAACGAGAAAGAGAGAAACAAATAGAGCATCATAGTTGTTATCTCCCTAGTGATGTATCACATCCACTGCGACTGTCGTATCTGTAGCCTGGGATATGGGTGGAGTAGGATATGGTGGATGGTCGGGTTGGTGAGGAGGAGAGGTTGGTCGATCGACCAATGGATCACGAGTAAGATATGGTGGTGGGTCGGATGGGTGTGGAGGAGTAGATACTGGATACTCCTCATGGTAAGCTGGAGAAGGAAGAGGAGGTGGATCATGAGATGAGGCGGGTCTGTCATGGTGAGGAGGAGAAGGAAAAGGTGGAAGATCGCCATCCTCATCAGACGACGTAGAATGATCCTTCGGCCTCCAAGCATATAAAAGGATGGATGTGATGATGACATACTGCATCAAAAATATCATATCACGAGGAATCATCCTCCATAAATATGTGAACTTAGTGTCTCACCTGATATCCACGACTATACATGATGGACTCCTCGTCAAGCCAACAATGTGTACAACCCATCCACCACATGCTACCTAAACCTCTCATCTGGACTATGTCGTAGGCTGGGTCGAGGAAATGAAGTCACCTTAGCCTCCTGCATATCTTCATCATCATGAACAATAGGAGGCTCCTCCTTATCGAACGTGCCAATGTATACAAAATATATATAGTACAGAATAAATATAATTATACAATTTCATTAAACAATTTAAATAAAATGTTAGAATATATTTCATCTACATTAAATAAGACAATAAAATGAAACTAGATTAATTTAAACATAACACTAATATTACCTCTCTCATATGGTGGCTCAGCTTGGGTGAAAAATATGTTGGGGAATGCAATCCAATCCAACCCCATGTACATATATGGAACAAGGTCCAAGGCATGGTCCTCTTTGTAGGCTAACATCTCCAGTACTTCTGACGTGTGTAACATCCCTAACATGTAACTCCTAAGATTTTGTGAAATTCAAAACTTGGACCAATGAACTTGAACTGCTCCAAAAGCACCCAAATGATTTCAAATTTTGTGTGGAGGGACTTGGGAGGAATTAAGACATCCTAATTCAGCTCTTAGACCCTTAGAAATTCATTATAAACATCCAGGGTTTGCAATTCTCAAGGAGGAAGGAAGGGGGAAAATACTAGGTGAATTCAATGGTTGAAAACCCCACTAGTATAGTAACATTTTGACTTCCCAAAAACTGTATGGAATTCCCTATTTTGTGAATTGAGACTTAGATATGATAAAGGACCTAAAGTGAAACCAAAATGCACCATTAAATTAGGTTTTAGGGTATTCTATAACTCCCATAAAACAATAGGTTGTGATACATAGAAATTGTGAGAAAATGGTTAACAATGGACATAATATTTGTTGCACAATCATTAAGAAAAACTAAAAGGGTATGAACATAAAATTTAGGTCATCAATATTACTTCATATGCAGCTCGAAACATAAGCAAAAAATCAGAAAATTTCTGATGTCAAAAAGATACAAATTCACTCCAAAAACACCATGTGAAAATAGGGAGGAAACTAGCTCAAATCTTAAGTTTGCTTGGAAATATTACATGAAAGGTATGGTATTTCAAGCTGTGGATCCAATATGCAGTTCATTACAATGATATACATCATAAAAAATAACCATAGAGTCAAAATATCATTCTCCACAAACTTTATGCAGCTATGAGTGCGCCATCACACTTGAACATTGACATTGAGAGAGTATTGAGAGAGAGATAGTGGAGAAAGAAGGTAGAATATGAATTCGAACTGAAAGGGGAATCGAAAATGCATCAAAAAAATCCATTAATATATGTTTATAAGTCTGAATGGCCTCTCCTCCAACCAACTTGGACAAGTATCTTTCACCTTCGAAATTTGTTATAAGGCAAGGAGGATGAACATCCACTGTGCAAGGACAAGCTAAGCTCTCCAAGAGTGCAAATGAGAAATGAACAAAAGATTCTCTCCTTCATCTTCCTTCTCATTTATTAATCCCCAATGGAATCAAGAGCTTGAATTCCCTCTAATATTCTTCACTCAACTCGAATTAGTTATAGATTCTCATATGCGACAGTTGTCCACTTCTTCCTTGCATTCCTCTTCCCCCAATTTGAATTAGGAATCTTGGCTTACCATAACTCCCTCTATGCGCCCTCTTGGTGGCTATTTTTATCCCTGATATGTAATATGTGTCATAGGTATACATTCAGGTCTGAATTTTTCATAGATTCCTTCATCATTGTTGTCATAGATTCGATGGAATCTAGCTGCAAGTGTCACAACTTCTCTATGATGCCTCTTCCTTTTCCTTGGGAGTTACTCTTCCACTCCAATTAGACCTTCCTAGATTCTTTCCATTAATAATGCCTCTTCATCTCCCCCAAGAATTTTACCCTCCACCTTGGACTCAAATTGGTGAGAGAATGATGCCAAGTGTAGTGGGGAATCTTGCCACATGTGGGCCCCACACCCTCTTATGCGCCCTCATGACCAAATGCCACCTTATTTTTCTTTTATTAACATTTATTTGACCCAATTAATGTGAATTTGTAAGTATAAGGTTAATTTAGGGTCTTGTAGCTCCCTTATTCCAAGTATTAATGCTTCCACCCCAACCTAGGGAACTAGTAGGTTAGTGGAATTTTTTCCTCCATGAAAATTTATTTGGATGGGGACATTACAACGTGATCCTAGCTGGTAACTTGGGATTCCCCCTATTGGGCATAATCTATCCCCACATGTGCATACACACCTTGATCATTGTCCTAGTAGGGAGGCAATCAAATGAAGGCCTCGTGGCCAGAAACTTCTCAAAAAATAAACAAAAGATATCTGAAAAAAATGGCGGACCATCTAATGCTTATAGGTATCCAAATTAAAGAATCTACATAAAATAAAATAGCACAACTAATGTGTTTCCCATCACTAGTGAGGTGTGCAATGGTCATCAACAATAGTGAGAAGCACCTAACCTCCTCTGCATCTAAAGCAAAAATATTTAGCTGTCCACCACACACCTGAAAACCAACAGGATTAGTGACGTGTTTAGTGATATATCTCTGAGAGAAAGTGAGTTGAGTCTCTACTGCAACACCAACTGGCACATCAGGGAACTGGGGAAAATCCCCCCCTCTCCTGGATAGCCCAGTGATGAAGTAGATGTACTCCTCCGAGGGATCGAACCACAGATCGATACCAACACAAAATGATTTCCTATGATGATCCCAATGAAGGATCAACCAAAACAACAAAGGAGAGTTCCCCTTGCGGGATGTATCCTCCTAATATAACTTCATGAAGCTAAAAACTATAAAGAGTTGTCATGTATTATCAGTAATGGGGAAATGGTACATGTAATGTCCCCATTTTGACCCCCTTTGCATTAAATCTTAAATGATGTAAATATTGTTATTTAATCATGGTGAGGAGCTCAAGGCCAAGGCCCCACCATTGATTTAGCGTTTTATGTATTCGCAATTAAAAAAAAATAGATGCCTATGGTTCTTGTGCTAGATAGGCACAATGTAAATTAAGACATCATGTAAATACGAATTTTAATGAAAAACCCACAACTGGCTATACAATGCAACAAAGAGATGGGGGCATGATTCTACAAGGAATAGGGAGGGAAATTTTTCAAACCCTTGAGCCAATGGTGTTAATCCATGTGTCAATGAGAAAAACCATAAACCACCAACTACCCATTTTGGGTTATGCACCCAATCATTTAATTCTTCCAAGAGTTGGTTGAGGCAATTAATGCCTTGGGAATGGAGAGGTATGGAAGCCAACTTCGTGCATGGGCAAGCCATCAACCTGGGAATTCGTATTTTTTCTTCTTGGGCAAGAAAACACCAACGAAATGGTGCCCAAAGCCATTCTAAACCCACAGTCTTTCCTCTCTCACGCAGTCTGAACTACTGGGTCTTTCCTCATCACGTTTTTACCAATTTCCTGCATTTTTCCATAGCTGGGAGCTCGTTTTTTGTGTTGCACAGTGGCTGGGAGAAAGGGAGTCACATTTTGGGGGTTTATAGAGGTCGTTTTTGCCCCAAAATACCCATGGGAATTTTTCTGAAAACGGTTTTTGCTCTCCAGGGTTGAACCCCCCAATTGCCATTTCGTTTTTGGGTCTTCCCATGTTTTTTTGGGCTGGTAGAAACCCCATCTTTGGGCATCTCACTGTAAAAACGTTTTTATCATGCCTAATAATTGTGGTTCTGCGGTTATGTGCATCCTTGTTTTGGTTTGAATCTGTGAGCAAGAGATTTGGAGTGGTAGTGGATAGAATTGGCTTGATAAACCTAGTGGGGGGGGGAAATAACCTCTCAAGAAGATCAAGAGGGCTGGCTACTCTTCTATGCACACCTTAGACACTCTAGATTGGAAGGTATGGCCTCAGGGACTGTGCATTGGTGAAGGGAATACTTCCATGAGTGGGGTGTGTAGGCATTGTGGGTGCCAAGCTAGATAGATCTTGTAGAGGTATCCCTGGCTCTGTGCTTGAGCTCACTAGCTTAGCAATTCTTCCTTTCCATTTCCTAGTAGCCTGATAAACCCAATTGTGGATTGGCTTGGCTCATCTTGGTGTATGCTTGGCTATGTGTGAGTCTGCTGTTCCCTGTTTCCTTGTAGAAATCATGCTCAGCTCGGGGGTGGCAGTTGTATCAAGAGGTTGATAAGCACAACTGGCCTATGGTTGGGTGGAACGTTGCAGATGCATAGCTGGTTGCTTGGGACTACTTTGTTAAGATAAGTACTCTCTTGTGTTAACTTTGCAATTATTTATTTGATGAATATCTGGAATGTATGATGGATGTGTTATTGTAATTACTTCCGTTGTGTTTTCTTATAATTATACATTTCCATATGTCTTTTTATATTATGTGAATGCTTATTTAAAAGTTCATGGGGCTAGATGCCCTGGCTTCAGTCTAACGTTCTCTCCATCGCACGGGTATGATGGGTGGGGACGTTACAGTACAAATACCTCTCCCTCTCTCTTGCCTCCAACTCATACACAAAGTCATACTGGCCAACTTGTGCCTACTGCTGCTAATCGACCTCTTGTTGTTCACATCTATGATACATAGATAACATTGATTAGTCTCATAAATAGACATAAAAAAATTAAATAGTTCAATAAATGAGCATATTATTTATTAACATCAAATAATATTTTTTTTCTCAAAATAAATAAATTTGACAAGCGGTGTGCTTAAATTACAGTCACGCACAGTGGGTGGTTCTTTTGGAACAAAAAAGAACCACACATTGTGCACTTGAATACATAAGCGTGTTGGTGAGCATGGTAATATTTTTAGCTATGTTTCGTTTGTTAGTGCGCCCATCAATAGGAAGCACTGATACATTGTAGAGACGTGATCGCACAGTGAACGATGCACACATATTAATGAGTGCACCGCAGTAGGTACAACTCTTAGTGGGTTTTATATTTCTTCTAAGGATAATGGTGCACCTGATACCAAGGTATTTTTTAAGGATTATAATAGCATACTTAAGTATAGTATTCTAGGAAATTATTTTGGAATGAAATATATATATATATATAGACAGGTAGGCGAATTTTAAACATGAAACATACAATTTACTATTAAAAATTGTAAATTTTGGCAAATATTATGATAAAAAAAACATATAGTTTGTAAATATAAGCGATATTAGAGACTAAAAATGACCAAATAGCGATTTTATTTTTTGAAAACAACCCCAAAAAATAGCCAAATGGAGAAATTTCCCCCCTAAAAATTTCCATGCCTAATACATGTCAGTGCACCGGAATGTCAGTGTGGCAATGTTAACAAAGTGAACTAGCTAACGTGGTGTTTTTTACTATGTTAAGTGTAGTGGTGCTTCCATTAATAGGAAGCACCAGTGCCTTCTAAACATGTGATCGCACTAGAAATGGTGTGCAAGAATTGTTAGAGTGAACCATAATAGGAACAACTATTTGCAAGTTTTATAATTTTTTGGCGATAACATTATGCCTTTTACATGTCAGTGCATCGTCAATCCGGTGTGTTCTTGTTTACAATGTGCACTAGATAATGTTGTATTTTTTATAATTTAAGTCTTGCGTTGTGTCTACTATTAGGAAGCACTAGTGCATTCTAAATATCTCATTGCATTGGAAACAATGTGCAAGTATTAATAGAGTGCACTGTGATAGGAGCACCTCTTTGTGAGTTTTATAACTTCTTAGGATTATGCTGCACCTTTTACACATCAGTGCACCATCTATCCGATGTGTTCTTGTTTATAATGTGCACTAGTTAAGGTGTTGTATTTTTTAAATGTTTAGTTTGGTAGTGCATCCATCAATTGGAAGCACCGATGCATTAAGGGAAGGTCATCTCATCGACATCGATGCATAGGTATTAATAGAGCGCCCGTAGTAGGTGCATCTCTTTGTGAGTTTTGAATATTTTTTGGGATAACATCACGAATGTTACAGGTTAGCGCACCATTTCTATAGTGTGTTCGTGTTTAGAATGCACACCGGTTAAGATTTTATTTATTTTTTAAATTTGGTTTAGCGATGCTTTGTGCACATTAAAGCGTAAAGTGTGTGTGGTGCGTTGCAAATGGAAACACACCGCAATGGTGCTCCATGTAAATTTATAGGGTGCACCGACATGCAATGTGAGCCGAATGGCTCGAACGCACCGTGAAAGTTTTTTCAAAATTTTAAAATTAAAAGGAAAATAAAACTTAATTTCAAATTTTAATCCACTAAAAATTTAAATTAGGTCACAAAGAGTTTACCTGGTCCCTTGCGTGTCAACGAGGCATGGTAGCGATGTACACTAACTTTCAAAATTTTCCCACTATTTTTGTGAAATTCAAATCGACTCAAGAAGCAATGGAAACCATCAATCCAACCACGTGGACCATGGATGGAAGGGTGTATGAAAAGGGAGGTATGACACCGGTAATCATGGAGTTCAAAAGCATTATAGAGATGGTAAAAATGGTTTTTTAAATTTGGTAATTTTTTTATTTAACCTTGCATTGGTGCACTCGATTGGAAAATGTACCGATGCAGTGTTGTAGCAATAACACACCAAAAATAAAAATAAAAATAATATAATATGTGGTTTTAATTTCCATTTTTTTAAACCCTAGAGAAGTGCTCCTGAAGATAATATACAACACCGATGCATTTATCTACAACAACCGCACTAGAAATGGAAAGTAAAAATAAAAAAATGAATGTGATAGGTTTTTTATTTCGATAATTTTTTTATTAAACCCTAATGGGGTGCACTTGATTCCAAATGCACCGAGGTCATTTTGTTTAACAACCGCACCACAGATAAAAATTAATATAATCAATGGTTTTTAATTTAATATTTTTTTAACCCTAGGGTGGTGCTCTCGAATCTATAAAGCACCAGTGCGTTTATCTACAACAAGCGCACCGACAATTGGAATTAAAAACAAAAGATTAATGTGATAGGTTATTTATTTTGGTAAGTATTTATTTAACCCTACTACGCTGCACTAGATAAAAAATGCATTGGTGTTGTTTTGTAGCACAATCGCACCGAAGATAAAAATTAAAAATAAAAATTAATATAATATGTGGTTTTTAATTTCGATTTTTTAAACCCTAAAGTGATGCTTCCGAATGTATACTGATCTGGTGTGTATATGTGCAATAACCAATGCATTTTAGTTTTTTAAATGCATCTACTGAATTTTTTTTTTTTTCGCTTATTGGTGTTTGTGGCCATGGTGCCATGTAATTTATGTCAGCACCAGTGCATCCTCGGATTATACACATTGGTGCATTTTAGCTATACAAACGCACTGATAAAAAACATCTGCTAAAACCTTCACTCACTCGCCTATGCTAGTGACCTCTGCTATAAACAGATATTTGGGCTCTTTTTAGAAGAGCATATGCAAAAACCTCCACTAGAGGGCATTTTCCTTATCGTAGCAATTACACCTTGATGCCTCTTTTTCAACAATTTTGTCATTCCATTAGATATTATCACCTTTCTTGGTTTCCTTTTGATACCCCTTAACTCAAATTATTTTCCTTCCCATGAAAATTTCATGAAAAGTTCTTCAAAATTAAAAGCCATTGTTCCCAATGATTGTAACTTTTGGATCCCTAAGACAACATCAACACCACCCATTGGGATAGAAATCATTGGGATGTTCAATACATATTCCTCCATAGTAAGAGTGATATTATGGCATTTCCATGAGAAAATGATAGTTCCTCCATAGGCAATCATTAGTTGGAACTTTGGTGTTGAATAAATAAAGCAATTGAGAACTTTGGCTAATTTACAGTAAATGAAATTACGATTACTACCAGAATCAATTAACACTATTACCTTTTTCTTTTTGATATATCCTTCAATCTTGAGAGTTTGAGGAGTGCTAATTCTAGCAAATGAATGACAAGATATGGAGGGAGAAATCTTGTTGGGAATAATATCTTCTATTTCTTCAGCTTAAGATGGTTCAGGTTCTTTTGCTTCTTCTTCTTCACAATCTATATAGAATAATTTCTTCTCACCACACTTGTGTCCCTTTCTATCATAATTAAAGCATAGAACTTTTTCTCTTCTTTCATCCATTTGTTGAGATGTCGACCTTGTAGGTTTAAGAGGGTTAGAAGAAGGAACTTGAATCTCTCTATAGGTTTTAGATATTGTCCTTCTAGTATCCATCACCATATTTTTACTTTCAAAATTCCTTTCCACCATGAAATCCTTCTCTAAGGATGTTGGTTCAAAGAGATGCACATCATGTTGAATGTTATCCTTCAAGGTTATAATAGAGAGACCCAAAAATTTATCATCTAGTATGTCATTCACTCTGAGACTCAAATATTGAAATTGTTGAATGCACTCGATTACTAAACAGTTTTTCCTTAGATATATCAATTGGGTAAAGAAGGAATTGGTCTTAACATCATCATGATATGGTATCATTTCTTTTCTAAAAATGGACCAAGAGATAATGGTGTTATTTTTGCATTAAAAAATCCATTGGTACCACACAAGTTGTTGAGGCTCTAAATATATAAAGATGCAATAGTTACCTTTTGTATATTTGGCACTTGGTGTATTTCAAAGAATTGGTCCATCTGGAATATCCATGTTATGGGGTCCTGGTCATCAAAATTCCTCATGCCGATCTTGGGGAGTTAGATACCCTTTGGGGACCATCCTTTATTAATTCCAATATTGGAATGAAATCCTCTTGGAGTATGCTTATTAAGAGATGGTTGCTCAACATGGACACTATCTATCTTTATCTTCCTGAGTACCCTGGGTCACATTCTCATCTTTAGAAATATTTTCCTCTGGATTTTGTATGAGCTTAGAAATAATTTCCATATTTTCCTCCATATTATTCTCCATATACCCCATCCTTTCATCCATCTTTTTCTCTATATTAACTAGAGAAACCGTTCTCACAGACCCTTTAATCAAATGTTCCAACTTGGACACCCGAAAAGATAGGTATTCACTTCCATCATAGGTTAGGGATGAATCATCTGCTGGTTTGAGTGCAATGGTGTGGAATCTTCCACCACATTTTGGTTCCATTTGTAACACTAAAAATAGATATCTATGATATTTATCACACCTTTGATATCAGTCCAAATATATCCTTCTACTAGAAGTTATTCAAATTTGAAATGGTGTAACTTTTTAAAACCCTTATTTTGAGATTGTTTTGTTGGTCGACTTTCCTCCTGATGGAACTTTGAAATTTCGATCCTCTAAGTATGAAATATTGGCCTTTGGTATCCTGATATGTCTTCTTTCCACTTCAGTAGGTTTCGTTGAATTATGATGTGCCAAGAGGAAATGGTTGCAACTTTCCCACAATGTGCTGATTTTTACACTTTTCTAGAGAGAGAAATTGTACATTGTGCCACATGTCCCAGTTTTCTCCTCGGATTCTGAAAATGGTACCAAATAAACCACATCTTGTCTTCTATCCAATCCAATGGGTGGAGCTCAATTTTGATCTCTCTATCTTGTATATACTCATTTTACTTGGAACACATGTTTGAGACTAGTTTTTGGGCTAGTTAGAAACCCTAAATTCCATTGGTTATAAATGTGAACCTGTAATGATTCAATATCTCAAAATTGTACTATAAATATCTCAACTTATCCTCTACATCCCCTTCAATTTTCACTATCTGAAACTTTGTAGAAAAAAATTTACAGTGAAAATTCCAAGGTGACTAGTTTTGGAAGTGTCCAAGCTTTGATACCAAATGTTATGAGTCAAGTTCCCCAAATAGCATAACTACAGAAAAATAAGAAGATGAATGCCTTGATAAAGAGATAAAATAAGATAATAATCCACTTTGAGGGGGGAACCTCGTTATACATCACATCAATACACAACACAAGATGATTCAAATGAAAAGGTCTCCTTGATATATATGGGAGACAATTAGGTACAATTACCACTAATGGACTCAAGCCAACATAAATATTATAACAATACTAATGTAAAGTACCCAATTTATGGAAGAATGGGCCACAATTTAGGGCTTAACAATCTCACTTAAGCTAACAATATCACTCAATCCCCTTGTGCTATGTTATCCCTAGTATTTTTGCAAAGTTTCCCACCACAATGGAAATAATTGTTGAAATCTATTGGCATGATTGATCCATTAGATTCTTGTTTGTTTCTTTTTGATATTGACCAAACATATCCCAGGCTATCTCACATTCTCACATTCTAGATACAAGTTTCTTCATGAGAAAAAAAACTTGTTTTGATATGTTGGTGATGAAGGAGCCTCTACCTCTGTCATGTTGTTAACTTGCTAGAGAGATTCAGGATCCCTAAATATTACTCCATCATCAACTTTATTGAAATCTTTCAATAGTCTTTCTTTCAAATTGCATGGAATCACCATTGCATTCCCAGTCAAATTGGGGGGCAAGATAGAATCAATCAAAGTAGAAGTTGTAGATGCTCCACCATATTACAATCTCCTTTTGAGACATAGTCAGACATATCCAATAATGACAATAATATCTTATGTTTATTGAGTAATTATTTTTCTTCATGAGGGGTAAGTGGTCACCATTGATTAGTTAGATTACCATACACCAGAATCAAGAACCAACTAAAAACCGACTATTCCATTCATCGATGATTATAAAGCACCATTTGATAGAATTAGTGCAGGGGTTTTAGATATTCATCTCTTATGGGTACTTTTACTTTACCTTCATTGATATGTCATGTAGGATCCTTCCCCATATTTACCATATCTTTTGTCACTATTGAAACCATGGAAAATATATGTGGGTGGTAACCAACCCATCATAGATTGGTTTAATGGGGATGTAGTGTGCCTTTGTTTGTAGTTGAAATGGATTATCAAGCCATTAAAATGGCTCTTGGATACATTAATCAAAATATTAACCTTCATAATGAGTATGATGACTTTACTTCACCCATTTGGGATGCTAATTCTCCTAATTTTGATGAATTCTCAGACATGGTATTTCCTTTTGACAAAGTCATGTTAGAAGCATTCTTTAGTCCATAATGACCTTGGGAAGATATGTATCATCGATCATATTTTCTTGTTGAGCTTGAGAAGATGGGGGTTGTCCTAGATAAACTTGTTTGTCATGGTGATATTAATTGGTACTAGTGCCCCATACCTACATAGGATGTGTTCGCAGAGGGGTAACCTAGCCAATATTTCAAAAAATTACCTATCAATATTTCCATCAAACATGGTATTTTCAAAAACATTATGATTGGGGATGACTGTTCTCCTTAGGAAATTGAAGAGTACACTTCCATTTTCAAAGAGTTTTACGATTTTTTGCTTGGTCCTATGAAGAAATGACTGATATTGATCTTTAGATAATTAAACATGAGATCAAAACTTATGATAATGTCAAACTCATTATGTAAAAGCTACGACATTTCAATCTAAAAAAAGATAACTTCTATCAAGGTAGAGGTAGAGGAATTGCTCTACATTTCCTTCATTTATCTTGTCCCTTTAACACAATGAGTATTCAATCCTATTCTGGTTGATAAAAAACAAGGTACTATCTGAGTTTGTACTAATTTTAGGGATTTAAATCAGGCTTTTCCAAAAGGCAATTATTATACCCCTTTCATTGATCAAATTATCGATGAATACATCAGGAATGCTATCTTTTCTTTCATGGATTGTTTTTTAGGTTATAATCAGATTTAGATTCGACCCAAAGACCAATACATAACAACATATATCTATTATGGGGGTATTTTAGTTTATCACAAAATTTTGTTTGGTCATAAAAATGTCGCAGCTACATTTTAGCAAGAAATGTCTTTGTTTTTCATGATATCAAGCACATAGTCGAGGCTTATTTAGATGATTTAGTTGCTTTCTCTAAACAACGAGTCGGCCACCTGAATCACCTTCATGTTGTTTCTAAACAATGTCGACATTATAACACTAGATTGAGCCATCACAAATGCATATTTTGTGTGGTCTATGGGAGATTACTTGGGTTGATTTTGTTTAAGCACGATATCATGGTTGATCCCTTTAAGGTGGAAGTGATAATTCAATTTCCTCCTCCACATACCATTAGGAAACTTCATCGTTCGCAAGGGAAATACAATTTATTATGGAGATTTATCACAAACTATGTCGAGATTGTGAAATATTTTATGCATCTGTTGAAACAAAGGGTCTAATTTATTTGAAATGATCATGCCCAATGATCCTTTGATTCCTTGAATATTACTCTTGCATCTACTTCTTTGTTGTTCATTCATATTATAACAAGTTTTTTTTAAATGTTTGATTCAACCATTGGCACGGCCTTGCTCGAAGAATACAAATCATAACAAGAGCACGTGATTTATTACCTAAGCAAGGGACTTGTCAGTCCTGAATTATGATATTCCCATGTCAAAATTGACATTGGCACCAATGAGTGCTATACAAATACTTAGACATTATATACTTATTTGACATAGGACTTTTTTATATACTCCAATCCTATGAAACATGTTTTAACCTGATGCATAATCAGGGTAAAATATTCTAAAAGGATCATCATACTCCAAGAGTTTGATTTAAACTTTTCTACACCTAAATCCAAGATGTCCTTAGATTTTTCTAAGTTGATGTTTGAGATCCCTATAAAAAGTGAGGATATTGGTATTGATGAGTCCTTAATGAATTTTTTTATTATTCCTCATTGCCTCTTTTGACCCTTGGTATGGAGATATTTTACTATATCTTCAAATGCAACAATGTCCTTCTCACTTATCTCATTATGGGCATCGACAAATTTGCCATCAGGATGAAAAATATTTGATTATTAGTGATACTTTGTATCACCATGGAATATATTATGTTTTGTGTTGATACTTACTTTATGAGGAAGTTCAAATTTTTTTAAATGATTTCCATGTGAGAGCATGTGGTGGCCATATTTTTGGGATGGAAACAACCTAGAAAATTTTACATGCAAGATACTCTTGTCTTTCCATCTTCAAATATTGTATTTAGGATATCAATAAGTGCCATCCTTGTCATATAATTATGAAGAAAATGTGAACCTCTACTACTCCACTCCACCTTATAGTGGATAGATGATTTCATGACATGTAATCCACCTTTGATGAATGGTCACCATTAAATTATAGTGGTTGTCAATTGTATTACCAAGATGGCTAAATCTATGTCGACATCAATAAATGACATAGCTACAATAATGTTTTTTGTATTCAATTATATTTTTAATCTGTTTGACATCCCTCGAGAAATTATCACAGATCATGGATCTCATTTCTAGAACTACATGATGAAAAAATTAGTATCTAAGTTATGATTTCAGCAAGAAGATTACTCCCCTTAATATACATAGTCCAATGGTTAAGTGGAGGTTGTATTGAAAACTATGTTATAAAGGACTGTAAATAAGAGCAAAACTAGTTGGCATCTAATAATTTTTTATGCTCTACCGGATTACTGAACGCCATGTTCCTTCTGTGAGAATAAATATCATCTTGAGGTTTCTTATTTGAATAAGCAAGTCACATGAAATAAGCTTGAATGTTTTCAAAGGAATAATGTCAAGAAAAATTTCTGATCACAACAATAAATTCAAAGGCACATGGAGAAAATGAGAATTCCAAGTAGTCCATGTTGTAGTAGTAATTTTGGCTTTACTACAAGATGAACGCACATTGAGAAACCAAGTTTTGGAGGTTTCATCCAAATCTTCATTCCATGAACCAAAAAACCAAGAGAATATTGTGGAGAGTAGAGATTAAAGGGAATGAAGAACTCCCTACATTTCTAACCCAAAGAATAAAAAATGTTCGAGGATTAACATCAACACAAGAGGTCAACATTACCAACAATGTGGAGAGAGAGAGAGAGGGAGAGATATCTCCCTACATTTCTAACCCAAAGATTAGAAATTGTTCAAGGATTAACATCAACACAAGAGGTCAACATTACCAACAATGCGGAGAGAGAGAGAGAGAGAGAGAGAGAGAGAGAGAGAGAGTTTAGCATTGACCATGTTTTTATTCATTGCAATCTGGTTGAAGATCTACTCACCAAGAAGTGAATCAATTTTCTAATGAGAAATCAGTTGAGTGGCTTAATTGTAAATGGATCTTGGTCCTGATTTCTTCTCCATTCATTGTTTTCAAGTTATATACAATGTTTCTTTAATTTGATATTATATAGTTTTCACTAATTGGTTCAACACCATGATTATGTGATTGTTGACCATGAGTGTTATGTATTGAACAACAATGATGCCTCATATGTAGAACCTCTATTTTTAATTTCTTATGTATGCATTGATTCGCAATTGAGAAGATGCTTCAAATATATGCAAGTAAGCAACACTGATATTTTATTTTGAAGAGTAGAATTAAATTGGCTTCCATTTGCTACCAAGACATGTTTTCTCCAAGTCTAAGAATAAAAGAGACTCGCACCTCAAAAATGGGAGTGGATTCTAATTCAAGAACTCCAAAATATGAGGATTGTAGAGTTTGATGCTCACATTAGAGAATCAATAAGAAATTTTTTGTGTTGCTAGAACAAATGTAACCAAAACTTAGATCCAAACCTAGATATAGAGTCGAAATCTAGAACCGAGAGCTAGATCTATGGCTAGAGTCAAAAGTCATGTTCTAGAGAAGAAGACACAAGGAACATTGCTAAAATAGCTTTGTTTCCTTAGAAAATTTTGGAGACCAAAATCCTATCGATGGGGATGTATGATTTGAAATGGATCTCAACAAATAATAAATGGTTAATGAGACCTATTTCTATAAGCAATCAATAAAAATGAGAGTTTTAGCAATGACAATGAAAGCACCAAAATACAAGGAAACAAGAACTAAAGCAACTTTGAAGTGGCACGTTGTCAACAAAGGATGAAATGGGAGAGAAGAATATTGGAGAATGAAAAAGGAAGGGAAAAGGATTCTTGGCCATATATCAATGAACCAACTAATCCCAATTCTATCTATGTCCTTTGGAAAATCAATTCAGAAGGGGTTTCACTGGTAGAGTAGGAGAGCATGTGGAAGAAAAAAATTGCTATGTAAATTTATAAATAACCCAGAGAGCCATCACATTGCATTGCAATTGTAGGTACATCAAAAATAAAAATCAATGGTGGTTTTCCTAATTAAGTTTCAAGGATAAAATTTATGTTGTTATTATGCTAATTATTATGTGATTGAGTACTATGGGTGCTTAATTAAATCAAGTGATAATTCCTTTTAATAAATTTCCATTTCCCCCACTGCGGGTGCAGAAGGATGTTCCCGTCACCACGTCCAGCCACAGGCCCAGCCATGTGCCTGCCAACACATCTAGCCACATTCCCACACGCATGACCGACCACATGCCCGCCTACTCTGACTGCGAGGCTGGGCACGTGCTGGCCTAGCCCACCCATGTGTCCCATGCTTCCTCTTAATTTCCTCGACAGATGCCTTGTCCAGCTCACATTCTCCCACCAGCTGCTCAACCTCTCCTGTGTGCGCTCCATCCCGTCTGATTTCTCCCGTCCGGCCCAGTGTTCTGGCTATGATTACTCCCATGAAAATGGATGAATGGGGCTGTACTTTCTCCCTCATAACAATGGCAGGCAGCATAAGGTATGAATCTTTGGTTCACCCGCACATTTCATTGCGACGCAATTGCTCTACAGATGCTCGGTTCCTAGAAATTCAGTGTAAAGGATCCACGGGCACTTGGATCTACGGTGTTCGACTCTCTGGCACTCGAATCCCTGGTACTTATCTCTCTCGGCTCTCTGGTTCTCGGCTCTATCGACTCTCTGGTACTCGTCTCTCTCGGCTCTCTGGTGCTCGGCTCTCTCGGCTCTCTGGTGCTCAGCTCTCTCAGCTCTCTCGGCTCTCTCAGCTCTCTCGGCTCTCCGGTGCTCGACACCCTCGACTCTCTGGTCATTCTGCGGTAGAAGTGGACATGCCTCCCACCAAAAGAACTTACACTCGTCGCTCAGTGCAACAATCTATCCCCTCCTCAGGTTCGTCGATGCGCCTCATGCACGGGGTCGTTGGGAAATCTCGCAGATTCAAAAAATAAATCCCGCAAAAGGCACAAGCAAAAATCCAGGATGCAGAGGATGATGCCATGGTTTCCCGGGGGTGTCTCATAGATGCAGAAATTCGCAGTGAATTTGAAGCCTTGGTTCCGGACCTGGGGACTACCAGGGGAAGGGTCACCTTGTATCATAAAACTATTGACTACCATTGGTCCCAGAAAACTGTGCTTGGCACGACACTTGCAGACAGAGACGAAGCCAAAGTTGAAATTCTTCTTCAGCAGGATGAAATGGTCGATTTCCTGAAGCAAATTATATTCAATCAGCAGCAGCTGGCTCGTCATTTCGGGATCACTCTTGCCAAAGATCCTACTACCTATCCTACCTAGGTTGGACAGATAGGTTATACCAGTAATTAGCTCTGTTTGTTGGTCTCCTTTTCTATTCTGTTTAGAATTTTTCGATATGCTGCTTCAGAGCACTTTTGCTTGTTAGTCGGCCAGTTAAACTCTTTCTCTGTAAAGTCTGGTTTCCTCTTTTGGATGACTGCTCTCAACTCTGTTTTGGGGTCTGTTTTCTCGGTTAAGAGAGGGCCCGGTACAACTCTGTTACTGTTTATTTTTGTGAAGGCAATATAAGGATTTTCTCTAGCTTACAAAAAAAAAAACTCTCCATTTGAATCATTTTTTTGTTAACTCTATTCACTAGAATACCAAATTTGTTTAATGTTTTGTACTAAGCTCCATTGTTTACATATTCCTCATTTAGGACAATGCTTATTATTATTTTATGATAATGAGTAGTATTAATGGTTGTTGGATTGGTGTGAGTTCTACTGTCTAATCTATATGCTAACATATTTTGTAGCAATGTGATTTATGTTCAATTAATCAATTCTTAAACCATCATAAAGGCCACAATTGTAAGTTATTTCAAGCCCCTCATGTAAGAGACAAATGATATCGATAGTAGGAGATTAAGAGCCATTGGCCTTTGTTACTAGAAACAGGATGGTAGTTCATGTTTTGGAGAAAAAACAGGGTATAAATGAAGAAGGGTTGAAAATTGTCATTAAAAAATAATTTCTCAAGAAACTAACAATTTCTGAGGACAATTTCCCCAAAACTAGCTTTTTGTTTCTCTTGGAATTGGTCTCATTTTGTATCGTTTATGGGTTAGATTTTGTTTCCAAGTTAGTAATGAATGGAAGATAGTCAAAAGGGTATGATAGTAGATGGAAAATTTAATGATGTTGAATTTTGAGAGTCTACCTACATCTCACTTCAAATCGAATTTCAAATAACTACTTTGGTTGAGTTGTTGAGGTCTTGTCCGAGCGAAGATAATAGTTCCTGGATAGAGGCTAGAACCTAGATTTTGAGGCCTGAAGCAATGCAATATTCCAATTAAGTTATCTCCAAACTCTCCACTATAAGATAATTGCAAGCAATATGTTCCAATCTACATTCTGAGGAGCTAAGTAATCAAGTATCATACTAATCTAGATTTATAAGGAAAATTTTACATGTAGTCCATTCATCACTTACATGGATTGTATTTTAAGACACATACCAAATATTTTGGAGTCTAGTGGTCATTTTGGATGTATTAGTATTCAACATTTCCTATCAATCTAATTCCTTGCATGCACTTCATGGGCTTATTGGATACTCTAAGAATCTCTATTTTGCATCTCTTTTATCAATCATGGATTAAATGGATGCATGTTTTAGCTACTTGCAACATTACTTCCTCAAGTTGTCGAATATGGATAGGTATGGAGATCCAAGATTGATATAGAAGATCAATGAAAATAAATTTTACTCATGGGAGGGAAAGGAAGGGTTTGATAGAAAAAAATGCTAGTGTGTATGAACTAATAAAGATGGTCTATCAATGTTGAAAAAATCAATGAAAAATAGACGAATTGTTTTGGAGTTACTACCTTGGCCCCCACAAGCTGCGACATAAAGATTGGAAGTTTTTGTAAGTTTCAAAATATTGATCAATGATGCAAAAAAAAAGGTAACAAAGGGAAAGTTTAGGTCTCATTTGGCTTATTTCACTTGGTGTATGCACAATGAGAGCATGAGAAAAACTAGCTTCGTGTTTGACTTTTTCACTTGTTGTATGCACATTGAGAGTATGCGAAAAACTAGCTTCGTGCTTGAGTAGGGAAACTTGGTTTTTAATCACAACAAACTTTTCATAGATTTTTTTAATTGAAAATGAAATATTTGCATTTTGTAATGCTTGTGTGCTTTTTTCCAAGTCATTTCTACATTTTCACGAGTTTTTCCATTATTTCATTTGTTGACCATAGTGGAGTTATTATCACCAAGTCTATTTTCTTCAACATGGTTTTGCATTGGCCTTGTAAAAATGAAATCACCTTTAGTGTGACTAGGTTACCCCAATTTTCAAATAATTTCACTAGAGGGAGAAATGTCTTCCAGCTTAAGAACATTGCTGGCTAATTGCTCAAAAATTGAGATTGGAAGTTATCTCATGATTCAGTGGTGTTCATTTTGCCAACACACAAATGTCAAATGTACTAATATATAGTGGGAACTTTGAGTAGAATTTACAATAGTTTTCTCCACCCTTTTTCTCGGGTGTTCCTTGCAAAAAAAACACAAAAATAATACTTTACTAATGAGAAAAGTACTTATGCAATACAAACCTATTCATATGTCCCTTAAACTTATGAATAAACCATGCAAAAAAAATTCAAACTCGTTTTTGGTAACAAAGTTGTTGGCCATTTTTTCCATTTATTTTTCTTAACTGGGAACCCACCTCACCACACGACAATCAGTGTTGACTGCACTCCACACGCTAGCATAGTAAACTTGGACCAGGGCCAGGCTTTATGTTGGTAAGTGAGAACAAACTGTCTAGATGGAATAGTTTATATTCACCAACAAGAATGAGTTTTTAACTTTATAGTGCTATTTAATTAGCCAATCAAGCCAATCACCTCTTTCGTTGGACATTGGATGCTTGGTAAAGGAAGTACCCATACCCAAAAAATTGCAAACCATAGTTATCAAATTCTATAGAATTAGGAAATTGGTACGAAAATTGAAAACTTCAGTTTTTCGAACAAATTATTTGCCCTCATTTGGTTCACTCGGTTCACTGTCATCCATCTATTGGTCCGAAAACGTGTGGGATAAAATCTAACCAAAACACCCTATTTTTTCGGCTTAATTTTTACTAAATCTGGTCAAAATACTACCTTGAAATTGCAGTTTGTGCAGTTCTACAATTACAACAATCATAAATCTATATCCTGGATTAAATGCCATGTGTTGAAACTACCCAAATGATTGAAATCACGATTTGAGCAATGGAAATTGCACTTTCCACAATTCTCGGTATACTAGATTCTGACAAATATGGAGTGATTTGGTTGTCATGTTGATCTGAAATAAGACTTACATGAGAATGGTTGGTTGTCACGTCCCCATCTTGACCCTATCACATTAAAATTGTAAATGATGTAATCATGTTATATGATCATGGTGAGAAGCTCAAGGCCAAGGCCCCGCCATCGATTTATTGATGCATATGGTTTATGTGCCAGCCCGACACAATGGAATTGTAAATATCATGTAAATATGCATTTAATAAAATACCCACAACTAGCTATGCAATGCAACAAGAGATGGGGGCACGATTTTACAAGGAATTGGGAGGGAAAACATTCAAACCCTTGATCCAATCAAGTCAAGCCAAGTGTCAATGAGATAACCCATCAAACTCTCAACTACCCATGTTGACTTTTGTACCCAATCATTCATTTCTCCCAAAAGTTGGTTGAGGTAGTTAATGCCTTGGGAGTGGAGAGGTATGGCAGTCAATTTCGAGTATGGGCAAGCCACCAACATGGAAAAACGTGTTTGGCTTCCTTGGCAAGAAAAGAGCCATGAATTTGCCTCCCAAGCCATAACCCATGAAGCAATTTTGTCTCTCTCACGTTTTTGGGCTGCCTGGGCGTTTTCTCTCCACGTTTTTATGGCTTCTCTTGATTTTTCTAGTTGGAAACAAGGCGTTTTTGGGTTACAGAGTGGCTAGGAGTATGGGAGATTGGTTTGGGGTTTCAATGGAGCTGTTTTGGCCATTTAGATGCCCAAAATACCATGGAAAAATCAGGTTGGTTCCCTGTGGATGATTTCCCAAATCCAAAATCCGTTTTTGGTGTGCCCACGTTTTGGGAAAACCCTTGGCCATCTTGTTATTGAAATTCCCCAATCCATTTTTGGTGTGCCCACGATTTGGGAAAATCCAAGGCCATCTTATTGGTAAATCCCATTGCTGAAAGAGTGTATCCATGCCCAGTTTGAGTTGCTGTGTGTAAAAGAGTGTTGGGGTTGAGATGGGTGTCTATTGCTTGGGCTATGTATGAGCTTGAATGTCCCATTTCCTTGTAAGAATCATGCCCAGCTCGGGGGTTGCAGTTGTGTTGAGAGAATTGATGAACACAACTGGCCTACGGTTGGGTGGAATGTTGCAACGACATAGCTAGTTGTTTGGGACAATTGCACAATGAAGATAAGTGTTTTTCTATGTGCATTTATTTCTGCAAAATGTTTAAATTTGATGTTTATTATTGATATGTTGAATGCATATGAAAGATTTGTGTGTGGGTGATGTTCTTATTCCGATGTGCATATATGTTTGATTTGCATCTGCACACATTAATTTTATGGCTATGAATCTAATGAATGGGCTAAGTTTTGTGAAAGCCCCATAGATTGGCATCATGTTTCCTTATCGAAGTTGGATCCGCGGGTGGGGACGTGACATTTGGTATTAGAGCTGCTGGTTGCAGCATTGGGACTTCATGGGCTACCTATCACAGTTGCAGAGGTAAGTATGCCTCATGCCCAGCACTAAACATAAAAAAGAAGGAAAATATTTCAGAAAATTTTCTGACTGTTTTTGAAAATTTGAAAAAGTTTTCTAAGTGTCTTTTTTTAAATTTTGCGCCACGGGCGCGGCGGCAAAGATAAGCATAACTCTGCGTGCATGGCGCCAAAATTAGCATAAATGCTGCACTGAAAGGGAAGAGAGATTCAAAAAATTTCTAAGTGTCTTTTTTGAAATTTTTGCGCGGCGCTGGCGGCAAAGTTAAAGGTAAGTTTTGCGCAGCGCTGGCGGCAAAGTTAATGGTAAGTTTTGTGCGGCGCTGGTGGCAAAGTTAATGGTAAGACCCGCACGGCGCTGGCGGCAATTCTAACACTAAAAACTGCGATGCGCATGCCACGCGCGGCGAAAATAATGATAAATTCTACGACACTCGGCGGAAATTTTAGGCTTAAAAATTGTGCGGGCAGCAATTTTAGCCTTAAATTTTGCGACGCGGTCGCAGCAACGAAGGATTATGGGCGACGAAGATAAGGCCAGGACCGCCGCGATGGGCGCAGAAGTTAAGGTTAAAATCTGCGCCGGTCGACGGCGATGCTGGCGAAACGACGACAATTTTAGCCTTAAAACCTGCGATGGTTGGCGGCAATTTTAGGGTTAGATACAGCGCCAAGGGCGGCAAGGTTAAGGATAAAACCTGCTCTGCGATGGGGGAGTTAAGGTTAAATCCAACGATGGTCTCAGAGGGAGGAAAAAAAAAGTATAGAGCCAAAAACTTGATTTTTGGATAGAAGGAGCAATCGGGCTCAGAATGGGATGAATCCCGTGGGGCTCGGAGGCCATTAACAAAGGCCATGAAAGAACTAGAGAGAGCTCTGAACCCAGTATGCTCCAATTTGACAGAAAATGGAGAATAGTGACTTTTGTAAGACAGTGTCCCAAGGCTTAACAAAGGGTCGGTTTGAGCTGAAATTGATATGGCGCGGCCATGGAGCAGGCACAGTGTTAAGTTTGGAATCTTGGAGCCGGACTCCAAAGGACGGGGAGTCGGGGTGAGCAAGAAGGCCAAAAAGCACTGTTCTGGGCCACTTTTTTGGGATTTTGAAAAGCTTGTGGATAGTAAAAGTGACCCTAGATGTTGGAATCAAATTTTTTACTGAACTAGACATTTCATCTTCTCATTAAGACGGACAGTTTTCGTTAGACGAAGATTTTCCAGAAATGCATAGTTTGGGAGATAGCCATTTTTGGCCAAATTTTGAGATTTTGGGGAAAAAGTGAAAAGTTAAAAGTAGCCAAACCCTGAATTTTATAGAAGTTGACTGGTGCATCGGAACCGGGATCCGAAGGTTGTTGAGTGTTCCTTGTTATATGGAATACCTTCACTCGATAGATAAGTTTTCATGATTCTTCCTACATTTACTTCTGCAAGCAGCTGAAGTTGGCATTTCAAAACGAATTGCAGCTGTGTAAAAGTGCATAAAATTTGGGCAAAGTTTGCATTTCTGAAAGAATGTAAATTCCATGTTCTGGATCGGAATGGAGCACGGGGATAGGCACTGGAAAGATTATCCAAAGGAGAACAGGGATGCATGACCAGAATTTGAAGGAGGTCCGCATATATCATAGATATTTGGTACAGGAGAGTGCCAGCGACTATTTTGACAAAAGAGAATTGTTGTCAATATGGGCAATTTCTAGAATTGCATGACTGGAAGGAAATCAGACCAACTATGATATGGGAGAGGGATTCCATTCTACGATGAGGGATTGGAAATGGAGAATTCCTTAACCCCTGTTTGCTATCGTACTTATAATTATGAAATTGTCATGCATATAAACTATGGCATAAGAATGTTAAAACGGCAAGAGATTACATAGATGAATATGCACTAGATGGCATAACAATAAACATTGCACAGTGCATGTGAAAATGTTTTTGTGTGTATATGATATTACATATTGGTAAAATAGTGAGGTTTTACATATGCAATGAGCCACTTAAGATAATGATTGTGGTTGCTAATAATTAGTTGTGTCCGCATTGGTTGTAGGACAAAATACAATCAAAGCATGGCTAAAGAAGTTGATGACGTTGTTGCACGTGACCAACAACCTTATGAAGAGAGGATGGTGCAACAAGTCCGTGATCATGATGTTGGAAAAAAGAACTCAGTAGCCTTGGTAAGAGGCTAACTGATCAGGTAACATCAAGTGCTGTTAATATCAGCCATGTAGGTAATGGTTAATTGTGCTTAATTGCATGAATGTGGAAAGAGGATTTGATGAGATCCCTTCAACTATGTTTAAAAATGTGTTGAATTGTTTGTATGAGAGATTGAGTGTCTGAACGTCAATATCATCCTACCAAGTATGGTGAGGTATGGGTAAGTGAAGGAAGGAAGCCTTACACCCTATAATTGCTTAGAAATATCAATGCATTCATATGAAATTATATCATGCCATTTGTGTATGTCGGTTGTGAGTTTAACAACCAAAGCAAGTGAGGACTTATGGTCCTATTGTGGTAGTGTATGCCATATGAGGTAGGCATGGTTAGGCCATAATACGTTGGAATGCATAGTACTCATGGATTAATGCAAGGTTATATTGAGGGGTTATGCATTGAGTGAGTGCACATTAGAAGATTATGAAAATGTTGTGAATGTGCATGCATATGTGCAGGTGCACATGTTGAGGTGCATTATGTGAATGCATGGTTGTGATATATATATTTCAATGGAATTAGATGATAGATGAAATGGTGAACTATTGTTAGTACTGAGACCATTTTATGAGCTGCTATGAATGCAGGAGAATGATTGCATGAAGAAGGTATACATGTTGATGGGTTACCAGAGTACTCTGTTGGAAGGACAGGGTTGTATAAAAAGAATATGGCTGTGAAGAAATGAGTAATTACAGTTTATTTAAATTGCATGAAGAATGTATCAGTGTCTTGCAATTCTATTATGATATATAAATATACATTTCATTGCATTTCAATGTTAACAGCTGAAGGTGTTTGAATTATTGAGTGTTATAATTCTGAGATCACCTCAGTGACTGTCGTAGTAATGAAAGGATTATATGCATAAGATACTCACAACGTGTTTGGCTGATTGAAGTTTCAGATTTCAGGTAGAAAAGTCTTGCGTATGGCAATGAGGATAAGTCCATAGTGAAGACCGGGATCTACTATGTATAAAGGCCAAGGGTTATGAGAAGGTTCTCATGGTTGTGGAATTTAACTAATGCATGAAACAGATTTGTGAATTTCAAATTCAAAATTTTGCTAATAATTGCTAATGATTGTTTGGCTTATATAAGATTGTGTCAGGACAACATGTTTTAGGTGGATGTTCATGTATGGTAACAAGGGTGAAACCATAATGGACAGAGTGATGCCACTTACAAGAGCCAAACAATATGAGGATAGCCTCATTACTAAGAAAATCAATTTCTGTAGTAGACAGAGTTGCAAAATCATATTGAATTTAATTATTAATGACATTGATTGGTTCTAGAACAATCAGATTTGAAGCTTATTGTTAAATGTTGCTGACTATGTGGCTATTTGATAAGTGTGCCAGGATGACACATTGCAGGAAGACCATGTATGATGGCCCGCAGAAGCCAAACTAGATGGGAAGGATCCCATGCTTTGGAAATGGGTTTCGGGTGAAGCGCCATGTTGATAATGTCTTATGTCAAACTACATGTGGGTGAATCATGTGAGTGAGACAGTAAAATTATGCCGAGAAGGCATGTGTGGGTTATGGAACGTGAAAATATTGGGGTGGCGAACTGAAGGACTGTTGACTCAGAGAAGGGATCCCCCATTCTTCACAAATAAAGAAAAGATACATCTGTGAAACGAATGAGTATTCTGTAACCCTAACTAAAGATATACATGTCTGGTTACTAGATTTAATATGCAAAGCATGTTTTAGTATTTCATTATTATTCCAGACTGCATGAGTATGATTAGGGCCTACATGAATCACAGCAGAAAGGGATGCATACCTTTCGGGTGCTGGGTTATGTTAGGGTTTTCAATATTGACTACACCCTAAGGGAATGGACACATTCCTGGTGTTTCAATACTTGATAGTGAATGTTATGAAATATGATTACAATTTTAGAACAGAAATACTGATGAGCCTGCTTATCCTTCTTGTTCTATCAGCTTACACAGATGCACTCTGGTGTTGCACGTAAGAGGCAAAGTTAGGAAGGGTGCTCGAGAGGACTGTATGGGCAGTGGTAACCTTTCTACGCTCACATTGAAGGACACTAGAAGAGATGGATGGGCCCGAGGAGCTGTGTAGCAGAAAAGGGGCATCATCCTTGTGTAGTGTGAGTAGGGTATTGTGGGGCCATGCTAGCCTGCAGTCAAGTAAGTCACCTATGGAGTTCCTGGAGGGAACCACTGGTTTGCATAAGAGAAGGAGCCACGCAATCATATTATGTTGTTCTTATTGCCTGATAAACCCAGTCAGTGTATTGGATTGGAAATGGTTGTTGAATTCCTGATAAACCTAGTCAGTGTACTGGCTTGGCATTGGTTGTGTGGATATTGTGGTGAATGGTTGTTGTGTGCTTGATAAACCCAGTCGATGTACTGGCTTGGCATTGGCTATTTGCATGTTGTGGAGGTATTGGTGAAAGGTGTTATTTCCTGACAAACCTAGTCGGAGAACTGACTTGGAAATGGTTGTTGTATGCTTGATAAACCTAGTCGGCGTACTGGATTAGCATACTGATCTTCGAAATGCTTGATAAACCCAGTCGGCGTACTGGTTTAGCATACTGATTTTAGGGATGCCTGATAAACCCAGTTGGCATACTGGCTTGGCATTGCCTATTCGGATGATGTTGTGGAAGCAGCATGTGTGCTGGCCAAGCATCCACCCCACAGGTGATCCAAGGCTTGTAAAGCAGAGAGGGAAACCTGTAGAGTAGCAAGGAAAATGCACAATATAGATAAGTATTCATTTTCATTTATTTTCTTGCTTGGAATAATGAAAATTTTAGGTATAAGTCTTCTAACAGCTAAGCTAATACACTATTGTTCCTTTGTTGGAAACCTTGATCATTGTAGGAAGCACGGACCCTGAAAGAACTATAAATTCTTAGTAAAACCAGAGAATAATTGGTTGTGCACTATAAATTCTTGGTAAAACCAGAGAGTAGCTGGTTGTGCACTATAAATTCTTGGTAAATCCAGAGAGTAATTGATGCTCGATAAATTCAGAGAATAGTTGGTGGGGGCATTAACCACTTGATGTTGTGGAGCAGACGGCGTGTTGGCCAAACATTCTTTAATTAATTAATAAAACCAGTTGGAGCACTAGCCTAGCATATTGCTAAATGAGATGATTGATGAAACCCAGTCGGCGTACTGGCTGGGCATTGCCTATTCGAATGGTTGTGGAGTAGCCTATGTGCTGGCCCAACATTCATTATTGCATCCACGGGAAATCCAAGGCTTATAAAGCGAAGAAGGAGCCTGTGGAATAAAGTGAAGACATCCAATGCAGATGAGTATTTGGTTACATTGCAGCTTCTTGCTTATGAAATACGTGTGTATATGATTTGTTTATGATTTCTTAAACTCTTGTTTGGAGACAAACCCTATGGAAATAAACTAAACATATGAATTGACTCAATGTTTGAGTGTAGGTAATGCTGGAAGCAAGGACTATGAAAGCATCTGGAGGATGCATGTGGACATGTGACTGTCCTAAAGAGCTCAGTATGAGTAGTAATGAAAGATGGTGCTAGTGGACATATGTGGGTCCTAGCAGCCAAAGGTCCTGTAGGAAACAAGGGGAAGGACTCCCACGTTGAAAATCCTTAAACAGACCTTAGACACTAAGTGTCATAGCCAAGAACGGGCAAGTCAAGCATTCACGTTGAAGTGAAAGAGGCTAAGGAGCATGAAACCACAGTGATGGTGTGGCTCCAGATTGGAACAAGACTAAGAGGGGGAAACTCTTACTCTTCTCTTTCATTTTTGATTGATGCATTTCAATAACAAAGGATTGTTGAATGCATGTTGTGACTGGAAGTTGATTGTGTTTATTGCTTGAAATGAATTGTGAATGCTGAAATAGTTATTTCCATGTGAAAGGATGAACATGAATGAGTTCATGTGTATGTTGGGAAAGCATGAAATGTGTGGAAGTCTCATGGGTAAAACATGGGCGTTCCATGTCAATTGAGCAATTAATTGACTAATTTTAATATTGTGTTATGCTTGTCCTGATAGGAATTGCCATGATGAATATCACAGGTGAGATAGTGAAAGCCACTGATTTTGGCTGAAAATACTCCTCAATCAGTTGCCAGGATGGCAAGAAAGATGGAAGCCATGAAGTTCCAGACTTGTAAATCAGCTGGAAGGTGAATACAAGAAAGGAATTGCTGTGGAGCAATGCCCACCTGCAGAGCTGGAAGATCAAGCCAACAGGAGCAACTTGTGGAAGCTAAAAGACTTGATTCTGAAAGTTCAAATTCAAGAGATGAACATCGGATAGACCTACCACCAGTTGTGAATTTTGAGGGATGTGTAAAGTGGGTATATATTTTGAAGTATTGGAACACCGAGGACGGTGTTATTCCAAGGGGAGGGAAATGTCATGTCCCCATCTTGACCCTATCACATTAAAATTGTAAATGATGTAATCTTGTTATATGATCGTGGTGAGGATCTCAAGGCCAAGGCCCCGCCATCGATTTATTGATGCATATGGTTTACGTGCCAGCCCGGCACAACGGAATTGTAAATATCATGTAAATATGCATTTAATAAAATACCCACAACTAGCTATGCAATGCAGCAAGAGATGGGGGCATGATTTTACAAGGAATTGGGAGGGAAAACATTCAAACCCTTGAGCCAATCAAGTCAAGCCAAGTGTCAATGAGATAACCCATCAAACTCTCAACTATCCATGTTGACTTTTGTATCCAATCATTCATTTCTCTCAAAAGTTGGTTGAGGTAGTTAATGCCTTGGGAGTGGAGAGGTATGGTAGTCAATTTCGAGTATGGGCAAGCCACCAACATGGAAAAATGTGTTTGGCTTCCTTGGCAAGAAAAGAGCCATGAATTTGCCTCCCAAGCCATAACCCATGAAGCAGTTTTGTCTCTCTCACGTTTTTGGGCTGCCTGGGCGTTTTCTCTCCACGTTTTTATGGTTTCTCCTGATTTTTCTAGTTGGAAACAAGGCGTTTTTGGGTTGCAGAGTGGATGGGAGTATGGGAGCTTGGTTTGGGGTTTCATTGGAGCCGTTTTGGCCATTTAGATGCCCAAAATACCATGGAAAAATCGGGTTGGTTCCCTGTGGACGATTTCCCCAATCCAAAATCCGTTTTTGGTGTGCCCACGTTTTGGGAAAACCCTTGGCCATCTTGTTATTGAAATTCCCCAATCCATTTTTGGTGTGCCCATGATTTGGGAAAATCCAAGGCCATCTTATTGGTAAATCTCATTGCTGAAAGAGTGTATCCATGCCCAGTTTGAGTTGCTGTGTGTAAAAGAGTGTTGGGGTTGAGATGTGTGTCTATTGCTTGGGCTGTGTATGAGCTTGAATGTCCCATTTCCTTGTAAGAATCATGCCCAGCTTGGGGGTGGCAGTTGTGTTGAGAGAATTGATGAACACAACTGGCCTATGGTTGGGTGGAATGTTGCAGCGACATAGCTAGTTGTTTGGGACAATTGCACAATGAAGATAAGTGTTTTTCTATGTGCATTTACTTCTGCAAAATGTTTAAATTTGATGTTTATTATTGATATGTTGAATGCATATGAAAGATGTGTGCGTGGATGATGTTCTTATTCCGTTGTGCATATATGTTTGATTTGCATCTGCACACATTAATTTTATGGCTATGAATCTAATGAATGGGCTGAGTTTTGTGAAAGCCCCATAGATTGGCATCATGTTTCCTTACCGGAGTTGGATCCGCAGGTGGGGATGTGACATTGGCAATGGGTAGGCTAGAGACAAGCAACATAAGCAGTAGATTAGGTTACGATGGAAAGGAGATTGCTTCATTGGCATGAAGGGCCCCATGACAGTGTGATCAGTTCTTGGTTCAGGAAGGACTCAGCACACACGCGAGCAAAGGATATTACACCTATTTTTTCATATAAAAAAATTGTTAAATATTAAAAAGGCCCTCTCTAGAAATGTGTTATGTAAGAAAAGAATATGCAAATAAAATAAAGTAACTAGAATGTTGGGAAATGAGAGGCAATCGAGTAGTTGGAACGTTGGGGACACCTGGCGTTCCAAATGATTCTCCCACTTGTTCAAATTCTTTTTATTCATTAAAATCGATTGGAGAGGGGTTCTCTGGCAATGAACAATAGAATGTTGCCGAATCCTCATTGTAAACTAGAGAGACCCTATATTGTATGTGTTTCTTACTAAAATATGCCTAGCCAAAGCTAATTAAATGTTGGTTTTCCTAGATTTGGGTTTCCAAGGTAAAAGCATTGTTAGATGCCTGCTTATTGTGGTGAGTTTCATAATTTTGTTGTATCATTTAATAGCTGGTTGAATGCATTTCATTTCCTCTATGAGATAATATCCCTAATAACCTTTCAAGATACATCGTTCATTCTCTATATTGTTGAATTAATGGTTTTCAATTGTTATCCATTTGGGAGGTATGGAAAGTTTCTAAATGTACATGAATAATCTTGGGTAACCCTAATTTTTTTGTTGAAGAATCATTGGGATTATATTTCCTCTATTGTTGTTTAGTCATCTCATTCTCTTGGTTGTATTTCTCTTGAATTTATTGTTGTGCATGCAATTTAATGGTGTTCAGTCCCAGCCTCCATTGCTGTAATTTTGGTAAGCCTACCTTGTCATTTATCCCAAGAAATTTGTTGTTAAAGAAATCTGCTAATTGATACATGAGAAATCGATTAATTAATCTGATGTGGACCTGGTTATTATTGTTATTTTGACGTTATATGCATTTGATTTTGTTTACCATAAGTTACGTGGGATTGATGCTAGGGAGAAATAACAGATTGTTTGCCACCAAAAGTTAGTTCCATTGCATGTTGTAATGTCAGGTGCTCTAGTAAACTCGTGAAGGGGATATATCAAATTAAGTCAAGGGTTACATACCAAGGAGTAAACCTCGACACCCATGAACATTTCAAACAAATATAGTTGTTGGTGAAATTGTGGATCGTAGGATCACAATTTAGGGATCATAAAGGTATCACATCCCAAATTTGATATCTCTCGAAATAATTGCATGGTAAATACTTATAGAGGGTATCGTGACAAGTGAAATTTTGCAATAGTGACATGGTTGCAAGAAGTCATAAGACCAACAATGGCATATAATATTCCAGAAGCGTGTGAAGGAGAAGGATCTAAAGATAGGTTTTCCCAAATAGAAAGAAACATAGCCTCATTGACTGATATGATAACACAATTGATAGTTCATAATGAAAAGGACTCGGAATGTGATGAATCCAGGGACTCAAGGACTGGTCACAAGCCTAAGATGGATACTGGAGATGTAGCTATAGCAAGTCTAAGATTCCTTTCCATTTGGAGGAAAGGGTGGATATTAAACCATATGCAGGGGAAGTTGATGCAGTGAAATTAAACCAGTGGCTACAATAGATGGAGGTGTACTTTAGTGTGCACTAAGTCATAGGAAGTCAAAGGATTGCTTTCGCCAGAATTGAAGTTGGAATGCCATGCATTGGCATGGTGGGAGAGTGATGCTACAGGAAGAGCATTGGAGTTCCAACCACTGGTGACTGATTGGAAGGTTTTTAAGGACATGATCAAATCCCAATTCTACCCAATCAGTTATGTATAGCACTAACAAATCACGTGGAAATATTTGAAACAAAGGAAATGGAAATCAGTGCAGGAGTTCGCGATAGAGTTTAGGAAGAAATCCATTCGACAAGGGGTCTCACTCAAAATCCTAGACATTCTGATCAAATATTTGGGTGCATTTCTACCCCATATTTGACGTCAATTATTATTGTTCAGGCCTAATACTATGACGAAGCCAACTTGCAAGAAAAATACTTTGAGGGAGATAAGTGGAAACAACCACCAAGTGCACATAAGTATTTAGGACCACACGAATAGGGGAAGAAGAATAAAAACAAAAAGAAGTGGGTTAAGAAGAAGATGTTAGATTTTAAGATATAATTTTCATCTCTTTCAACTTTAATTACAAATAAGGATCACTAAAAGAATAACCATGCACAAAAACACAAGAACACAAAGAATTTACCTTGGGAAAACCTAAACTTGGGAAAAACCCATCCAACCTTTGTTATTCAGAGATTCAGTACAACGTACAAGTACATTAGATATAGAAGTGATATGGAACAAGAGAGATCACATAAAAATATGATACCAAAGAAATAACCCAAGAAAACAGTCTTCTACAACCCTTGAGTGAATTTGTTCCTTACTTGAGTCAACTTCTTCCTTGCCTGAGTGAACTTGCTTGAGTGCCAAATGAGGAGGGCGTCACCTTTATTTATACTTGTTTTGAGATGAATTTTTCCACTATGGGGCCGACTTGCTAACTTAATTGGGACGACTTGCTAACTTAATTGGGACGACTTGTGTTCACAACATAATATTTGTTTTATTTAATTTCATTTTGAGCCAACTTAACTAGTGAGGATACCTCACGTAGCTACAAACATCAACACTCCCTCTTAGCTACGGAGGTATCATCATGTTGGAACACATATGGATATCATCTGATCATTACGGCTTGTTTTGTATGTCTCATCATCATAATAAGGTCTATTACTCTTCATGTGGCTACGACCAACATGACTTCCACACAACTCAGTCCATCAAGAAGTGCGGTCAACATAGTTCACATAGAACTCATATTGGTCTAGACAGAACCATAGTCCACACAGGACAAGGAGTCCTCACAGAACTCAAGAGTTCACATAGAACTCATATCGGTCCACATAGAACCAACGTCCACACAGGACAAGGATTTCACACAGAATTCATATCAATCCACACATAACCACAGTCCACATAGGACAAGGAGTCCACATAAAACTTAGGATTTCACACATAACTCATATCGTTCCACATAGAACCATAGTCCACACATGAAAAGGAGTTCACACATAACTCAGGAGTTCACATAGAAATTAGGATTTCACACAGAACTTAGGATTTCACATAGAACTTAGGATTTCACACAGAACTCATATCAGTCCACATGGAACCACAGTCCACGTAGGATAAGGATTTCACACAGAAATTGGGAGTTCAGATCCATCTCCCTCTCAAGGAGGGACACATCATTCTCCCAGTCTCAAGGAGAATGTCACACCAATGGCGTAATCATCAACACTCCCTCTCACTGAGGGAGGCACTCTCTACCAGTCAAAGCTGATCATGAAAGTACACAAAATTCACTCTGGAAAGAGGCTTGGTGAGAATGTCGGTGACCTGATCCTATGTAGGAATATACAATAGCTAAACTACTCTTCTCACTACCATATCTCTAATGTAGTGGTACTTGATCTCCACATGCTTTGACCTGTTATAAGATACAAGATTCACTGAAAACTTCACACAACTTTGATTATCATAGTGAATCATAGTCAGCTCAAGCATCTGATCAAACAATCCTGCAAGGAGTTTCAGAATACATTGTGCTTCCCGAGATGAAACACTCATTGTAATATATTCAGCCTCGACTGTACTCAGTGCTATTGAGGTCTGCTTCCTGTTGCACCAGGAAATCACGACATAACCCAAAGTGAAGCAACACCCGGAGGTTCTCTTCCTATCCACATCACTCCCTACCCAATCAGAATCTGAATAGCCTTGTACTCTCATATCACTACTGGAATCATATCTCATTCCATATCTCATAGTGCCACGCAAGTACCTTAGCACATGCTTTACAACTACCCAATGTACCCGTCTCAGATCACACATAAACCGAATGAGAGCATTCACTTGAAAGTAGATATATGGTCTAGTGCTAACCAGATACATCAATGAACCGATCAGTTGTTTGTACATGGTGGGATCTATCAAGTATGAATCGGAAGTTGAGTCATTCAACTTCTTCAGGTTAAACTCCATAGGTGTGGCCATGGACTTACAGTCCATCATCCCAAATTTACTCAAGATATCAATAGTATACTTCACTTGACTCAGGAATTTATCATCATGTTTCTGCCACACCTCTAATCCCAAGAAGTAGTGCATCAAACCAAGGTCCTTCATCTTGAACTCGGAGGCTAGCTTCTTCTTGCACCACTCAATAAGTTTCTCATTTCCACTGAGAAACAAGTCATCGAAATAAAGCACTAGGATCAAGGGATTTCCATACAAAACCTTGTAGTAAGGGTTGGAGTCTACCTCACTCTTGGTGAATCCCAATCTCATCAGATATCCATCAATCCTAGCATACCATGCACGTGGTACCTACTTTAGCCCATATAGGGCCTTCTTCAGTATGCACACATGGGACTTCTTCCCATGAATCACAAAACCATTTGGTTGCTCAATGTAGACCTCTTCCTTGATCATACCATTGAGGAAGGTCGTCTTCACATCCATCTGATGTAACTTCCATCCCATAGTTGAAGCAAGAACAATGATTGTCCTGATGGAAGTGTACTGAGAAACACGAGAAAATGTCTCGTCATAATCGACTCCCTCTTTCTAAGAGAATCCTCTAGCCACAAATATCGCTTTGTGCTTCTCAATTCTCCCATCAGTTGCATGATTAATCTTGTTAATCCATTTGGAAGTCACTACTGACTTCCCTTCAGGTCTCGACACAAATTCCCACACATCATTCTTCATGATGGATTGATATTATTCAATCATGGCATCTTTCCACACTTGTTGGATGGCAGCCTCCTCATAGTTGGAAGGCTCAGAATCAATGATGTGGGACATTAGTGCGATATATATTGAAAATATGTGAGGGCTCTTGCTCTCCCTGAAAGAACCAAGTGGAGATGCAATTTTCTCTGCATCCTCCAGATTCTAACGAGCCCAAACATGCCTCTTCTGGCCTACAACAATATCTCTAGGAACATTTGTTGGCTCTACTGGATCAACAAGATCAACATGCTCAATCAGATCTATGGGATCAACTAGATCTACGGGCTCCCTCTGAAATACTGAAGGGAGGGGAAGATGTTACCATCTCCTTTGGAGCTACTTGCTCCTCACTATCAATCTCCATAGGATATTATCTAGCACTTCTGAAGGTTGCCTCTTCTTCAAAGGAGACATCTCTGCTTACCTCAATCAATCTCTAACATGGAATGTAGATTATGTAATCCTTTGAAGACTCACTATATCCCACAAATGTACCCTTCCTTCCTGAAGGTTCTAGCTTTGTCTTTTTTTCATTGGGCACATGAATGTATACCAAAAAAACAAAGATTTGCAAGTGTCCAACTTCTGGATTCACACCTGTGAAGGCTCTTCTGGAGTCATTTTCCTCAATATCTTATGAGGACCTCTATTTTGGACATATACTGTGGTACCGTAAGCTTCTTCCCATAAGAACATAGGTGGTTTATAGTCATGAATCTGTTAGAGATATGGATCTAGCTAAACTAGCTTACCTATCTATGAAAAACAATAATATATCAACAATAAGTACAGAAAGAGAACTGTTAAGATTCAATATGCTAAGACAGTAAATATCAGCATTGCATTTCATTTCACAACAATAGCATATACAGGATCATTGAAAGAACAACAAGCACAGCATAAACACAAGAGACACAGATTTATCCTGGGAAACCCTCATGGGGTAGAAAACCCAGCAAAACTTCCTCAATATAGATGACCAGCAAATACAAAGATGCAAACCCTAGACATGAGCTCCTTCTCCTCCATAGCAGACCTCTCCCTCACCTATGCGCTATTCACAATTGAGTGTAGTGTGTGTTAAATGAGGAACACACCTCCTCTATTTATACACATCTCCGACTTGTATTTTATATTAACTAGGTTGGACCCAACTTTACCACTGGGTTAAACACCCCATTACAACTGAATGGGCCAACCCCTCTAGGGTGGTCTAATAACCCTTTGACCCATATAACACATACAGGGACGACCCCCCACTAGGGAAGTCTAATAACCCAAGTTACCACATTCCGACAGAGGAATAAACATCTCCGGATATACAATAAGATCTTCACGGAGGAATGAAACATCTTTGGAATAATAAAGTACAAATATAATATTCTTTGAAGTTACAATATTTCAACACTCCCCCTTAACGAGAAGGATATTATAACAACATCTGCACGAACAAGGAGTCATCAACATCATACATGATACATCTATAAATCATTGGAAGCTTTCTCAACATCATCAGTAACTCAAGCAGTTACTGGAACATCTTCAATACTGGAACATCAACATCTTCAGTACTGATTCTTCATATTCTGTAGCACTCGAACAGCTACAACATCATCATTTGGATCCTCACGATCATCAACATCTGGATCATCTTGATCTACAACATCTAGATCATCTCGATCTACAGCATCTGGATCATCTCGATCTACAGCATCATCATAGTAGCATACTCTGCAATACACACGATCATATTACAGGATGATCAATCCCACTCTCTTTAGGACATAGGTCCATGGATGATACAATCCAAATCAAGTTCCAAGATGATCAATCCTTATCTCTTCAAGACAAGTCTCATGTCTATGGACGATGCAATCCAGATTAACTTCCAGGAGGATCATTCCTTATCACTTTAAGACAAGTCTTATGTCTAGGGACGATGCAATCTCGATCAACTTCCAGGAGGATCATTCCTTATCACTTTAAGACAAGTCTCATGTCTAGGGACAATGCAATCCCGATCAACTTCCAGGAGGATCATTCCTTATCACTTTAATACAAGTCTCATGTCTAGGGACGATGTAATCCCGATCAACTTCCAGGAGGATCATTCCTTATCACTTTAAGACAAGTCTCATGTCTAGGGATGATGCAATCCCGATCAACTTCTAGGAGGATCATTCCTTATCACTTTAAGACAAGTCTCATGTCTAGGGACGATGCAATCCCGATCAACTTCCAGGAGGATCATTCCTTATTACTTTAAGACAAGTCTCATGTCTAGGGATGATGCAATCCCATCACGTACATTTTGAACCAAAGGTCTAGGGACGATGCAGTCCTATAATCAATTCTTGGAGACATCTATCTACGGATCAATTCAAGGGACCTAAGTCCGGGGATGATGCAATCCCCACCTGTCCACTAAGGACTTCATTCTCGAAGACATCTGTCTATGGATCAATACAAGGGACCGAAGTCCAGGGACGATACAATCCCCACCTGTCCACTAAGGACTTCATTCTCGAATACATCTATCTATGGATCAATTCAAGGGACCGAAGTCCGGGGATGATACAATCCCCACCTGTCCACTAAGGACTTCATTCTCAAAGACATCTGTCTACGGATCAATTCAAGCGACCGAAGTCCGGGGACGATACAATCCCCACCTGTCCACTAAGGACTTCATTCTCGAAGACATCTATCTACGGATCAATTCAAGAGACTGAAGTCCGGGGACGATATAATCCCCACCTATCCACTAAGGACTTCATTCTCAAAGACATCTGTCTACGGATCAATTCAAGGGACCAAAGTTCAGGGACGATACAATCCCCACCTGTCCACTAAGGACTTCATTCTCGAAGACATCTGTCTACGGATCAATTCAAGGGACCGAAGTCCGGGGATGATACAATGCCCACCTGTCCACTAAGGACTTCATTCTCAAAGAAATTTGTCTATGGATCCTTTTAGAACATGTGTTCAAGGATGATGCAATCCCCTCGTCAACTTAGACCCTGTCTAAGGACCATCCACCAACCTCTCTGTCGGCATCACCAATATAGGTATCACATCATCGACCTCACTATTGATGCAGGAAATCTCATCATAAGTGACCACATCACTCCCCCTTTCGAGGAGGGTTCTTCTGAACTACACCAAGATAGTCTCGGAAATACTCAAACTTTACTTGAGGTAGAGGTTTGGTCAGTACATCGGCAAATTGTTCATCAGTGTCTACAAATTTGAGTTTTATAGTTCCTTTCTGCACCATATAGAAATATCAGATCTCTATGTGCTTTGATTTATCATGGAACACTGGATTCTCTGTCATCTTGATACAAATCTGGTTGTCACACAAGATCTCAGTGGGTTCCATCTCTAAGTCAAATAAACTAGATAATAACTTCTGAAGCCATATCACTTCACAATTAGCAGAGCAAGCAACTATATATTCTGCTTCGGTTGTGCTGAGAGCCACACTAGATTGCTTCCTGCTAAACCATGAGATCATGGCAGATCCAAGACAATAACATCCACCTGATGTACTCTTCCTGTCTGAGACACTTCCTGCCCAATCAACATCTGAGTAGCCATGTAATCTGAAGTCATGATCTCCAAGATAATATAGAGCAAAATCTATTGTACCCTTTAGACACCTCATCACATGCTTTGCAGCTATTAAGTGAACTCTTCTAGGTTCCACTAGATACTGACTCAAGGTATTTATGGAAAAGCATATGTCTGGTCTAGTATTTGTCAAATACATCAATGACCCAATAATTTGTTTGTATAGAGTCACATCCACTAACTCTGATGAGTCATCAGCTAACAGCTTCAAGTCAAAACCCATGAGAGTGGCCATGGTTGTACATTCCAACATATCAAATCTTCTCAAGATTTCCACAGCATACTTTCCCAAGTTGAGAAAGATTCCTTCTGGGCCTTGCCATTCTTCCAGACCTAGGAAGTAATGCATCAATCTGAGATCTTTCATCTCAATTTCTGTAGCCATGTTCTTCTTGCTTTCCATGATCTGTTTCTCATTCCCTGTCAGAAAGAGATCATCCTCATACAATAATAGTATGATAGGTTCATCATCCATAACCTTAAGGTAAAGGTTAGGATTAGCTTTACTTCTGGTAAAGCCCGAGCTTTGTCAAGAAGCTGTCAATTCTCCCTCTGTGACTGAACATCATTCACACTCTGCATTGAGTGATCTTCTGCATATCTATTTGATCCATCTCTCGTAAGATGGGTATACTAATATGAGCCTCAATATCATTCGAACTCTATGGTGAGTTCCTTCTTGCATCCATGTCATCTGTATATAGAAACCATCTTCAACCCTATATCAAAGGTTGAGATCCACATTACCCATGGTGATCATTAAGCTCATCAAATGACTATTGATCCTGAGTACCAATACAGAGCCTGATTCACACTTCTTCTTCAATTACACCATTAAGAGAATGGTCTTATCTAGCCACTTGGAGCAAACATCTCGTCATGATCCTCTTCCTCTTTCTAAGAGAATCTTCTAGCCACGAGCTTGCTATAGTATGTTTGATTTGTAAGTCTTCTTGTTGAACATCCATCACTAGTTCAGTGTTCATCATTCTTCATGATCTTTCCTACAAATCAAAATTAAGTACATGATTAGTAATACTTCACAATCATCAAATCATGTTGACACGATAACCTATTATGCATACAAATATGATTTTCATAGTTATGCAACAATTTTGACCAATACTTTGGCACAACACTTTTCCATATCCTGTATGCATATAGTGGCTATCTAGATGCCTTCCATCTCTACCAGAACATACTATCGAGAGCGTGCACAGCTCTCAGCATGTCAGCAAAGAGGTTTCATTCTAGACAATCAACAATGGAATGTTTGTCCAACTTATCAATCATATGCATATTGTTTAATGCTATATGAGTGTTTACACTGAGCACAATATATTCTAGAAATACAAATATGCATACAACCATTACAAGCAATATCATTTACTATTTCAGAGATTCAAATAACAACTCAAATACTTATCTTTTATGTTTGTGTGGTTGCCTCCCGCTTGATCTTCTATATGTCTTTTGAACTTCTATTCATTTTGTACCATTGTGCATGCTCAAGTGTGCACTAGTGTCATCCTCATGATCTCATACACAAACATACATTCATTAGTATAATCTCCATATTATCAAAACATTATAATTCTAAATAATCTTGAATATGTATGGTCATGATCATTCAATACATGGGTATCTAAGATCCTATCACAAAGTAGGATTCTAACATAGGAAGACATACCTGGATTAGATACATGCTTATTTATTTCTAACATACCCAAACAATGTCTTTAGTCTCTTCAATAATTTAGAGACCTTGTGATAGTAACCTGCATACCTCATAAGTTAAGCATAGTAGAAATAAATCATACATACCTCATAAGTAGAGATTCTAAAGACTATGGATAAGTCTTTGTCTTTATGTCATCATGGTCATAGAACTTGATTTGTCTTTCTTGATGTACCTGTCTTTTGTTAGTAGACAACATCATCCTCATAAAACACCACAGGTGCGTTAGTACAATGATATAACCTTGATCAAAGAATGTCTTCTATCATTCTCATACATTCATACTTTTACATTAATCAAGATTGTACTAACCTAAATAATATGAAGACAACCATATTATGAACTTAATCAAGAATCGGATTTCAAGACATACATGTATCTCCTTAAGTCATACCTGCCGAGACTTCTTGTAGTCTTCTTATGTAAGGCCTTAGCCTCATCTCCCCCTGAAACTGGATCTGGAGCTGGATTAGGGTTTGTCAGAGAAACCCTAAAAATTCAAACTTTGACTTTCACACTTCTGAATGTATGGAAGGATGTGTCTTGCTGAGCTAACCAAACTAGCATACTTCAATTTTGAAATCTCCAAAATTTGACCCCTCAAAATTGCCTTCGAAACTTCTGGATCTTCTGGACAGGATCCCGAACTAGGGTTTGATGAAGCCCACCCTTATGCCCAATCAAAAGGTTCGATCCAAGGCTCTAAACTCTTATTTTTCTGAGGAGCTTCCAGTCGTGGTCACAGACTTCAAAAATTCCAACTTTTGCTAAAGCCCTAATTTTCCACCTTTCCGATCAAAATCCCGAACTGGGGTTTGATCAAGCCCGGTCTTATACCCAACCAAAAAATTCGATCTTGGTCTCTAAATTTCGATTTTTCTGAGTAGAATTCAGCTGTGGACTCCGATTCCAAAAATTCCAACTTTCTCCAAAACCCTAAATTCCGGAAGCCATGAATGAAGGTGCTAAAAAAAATTATGTTTTGACAGAAATATGTACCTGATTGTTTCTGGTGTAACTCTGAACTTTTCGATCCACAGGGTCTGAAAAATTTTCCTGTGGTATCCTGACCTGTCATCTTTCCATCCCGATAGGTCTGACCTCAATTGGATTCTCTGAGAGATATTTATTCCAAGTGTCGCAACGTGACCTGTTTATGGGATAAACCAGGAGAGATAACTTGTACGGTGTGCCACGTCTCACTGGTTCAACTTCGGCCTCTGAAAACGTTTCTTGAGATAGTACAGTTTGTTCTATACCTGTCAATTTTTATGAAATTTCATTTGGAGCTTCCTAGCCCAAGTTATGACCTTTTTTCCTAGGTCACGTGATTATGACTGAGATCTGGAAGAGGCATAAACCCTAACTTGTATTGATCATAAATCACAAAATACAACGAATCTGAGGGTGTCCTTTGGACACAAGGTACATGGGGATGTTATCTTCGACCTGTAAACTTTTTAGATCCTGAACCTTCTCCAAAATGGATTTATAGCGAAAGTTTTACAATGACTGGTGTTTGCTATATAAAACCCTAACCTTCAAATTGTCGCAAGTGAAGCAAGTGTCGTAAGTGCCATACATTGCCTTCCTTCAGGTTAGCTCTGATACCATGTTAAGATTCAATATGATAAGATAGAAAATATCAGCATTGCATTTCATTTCACAACAATAGCATATACAGGATCACTGAAAGAACAACTAGCACAACATAAACACAAGAGACACAGATTTATCTTGGGAAACCCTCATGGGGTAGAAAACCCAGCAAAGCTTCCTCAATATAGATGACCAGCAAATACAAAGATGAAAACCCTAGACATGAGCTCCTTCTCCTCCATAGCAGACCTCTCTCTCACCTATGCGCTATTCACAAGTGAGTGTAGTGTGTGTTAAATGAGGAACACACCTCCTCTATTTATACACATCTCCGACTTGTATTTTATATTAACTAGGTCGGCCCCAACTTTACCACTGGGTTAAACACCCCATTACAATTGACTGGGCTGACCCCTCTAGGGTGGTCTAATAACCCTTTGACCCATATAACACATACAGGGCCGACCCCCCACTAGGGAAGTCTAATAACCCAAGTTACCACATTCCAACGGAGGAATAAACATCTCCGGATATACAATAAGATCTTCACGGAGGAATGAAGCATCTTCGGAATAATAAAGTACAAATATAATATTATTTGAAGTTACAATATTTCAACAAGAACAAGAGAAAAGAGTACACCAGATATACGTGGTTCACCCAATTGGGATACGTCCACGAGAAGTTAGTCTTCTATTATCTCCAAAATATCTCCATCAAGCTTACAAGAGAGAAATGCCAATAACCCCAATACAATATAGCAATACTTGTGTGAATAAGTAAAGATCATGTGTGTGATGTGACTCTCTTAACTCTATTATATACTAAGAGATGAGGAGAAATTACTCTCACCTATTACATGTGGGATAATATAATTCTCCATAATAACATCTCTTTATATAATAATGAATATCAAGAGTATACTTTACCATAATGAATATGGGATATAATGTATTACTCTTTTACATAAGATTGTGGATATCTTCCGACATAATACAAAGGCATTATTACCTTCCAAGGAATATAAAATATTCCAACAGAATCATAGCTTTGACTACCTCTACGATTGACCTTTTATTCCTCTTTGCAACCCCATTTTGTTGAGGGTTGTAAGGAATAGTATACTCCCTCTTAATTCCCACTTCCTTATAGAAATCATTGAAATCTGAGGAGGTGTACTCTCATCCATTATTGGACCTTAGAACCTTAACCCTTTTCCTAGATAGGTTCTCAACCTGTGCCTTGAATTCCTTGAACTTTTTCAGAACTTCTTCATATTCATTGGACTTCAAGAAGTAAATCCAAGTCTTTTGGGAGTAGTCATCAATGAATATCACATAATACCAAAATATTCCCAAGGAGGAAACTGACATGGGTCCACACAAATCAGAGTGTGCCAACTCCAATATTCCCTTGGACCTGTTGTCACTATTTTGAAAAGAAACCTTGGCATTCTTGCCAAGTGCACATCCTCTACAAATGCCATCATGCTCAACTTGGAGTTCGAGAAGTCGTGTAACCATCTTCCTTAAAGGTGGAAGAGTTCTATAGTGTAGGTGAGAAAGTCTTCTATGCCATAGTTCACTCAAACTAAGGGAATCATGAACTAGAGCTTGCACTGGCCGTATCATCAATATGTATAAGCTTTCTTCACGAACACCAATCACACAATTTGAATCAATAGTGGAGTTCTTGTGCCATGCAAGAACCTTTCCATTTGAGAAAGCAACTGTGTAACCCTTGTCTTTTAGAGTAGAAATGGAGACAAGGTTTCTTTTCATTCCTGGTACATAAAGCACTTCACCCAAATGAATGGAATCACCAGATTCTAACTGGAATGAAGTGCCCCCAGTTCCCTTTACAGTATATATGACATCATCTCTAAGTACAACTCATAGGTGTGACACTCTCTCATCTAGGTTTGAGAGGAACTCCTTATAACTTTTCATATGCTTAGAAGCACCACTATCTAATAACCAAGTATTACTATTAGTAGGAATAGTACTTGAGAGAGTTGAGATGAAGAAGAACTCTTCTACATTCCTTGAATTCTTTGGTGGAGTCTCTTCACCAACATCAGTGATAGAGGCATGCTCCTTTCTCTTCTTTGAGGTACATTGTCTTGCATAGTGGCCATGCTTTTTGCAGTTATAGCATTAAATGTGTGAAAGTTCCTTCTTTTTCTTTTGCTTTGGAACTGGACTTGATCTTTCACCTTTGTATTTTCTACCACTTTTCTACCAAAGCTCTTCTTTCCTTTTCCCTTCTTGGCATGTGTAGCAAGAGCTTGGATTTCTTCATGATGAGAGGCATGAGCATTCTTTTTGGCTGCAAGTTTGGTCTCTTCTCGTGTACAGTCTGCCCAAAAACGATCAAACTTGGGTAGCTTGGATCTTCCACTCACACTTTGAATGAATGGTTCCCAAGAATGAGGGAGACCATTCAGAGCCATCATGACAATTTCTCTATCTGCAATTATTTCTCCAATGGTTCCCAATTGATCCTTGATTTCTGAAATCTTCATAAAGTGGCATGCAATAGAATTTGATTTGGTCATCTTCACATTTGAGAGTTGTTGTCTCAAGGCAAGAGCCCTATTAACATTTGTATTCTCAAATAACTTCTTCAAGGTATCAAACATGTCTTTAGTTGTCTTCTTTTGAGATATTTGAGGGATCAAATTATCCTTGATCGAATCTATTTGAATTCTTCTTGTATTGGCATCACTCTTCTTCCATTGAGCCTTTCATGCTTCTTCTTCTGGTTATGTTGCTCCTTCTTCAACAAAGTTTAGAATATCACTTTCTTCTAAGAGAATAAGTACCCTGGACCCATGAGCTGAATTTGGAATCCCCATGAAGTCTATCTTCAACCTTGATGTTGTTCATCTTGACTAAAGGCTGAAAACTGAGATCCGAAGTTGTTGCAGAAACCCTATCAGGAGTTAGGTCAAAAATTAAATTTGGAATTTGGAAAATCTGATTCCATAGATGGATGCACCCTCCTAGGGTGAGTTGAGTAGCCCTCCTTTTCTTCTGGATCTATGGACAAAATAACTCAAAACCTGAAACCTTAATTTCTGCAGAATTTAGGTCAAAAGTGAAACTTCACCAATCTCGAATTTTCCTCCACATAAAGATATGCCCTCCTAGGGTGAGTTTCCAAAGAACTATTTTCAAGAAAATCTATGGAGAGAAGGATCCAAACCTAAATGCCCTAATTTTCGGCAATTGCATCGATTTAGCACTGCTCTAATACCATGTTAGTTTTTAAGATGTAATTTTCATCTGTTTCAAATTTAATTACAAATAAGGATCACTAAAATAATAACCATGCACAGAAACACAAGAACAAAAAGGATTTACCCCGGGAAAACCCAAACTCAGGAAAAACCTAGCCAACCTTTTTTATTTCAGATATTCAGTACAAAGTACAAGTACATCAAATATAGAAGTGATCTAGAACAAGAGAGACCACATAGAAAGATGATACTAAAGAAAGAACCCCAGAAAACAGTCTTCTACAACCCTTGAGTGAACTTCTTCCTTGCTTGAGCGAACTTCTTCATTGCATGGGCGGACATGATTGAGTGCCAAATGAGGAGGGCATCACCTTTATTTATACTTGTTCTGATTTGACTTTTTCCAATGTGGGGATGACTTGCTAACTTCACTGGGACAACTTGTCTTCACAACATAATATTTGTTTTATTTAATTTCTTTGTAAGCCGACTTTGCTAGTGAGGACACCTCACATAGCTACAAACATCGAAAAAATATTGTGGCATTGGCACAGGAAACAACACCCCTTATTAAGCATTGCAAGGGTTGCGATCGAGATGGCCACACCGAGGAGGATTGCTAGAAATTGCACCTTGAAAAGCAACCAAAACATTTCCAGAAAAAGAAGAAGCAAGCACTGATAGCATTGGATGCCAAGGAAATGGGTGGATAGTACATAAGATCTAAAGGGGAGGATTAGTTGCATTAACCTATAGAAGGATGTGACATTACTCGGTGGTAGTCACAAGGAGGAAAGGGAGATGACTGAACTTTTCCACATTAAAATTCACATGAAACAGAGGAAGGTGGATTGTCTGTTTGATGCAGGGTTATAGTGTAATTTAATCTTAGCACAAATAGTTGAAGAACTTGGGTTGGAGACGGAAGATCACCTGCAACCATATCCCCTTGGTTGGGTAATGCAAGATGTGGAGTTGAAGGTGAACAAGCAACGTAAAATCAAGTTTGTCATCAACCAAAACTTTGAAGATGAGGTGATTGCAGATGTAGTCCCATTGGATGTATACAAACTTATCTTGGGGATCCCATACTTGTATGTGAGATATGCCATTTTTGGGAGGAGAGAGAAGCAATATAGGTTAGTCAAAGATGGAAAGGAATATACCATAAATGCACATAAGGATAAAGCCAACCTTCTTTGATCAGTGTTCATCAGGGCAAGAGAATCATGGGTAGTACAAAGAAGTTCGTCTTGTTGTTTCTACAAAAGGGGAATCAACAAGGAAAAGTTAGCAAGTTGGAGATGAAGGCATCCTTGGAAGGATTTAGTGAGCAACAACATTATCCACTACAATAATTGATTGAATCCTATGAGTAAGTGTTCCAAGATCCCCAGGCACTACCACCCCAGCTTGAGGTTGAGAACGAGATTCAGTTGTTGCCAGTCACCATTTCCCAACATTGGGCTATATAGGCAGTCAATCATCGAAGTAGATGAGGTCAAGAAGCAACTACAATAGTTGATGGAGCAGGGAGTCATCAGGCCGAGTACCTCACCATGTGGGTCACCAATCATTTTGGTGTTGAAGAAGGATGGAAGCTAGAGGATGTGCATTGACTACCGTGCTGTGAACAAAATAACCATCAAGAACATGCATCCTCTACCAAGGATTGATGACTTGTTGGATCAACTCCAGCAAGCCAAATTCTTCACCAAGCTGGACCTCAAATCAGGCTACCACCAAGTGAGGGTCAAAGTGGAAGACATGTGGAAGACACCATTCAAAACCAAACAAGGTTTGTATGAATGGTTAGTGATGCCTTTCGGTTTATACAATGCAGCTACCACTTTCATGAGATTGATGAATGATGTGTTGCATCCTTTCATTGACTCGTTTGTAATCGTATATCTGGATTACATACCATAATCTTTAGCAATATGTGGCAAGAGCACCTCACACATGTGGCACATGTACTAGAAACATTAAGGAAGAGTCAATTCATTGCCAATTTGCAGAAATGTGAGTTTGGGAAGACGTCCTTGAAATATCTTGGGCACATGATAGGTGGAGGAGAACTGAGAGTGGATCGAGAGAAGGTTGCGACCATCACCCAATGGCATATTCCCACTAGCATGACAGAGGTCAGGAGTTTCATGGGAGAAAAATAGTACTTGTGGAAGTTCATTGCAAACTTCTAAACAATAATAACACCATTGCACGCCATGACTGCTAAAGGGAAGAATTTTTGTTAAGGTAAGCCACAATAATGAGCATTCATAGAATTAAAGAGTAGGATCAGTCACGCTCCAGTCCTATTTATGTTGAATCTACAAGAGCCTTTTGAGTTAGAGATGGATATGAGTGGGTATGCCTTAGGAGTGGTACTCATGCAAGGAGAGAGGCCAATGGGATATCATTCAGAGTTGTTCCATGGAGCGGTTCTTGATTACCCCACTTATGAGAAAGAGTTGTTCGCAATTGTACAAGGTGAAAAGGTGGAAGTATTATCTCTTAGGGAAGGAAACCGTAATAGATACATATCATCAACTTCTTCAATACCTACAAAGCTAGAGCAAGATGCAACAAGTAAGGCATTATAAGTGGTTGGGTTTCTTGCAACAATTTCGTCTACTAATTAAATACAAGATGGGAACTACAAATAAGTTGGAAAACATGCTATCTTGACCACCAACGAAGAAGGAGGTTGCAATAGTTGGAATGATAATGCACTTTGAGCCTTTTACACATGAGCTCCTAAGTGGAGATTATGAGGAAGATGCGGATTTTGGTGGAATTTACAGGCAATTAAAGGAAAGGGTAGTCACCATCATGGAGGGAAATGAGTACCATCTGCAAAAGGGTTGCTATCTAAGCTGGACAAATTATGTATACCCTAGGGCATAAGGGTTTAGTTGATACGATAAGCACATGCTTCTAGAGTTGTAGGGCATTTTGGTGTGATAAAAACAGTGGAAAATTTGCAAAACATGTGTACTGGCCAAGGATGCAGGAGCAGGTATCAAAGTTCGTTAGAGGATGTGTCAAGTGCAGCACCAACAAGCCAAGCAACTAGAAGCTAGGCTTATGCATGCCATTGCCAGTACCGAGTAGGCCTTGGGAGAGCATCTCTATGGACTTTGTTGGAGGATTTCTTATGATATGAAAAGGCCATGATTACTTGCTTGTCGTAGTACCGTTTCAACCAAATTTGTATACTTATTCCATGTAAAAAGATGATATTGGGGCATGAAGCAACTGAACTATTCTTAAGCTATGTGTGGGTGCATTTTGGACTACCGAGCTCCATCATATGTGATCAAGACAATAAATATTTGGGCAAATTATGGTCAACACTTTGGGATAGAATGGATACCAAGTTGACGTATTCTACTGCTTTCCACCCTCAGACGGATGAATAAACACAGGTTGTCAACCGAATGTTGGTGCAATTGTTGAGAGGTTACAATAGCAGACACCCAAAGACATGGGATGAACAAGTAGTGTATATTCAACATTCTTACAATTGAGCACTCCATTCCTCCACCAATAAATCTCCATTTGAGACTTGTTTTGGGTATCTACCTCTTTCACCATTTGACGTTGTGTATGGACAACACATTTGATGTTGTGTATGGACAACAGAAGGATGAGGCAGAACTTCAAGGATATGAAAAGAAAGCAAACACATTCATAGATAGGATCAAGCAAATACATCTAAAGGTTCAGGAACAATTGGAGAAAAGCCAACAACGGTATAAGGCGAGACATGGCGAGACATGACCAACATAGGGAGTATCATAAGTTTCGTGTTGGAGACAGGGTATGGCTTCACATCCAAGGCGAGACATGACCAACACAGGGAAGACCATAAGTTTCGTGTTGGAGACAGGGTATGGCTTCACATCCGGAAGGAGCAATGCAGAAACTCAAGCCCCTTAGATATGGACCATTCAACATCATAGAGAGGGTGAACGATAATGCCTTCAGACTGAGACTTCCACCTTATATGCGGATTAGTTCTGTGGTGAATGTGGAGTACTTGAAGCTGTTCGAACCTTCAATGTTGGATGAAGACTAGGGCATTCAGGTTTTGCAAACTGTTGAAGAGTTTGCACCACATCCCCTTGAAGTGTTGGAGGAAGACGCGGTATTGCAGTACAAGTACAAGGAGCAGGGACTCACAGGGGACGATGAGAAATGTGGCAGATAGGTCTCAAAGGAGAGATTCCAAGGAAGGCGCGGTGGTACGAAAGGAACTAGATTGAAATCAGGTCCCCCACCTATCCTTGGTAGCTTCTGGGGACCAAAAACCTCTCAATGGGGATGTGTGATCCGAAATAAGACTTACACGAGAATGGTTGGGGATGGGCAAGCATGCTAGAGACAAGCAACGCAGTCACGAGACTGGTTCGTTGGCATGAAGGGCCCAATGACAACGTTTAAAGACCCTCTCTACAAAAGTGATACGTAACAAAAGAAGATGCAAACAAAATAAAGTAACTAGAACGTTGGGAAATGAGGGGCAATTGAGCAGCTGGAACGTTGGGACGCTTTTTATTCAGTGAAATCTAGAGAGGGGTTCTCTAGCAGTGAACAGCATAATGATGCCAAATCATCATTGCAAACCAAAGAGCTTGTATTTGTTTGTGCTGCTTAATATAATATGCCTGGCAGAAGCCAATTAAATGCTAGTTTTCCTAATTTTCCCAGATTTAGGTTTTCACGATAAGTTGTTAAATGATTTTTTTTTTTCAAGAAAAAAAACTGTATTTTTTGCTATTAGATAATAAAATAGTACTTCTTTATAAAAAAATAGATCAAAGATCACCTACTATCATACCAATACAGAGACACTGATATGCTATCCTATCTTACACATTTATACAAAGATAATACTGGAATCTCAAAAACTAGTTCTAAAAACTTTATACATAGCAGAGATAATGAGTTTCTATCCAGACAACTTCAAGAAAGCCAAAACATGTTGAAAATTCATAATATAGGAGAGTTAATCATCAAATATCAGTGATGAACCTTGAGATGAAAGAGAGTTATTGATCCATTCCTCCTTAAAAAGAATACCTTCATCACTACTGAAAGCTTCTTTGGATGGATAAAGCATCTGCTGTATAATTAATTGACTGTCGATTGTTTAGATGACAGTTTATTGTGGTGAGTTTCATAATTTTGATGTATCATTTAATAGCTGGTTGAATGCATTTCGTTTCTTCTGAGAGACAAGAGCCTTAACGGCCTTTCAAGATCCACCGTTCATTCTCTATATTGCTGAATTAATGGTTTTCAATTGTGGTCCGTTGGGGAGGTCTTGAAAGTTGCTAAATGTAGATGAATAATATTGGAGAACCCGAATTTTTTTTGTTGAAGAACCGTACTTGGGATTACATTTCCTTTATTGCTGTTCTCATTCTCTTGGCTGTATTTTTCTTGAATTTATCGCTGCGCGTGCAATTTAATGGTGTTCTCCATCGCTGTAATTTTGGTGAGGCTACCTTGTCATCGGTCCCAATAAATGTGCTGTTAAATAAATCCCCTAATTCTTACCTGGGCAGTCGATTAATTAATCTGACCTGGGTGTCGTTATTATTGTTATTTTGACTCTATATGCATTGGATTCTGTTTACCATAAGTTGCGTGGTATCGAAGCTCGGGAGCAGTAACACATTGTTGGCCACCATTGCCTCTTGCAGTAATGTCAGGAGCTCCCGTTATCAAATTAAGTCCGTGTTGGTGAAACTGTGGACAGTAGGACAACAGTTTACGGATCAAGCAGAGTCTGGAGAAGATTATGCCCACCAAAACCAAATGTATTTCATCCAGGCGGCCTGCGTTTGCCTGCCCTCTGACTCTTGTTCAGAGGTTGTACCTTATTTAAGTATTTGTTTTACCTGATATGTTGTCATAATTCATCTAAGACTACACCGTCACTGCAGACTTTGGATGGTAGTGGAGGGAGTGAAAAAAATCAGTTCAGAGCAAGTTATGTGATTAGGTCCAACAAACGTTATGCCAGCAGATTCCAGAACAAGTCCAATGGCAATTATAATTGTTGCCAGTACATATTCTATTTTCCGTGCTTCTGTGATTGATACTGCAACTGAACTGAATGTATTTAATGTATTTAGTATGCCTTCCGAGTTCATAAACAAATCTATAGCAGGGTAGTGTTTCTAAGGTGGAAAAAAAAAGTCTTGATAAATATTTGAAATTTTGAAAACATAAATACGTCAAAAGTCTATTTATTTATAAAAATATTTACTGTGCTTATGACTAACTTCATTATAAAAATATTTACTGTGCTTATGATTAACTTCACTTAAAAAAGGTAAAAGTAAATGAAATTTTATTTATTGACTCTTTAATAGTTTGAATATATGGATACAAAATTCCATAAATTACTGTGCTTATTTAGTAATATACTGAATATGTTTTTAATAGTAAACATACATTTATAGAAAATATTAAATTTGTTTAATATTTAAAATATTATTCTTAATATTTTATTTTTCAATTTTAAAAAAATATTAGAATCACATCTATTAACTTTGAAAATTGCATATTTTTGGGTGCTATATAAATATTGGATCCTATTTTGAAGAGTTTATTTATGAAATCAACAACACAATTTAAAAACTTTCAAATTTAAATTTTATCAAAAATAATTTAATAGATTCCAATCAAAACCTACAATTAAATCTAAATTAAATTTATGTAATATCTAATATCCACTAAAATTTAATTCCACACCTATAAAAACTATAATAAAAAATTCTTATAAAAAATATAATATAAAATCTATTTATTATCTTTTTAATTAAAAAATAAATCCACATATAACTTACTCCATTTATTTTATATATATAGAAAATTAAAAAATTATATTCGTTTCCTTATAATTCACTCCTCTAACAATTGGTAAAAAATATATAGCTCCAATTTATATGGAATATATTTGTATAATTTATTTATTATTTTTTAACTTACAAAAATGAGTAGAAAATAATAGAAATTAACTTCTATAAAATGTATTTGTGTCTTTTTTTAATAATAAAATATAATTTATATTAAAAAAGAGTTTGTTTATTTATAAAATATTATTAAAATAATTATATGGAATGTATTTATTATATTGAGAATAGTGAGGTACTTATAATTTAGTATGTAAAAGATGTTGTGATGTGATGTGATGTAAGTTATAAAATTTTTACTTATGTTTTAGTAAAATTAAATATATATTATGCTAATCAAATCATCATAACTATTCTTTGAATTTTTTTTTATCTTAAATTTTTTATACATCAAAAATAAATTACACCTCAAGAAATTGAATATACTAATATAATATATTTATTATATTAATAAAATATATATAATATATTTATATTTATATAATATAATTATATTTTATGTAATATATTTATTATATTTTTATTAATAAAAGATAAATCTACATAAAAATTAACTTCAACTATTTACAACTCCATTTTTTTAAAAATGGGTTGAAAATATATAGTTCCAACTTATTTGGAATGTATTTATGTAATTTATTTATCTTATACGTTTTATTAGAGTTTGATTTTTGATTATTAGTGAATTGATTTTTTATTTTATTTTAATAAGAATTTTATTTAATTTCTTCTTATTAAATTTTTAACTATTCATTAAAATGAAATAAAAAATTAAATGTAAAAGAATATAAATTAAATTTAAAAAGTTTTAGAAATGTATTCTTACATTATAGTTATGATGGGTAAAAAAGTTAAGAAGATTAGTATTATAACATATATAAATTAAGATTTAAGGAATTGTCCAATACTTTGTTTAACTATGGAGGTGGTGAGAGTTTGTTCTTATTTTAACAATGTTGAATTTCTTCTTTACAATAGTTTTTTTAGAGCCTTCTATTTACAAACAAAAACATATAGTACAAGTCATTTTGGATGGCCTATCCTCTAGGAATCTAGGCGAGCTAAAAAACCATTGCCTAACAGTTAAAAGAACAAAACTTAGAGCCTACCCATGAAAGAGAAACCAAGTCTAAAATAAGAGGATAATTAGAGGATAAGAGAAAATTAAGATATTACAAAGAGGTGATCAACCCAATCTAGAAGACTCAAATTATATCTATGTTTTAACATGCCTATAAGAACAAACTCTCACTACCTCCATAGTGAAATAGGGCACTAGAGAATTCTTAAAATGTTGTGGGATAAAAGAGTTTTTCATCTTAGTGATACTAAGAAGGTTGAATATAAAAATTACTTTCTCATAGAATGTCCTCGATACATACACCCACATTGGAGTGCAATTTCAAAATATTTTTTACAATACCCGCCATCTTAACCTTTTAACTCATCACAACTATGGTGATCTTAAAACTTTTCAAGCACATAAATGAAATTCTAAAAGAAACCAAGTGATTTCTTACATTTTTTAAAGTGCAATAAACTAAAGTTGGTCTCAATGGACATTAATAGCCACCACCACCACCATCATACATATAATGTTTGATGTTCTAATTATTTATGGCTTTTTATTAATAGAATCTTATTATACTATATCAAATAATATTTTGTTTATAAGAAAAAAACCTTAAAATAAATAGAAATCATATTTAGAATAAGATTTTATTTAGGAGAAGAAAGCCTTTATATATATATATATATATAATATGGATTTATTTTCATGAATTTTATTTAATATATATATTGACTTATGAGAAGGAAGTTTTAAATAATATATATATATATATATATATATTTTTTTTTTCCAAGGAAAAAAATCTTTTTTATTCATTCGAATAAAACATAGTACTGCTCTTTCGAGCTTACATCATGAAGGCTATCAGCCTGATTACAAGTAGCTGCTTCATAAGAGCTTTTCTCAAAAATACATTGCTGCTCACAGAGCTTTCATCAAAATTACATCTGGTTGCCCAATTGCCTATATATATGACAGTTGGTCCTTTAGTACAGTTTTACAAAAGACCTGGAGCTTTGGTTGTCTCCATGACATTCAATTTCCATAAAACTGGGATGTACCGCTAGAGCAAGTTTTGACAATGAGTCTGCTTCATAATTTAATTCTCTATAGATGTGTTGAAAAGTTACTGTTTCGAAGCTGGCTTTTAAGTCCCTGATTTTGCTCAGAAGATGTTGCAGATTTGGTACTCTGATATCAATTAAGTCATTCGCCCAATTGATTACCATTTTTGAGTCTCCAAAGATTTGAAGTTTTTTGAGCTGGGCATTCTTGGCAATTTTTAGGACTGCCCAGAGCGCAGCTAGTTCTGCTTTGCTGTTTGTTGCTCAACCTGTAGCATATTTGAAGCAGATTTTTTTTGTGTCATTCTGGAAAATGAGACCACTGGCGCCTCCTAGAGGAGGGGTGCCTTGGCTTGCTCCATCGAAGTATGCCCAGGGAATGTTCTTGTCTATAACTGGTGCGATGAGCTCTTTGGGTTTCTTTATCTTTGGAACGAAGCTCTGCTCCTATACATTTTTCAAAAGGATAGCGCTGGTGAGAAGGAGAGACATAAAAGTGTTTTCGAATATTGATAATATATATATATATATATATATATATATATATAAATATATATAAAAGAGGTGTGTTTTTAAAGTTAAATTAATTCATTCATAAAACATTATTTAGGTGGGAAGAAGAAGTTGAAACTTCAAAAATTGGGGATCAAGACTTAAGTATTAGGAAATGACAACTAAAAGCTGTAAAGTGCATCTAAATCTTTAATATATATTTAAATATTTGATTTGCCCATAAAATTTTCAATTTAGATTCTTCAGTGCAAGATTCATTTAGGAAAAAGATTTTAAATAAATGTATATAAATTGATTTTATTAATTTTATAATTAATTTTTGTTTTTAATATCTTTAAAATTACCAATATACCCAGTACAAATTTTGTAGTAAAACTTAAAATCAATGTTGTTTGCATATTTGATTGGTGACATAGCAATTTCTTTCATTAATGAAAAAATGAAATAATTATAAAATTACATTCATACATGACCCTTTATGTGGTACATAAAGGTTTTAATGTTATTATAAAATTACATTCATACATGACCCTTTATGTGGTACATAAAGGTTTTAATGTTATTGTTGGGTCAACCAAATTTAAGAGTAAAAATGTTATATTGTTGAAGTTATATCAATCAAATTTTCTTAGATTTTGAGTTTTCTTTTAGATATGATATCTTGGTAATGGTTTTAATGTTATTGTTAGGTTAACCAAATTAAAGAGTAAAAAATGTTATATTGTTGAAGTTATATCAATCAATTCTTAGATTTTGAGTTTCTTTTGAGATATGATATCTTGGTAATGATAATTTTAAAATATCTTAGATTTCAATCTATAAGATTGAACCAAAATATTTGCCATTGTTATTTTCATGTCACTACGGTCTCGACAACTTAGATGTTTATATAGGTTTTTGTGTGATGGGTAATATCTTTAATATGTTATTTTATATGGAATATTTTTCATATTTATGTTATAAGTAGAGATTGTATTTTTCACCAAATTTTATTAGTTTGAATAATGATGTAAAGTCAAAATTATCTTTAAAATTTATGAAAAATAATATTAATTTGTTTTTATTTATTTAATGTATTTTTATATGTATTGAATTCTAATTAACTTATAACTTTGATAAGACTAATTTTATTATTGACTAGATCAGATAAAAATAAGAAAAAATTTACATACACTCTAAACACTTTATAAAGTTAATGAAAGATTTAATGGTGTACTATTGTCACTTCACACATTACCTATTCCAAAAACTTATACTACTTGTTACAAGTTGTTTTAAACTTACAAGTTGGGTTCAAATTTCCCGAGAGTTACAAGTTGTTTTAAACTTTTTATTAACTGAGCGATTTCCTTACTGCTGTGGATTTGAACCTAACTCTGTGGAAATTACTTTTTTTTTATTCATATTTTATTGAGATGTTATATTTTTTTATTCATATTTTCCCGATATCTTAGCTTTCGTTCGTTTGAGTGATAATGGTTACCCGTAACCAATCTTTATTTCAATTTCATTTACAACCCATTTTAATGTATGGGTTTAATCCTTCTTATCCTTTAGATTATTATTTGTTTTCCCATTCGATTCTTCGATTGATGTTTAACTGATTCCTGAAAAATGCATAACATGATTAACTTTATACTCAGCGCTTGTTCGACTACCACAATAACTATCCCTAACTCCTGTATTTCAGTTTTCAAGGGATCTCTATATGCATTAAGGATTCAATGTAAATTTTAACCCTAAATGATTTCGATTAGGGATCTCTATTAGAGTAGAGGGGTTCTTCTTAGAGTATTTAATTCCAAATCTACAATTCATGGGTTAATTGAGGATATTTGTCCACAGACCGATTAGGGATCTCTATTAGAGTAGAGGGGTTCTTCTTAGAGTATTTAATTCCAAATCTACAATTCATGGGTTAATTGAGGATATTTGTCCACAGACCAGTTTACTTATGTGAACAATAAAATTTACAAGGAATGTAAAATTCACTTCGTGCATAAGAATACATTTAACTTGTTCCAGTTTTCACTACATACTTCAACGCTCTTTTGAAAGTAAGATCTATAATATATATAAATATAAATATTAAGTGTAAACTTTCATTCATTCCTTCTATTAGATGTTGGGTTATAAAAGATTTATGTACACTGTCTTATGGTCTAAACAAGAATTAGTTAATAATTTAATTTACCTCACAAATAAATCTCATAACACCATCCTCAAAGTAAATTTAACTATTTCCCCTCATTGATTCCATAGAAAGCAAAAATACAAATTGTCATACAAATCATATTTAAGTATTATAATAGTCTCTTTTTAAAAAATAAAACAAAATAAATATTGAATTGATCTAATTAAACTGACTGATTTTTCATATTAAAATCCACTCAGTCATCCAAGAAACTTGACATGGACCTCCCAACCATAGAATGCAAGGAATAGTTCCTTATTTCTTGCTTGTCACTACAATAAATCTTGGAATTAGTGTCCCATTTAGTGTCCCTTTTTAGTGTAATTTTTGTTTTCATTGAGTGGTCGAAGTAGACGCTAAATGGGACGTGTCATGTACAAAACATAAAGAGTCTAAAATAGCGTTTTTTTTTTGCTTCCTAGATAGCATCCTTTCTGATGACTAAAATAGTGCCCATTTTTTTGCTTCCAGAATAGCATCCAATTTTGCTTCGTGAACGACGTCGAGGCTTGATTCCTAAATAACATCATATTTTGCTTCCTAGAGATCGCCCTCTTTTGATTCTAAATGGCGTCCCCATTAGCACCCTATTTGCATCCTCAAAATCGCCATGTTAGCATTTATGTTTGCATCTACACTCGCGCCATATTTGCATCCAAATTAGCATCCAATATTGCATCCATATGTGCTACCACTTTAGCATCCCATTTTGCACCACATTTTACTTCCAATAAGCACCAATTTTTGCTTATAATTTTGCACCAATTTTTGCTTCCTTTTTTGCATTGTGTTTTGCTACCAAAATGGTTCCAATTTTTTCTTCTATTGTTGCACCATATTTTTCTTCCTATGTAGCGCTATGTTTTGCATCCAAAGTAACATCTTATTTTGCTACCATATCAACATTGTGTTTGGATTCCTCATTAGTGTCAAGTGTTGCATCCTTTTTAATGCCTAGTTTTGCATCTCTATTGATGTCAACATTAGCACCATGTTTTGCTACCACTTTAGTGCCCAATTTAGCATCCATTTTTATTCCCACACTAGCGCCAAATTTTTCTTCTCGTTTAGCTCCTTGAATTTCTTCTTTTTTTGCTTCCTCGTGAACGCCGCATTTAGCCTCCCATTAAGCATCTAATTTTGCTTCTTTCTTGGCCACTAGTTTAGCTTCTCGTTTGGCTTCTACTTTGACGTCCAAAATAGCATCAGAATTGACTTCCAACTTAGCGCTAGGTATTGCATCCAATGTTGCTTCTAGATCTATGACATAGTGGTCTTCCATTTTAGCTCCTAGTTGTGCTTCATATTTTGCTTCCTTATTAGCACCACATTAGGCTTGCTATTTAACACCTACAACTATATCCAGATATGGATTTTATGAGCATAACGAAATGAATACTGATTATTAAAAGATGCTTGACACAAAATAACAAAGATACAGTAAAACTGGTTTTCTATTCAATAAGGAAATAAGCTGAAACTGTAAAATGCAGCGGAAAACAAGCTTGCTGGAATGGTGGTGCCTTATCTCTGAGAAGAGATGTAATGGCTGTGCTCATTCGCCAGAAGATAATTACAATGAGGATCTGAAGGCCTTTTTACAATACCCAAAATCCAAAACCCTAACCCCGAAAGATGAAAAGCCAACAGTTTTGTGGACCTCGTTTTGGGTAGTTTGGTGTATCAACTTCTCGGGGGCATAACTTTGGAATACGATCTCCGTTTGGGGCGCACGATAGCTTGTTGGAAAGAACTATCCCAAAACAACGTCTTTTAGGGCCTCAAAACGACTCCTGAAGTTCAGGACTCGAAAAACTGCTAAAAATAGTAAATTTCCAGAAAGTTGTTTTGAGCCAGTTGGAAAAGGTGGGTCGCCACTGATATCCACCTGGATCAATCCTCCCCCCTTAGGAAGCAATGGTCTCCATTGCATTGAGTTCTCCCATCAGATGAGGAAATTTCTGCTGAATTTGGCCCCGGGTGAGCCACTTGCCTTGGTGCAGGAGCTGCCCTGCTTTGACAACTCGATAAAGCTGGATCCTTTGCTTTCAAGTGCCCTTGATTTGTGTGTCCACAATCTGATCACTGGATGCCTATTGCATGCAGTCAGGGTTGAGCTCTGTTGGTGTCAACTGCTCTGCTATCTCTGAGGTGTCTAATAATGGTGGGAAATATGGCCAAAGGAGAGCCACGTTGAAGATTGGATGCAAAACAAGGAAGGGGGGAATGTTGAGCTCAAAAGCATTGTCACCCACTTCCTTGGTGATGGTGTACTGCCCATAACAGAGAGGGAAAATCTTCCAATGGGGCCCTATAAGGCGTTCTTTTTTCAAATGCAACCAAACTTTGTCCCTCACCTGAAAATTATGTGGCACCCGATGTTGATCATCGTGCTGCTTGTACTTGGCATTAGACTTCTTTAGAATATCCTAAACTTGTTGGCGGATGTGCTGGATCCACTCAATGAACCAGGTGGCTTTGTTAGCTTCTGGTGGAGCAGGGGACGAGGTGGTCACCAGGGGTAGTGCAACATCCATGGGGCCCAATGGTTGGAATCCCAACCCTACCTGAAAGGGGCTGTGGCCAGTTGAGCTATGCAGGGCTCGGTTGTAGTTATGACGGACATAGGGGAGACTCTCATCCCATGTGCGGGGGTGTTTTGATTGTACATGCGCAGAATATGTACGATCGTCCGGTTGACGACCTCAGTTTGGTCGTCTGTCCAGGGGTGGAAGGCAGTGGATTTGGTGAGCTTGGTATCCAGCAGTGACCAGAGGCTCGACCAGAATGAGCTGAGGAACCGACTGCCAGGATCTGAGATAATGGTTTGTGGGATCCCAAAATGTACCCATACTCGTTCAAAGAAGAGCTTGGCAGTGGCGTCTACTATGATGTTCTTCTTGCAGGAAGCTAGAATCGCCATCTTGGAAAAGTGATCAACAACCACAAAAACACAGTCATTTCCCCTCTTGATGGATGGGAGGCCCGACATGTATTCCATTGAGATGGATTCCCACGTCCTATTAGGAGTAGGAAGAGGGGTGTACAAGACATGTTTCTTAGTGGTCAGTTTGGCAATAGCGCATGCGGTGCAGGACCTGATATACTTGTCGACATCCTATCAAAGTTTTGACTAGTAGAAATGTTTCTGCAACACTGCTGCTGTCTTTTCGACGCCAAAGTGTCTTGCCACCCGACTATAGTGAGCTTCCCAAATTAGCTTTGCACGCTCGCTTGATGGAACATAGAGATGGCCTAGATGGCACAACAACCCGTCCTGAAGATGGAAATTAGTGAACACTGAGTTGGTTCCCAACATTTGGTAGGTGGTGGAGAAGTCGGGGTTTGTCTCGTAGAGGTGGGGCCATCCGGAGGTCTCGTGGCCGCAAGAGTATAGCAGTGTGGTGAGTGTCACGACTGGAGGTCGAATGAGGTAGTCAGCAACTCGGTTGGTACTTCATGTTTTATACTTGATGTTGAGGTGGAACTATTGTAAGTATGTGGACCACTTATGATGGCGGTCATTCTGCAATTTTCCTTGGGTCTGCATGAACTGTAGGGGCTTATGATAAGTGTGGATGACTGTCTCCTTCCCAAGAATGTAATGTCTCCACTAGCGGCAGGCTTGCAAAATGGAGTACATTTCTTTATCGTAAGTAGGGTACTTACGGACAACATCTAATAGTGTTTCACTACGATATGCTACGAGGTGGCCGTGTTGAGTGAGAATGGCGCCCACAACATAGTTTGAAGCATCTGTTTCGATCTCAAATGGATGTTGTAGGTTTGGTAATGAGAGTACCGGGGATGAGCACAAACACTTCTTTAAGTCATCAAAGGATTTTTGTTGGGACAAGCCCCACACAAATTTTTCCTTTCCGCCACCCCTGGTTACTTGGCTGAGGGCCCATGCGATATGAGAGAATCCCAGCACGAACCTGCGATAGAAATTGGCGAGGCCCAAGAAGCTCCGAAGTTCAGTGAGTGTGGTTGGGGCTAGCCAGTCACGGATGACCTGGATCTTGGCTGGATCCACATACACACCATGCTGATCAACAATGTAGCCTAAGTAATGGACCTTGTCCACGTCGAAGGAGCATTTTTCCAAGTTCACATATAGTTTGTGTTGCCATAGGGTGTGTAGAACTTGCTGAATATGCTGCAAGTGTTTCGCCCAAGTCTTGCTGTAGATGAGGATGTCATCCAGATACACCACTACAAAAGTATTGGTGAAAGGTCATAGGATATCATCCATCATCCTCATAAAGGTTGCTGGAGCATTTGTCAGACCAAAGGGCATGACCAACCATTCAAAAAGACCTTCGTTTGACTTGAAGGCAGTCTTCCATACATTTGTTTATTCTATTGGGACCTGGTGGTAGCCATACTTCAGATCAATCTTACTGAAGTATTTGGCCCCTGTGAGTTGATCAAGGAGGTCGTCGATTCGGGGAATCAGGTACCGGTTCTGGATTGTGATTTTATTCAGGGCACAGTAATCAATGCGGAGTCACTAGGTCCCGTCTTTCTTCTGCACTAGCAGGATTGGGCTCCCACAAGGCGATGAGCTGGGATGGATGTGCCCCTTGTGGAGCAATTCTTGGATTTTCCTCTTGATCTCCTCGTTTTCTAACAGCGAGCGGCGATAGACTGGCCCATTGGGTAGCGGTGCGCTTGGGGTCAGATCGATGGGATGCTTGACCTGGCAATGCAGAGGTACCCCGGTAGGAGAGGAGAAGATATTTGAGTATTCTTCCACGACCTTATTCACTTGCTTCTATTGTGTGGAGAGATCGATCGCGGAGGCCTTGGATGTGGCTGCGATCTTTCTCTCACTCCGAGAGTGAATCACAAAGAAGACAAATTTCCCGGTCTAAGAGATGACCTTCTTGCTTTGCTTGGAAGAAATCAAGTAAATAGCACTAGGAGGGACTGCCTTGGGTATCCTGTACAATTTCTTGTTCAAAGTAATAATAACACTACGAGGCCTAGACTCATATATAGCATGACGTTTCCATAAATAAGGTTGTACCAAAATAACATGACAAACTTCGAGAGGAGCAATATCACACAATACCTCGTCCTTGAAGGGATTGCTGCCGTACGACAGTCAGCACTGTTGGCTGATGCGGAGATCGCTTCCTTGGTGGAGCCATCCAATGGTGTAGGGTTGTGGGTGCGGCGTTGTTGGCAGGGCCAGCCGCTTGACGACCTCTACTGAGATGAGGTTCTTTTGGCTACTGCTATCAACGATGAAGTGCAGTGGGGTGCCTTTTACCCAAATCTGTGAATGGAATAGGCACTTTCCTTCTTCTGGCTCGTCTGGTTCATCAGGATGGAGCTTGGTGGTAGCCACGGTGGCACTGGGTTACGCATCAATCATCTATCTTCCCCTTTTTGGTTCTGACTCAGAGTCAAAATCCGCATCTGATTCGGACGCTTTCACTTCGGCCACCAGCTATTGCTTTGAGCGGCAGTCAGCAGTGTTATGCCAAGGGCTCTTATGGAATTCGCACCACTTCCTGGTATCTTTCTTTGTCTTTCCGGTGTTCTTCTTTGCTTGTGGCTTGGACTGGTTGTCCTGATACTATCCATCTTTGCTCTGTCCTTTATTCTGTGGGTTGGGGCCGCCCTTTTCTGTCTTTTGTTGTGATGGGTTCCCAGGCCCAAATTGCTGTGTCTTTTGTTTGAGCTTTTGCTCGATTTTGATAGCATATCGGTAGGCCGTGCCCAAGGAGGAGATGTCCAGAAATTCCATTTAGGTCTATATGTATCTATGTAGAGCACTGCGATACTTGAGCACCAGATGTCGCTCTGAATCTTTGATACCCAATTTGGTGCGCAAGGTATGGAATATATTTGTGAACTCTGGCACTGCTTGGTCTCTTTCTTGTCGCAGTGTGGTCCATTTGGTATACAAGTCGTCATAACTTCCAACAGGGTAGTATTGTTCCTTAATAACACCCCGAAAGGATTCCTAGGTGGCCATGATTGTAAATAATGAGGGTTCCTCTGTTTCCTTTTGCTCACAGAAAGTTTCCCACCAATCTTTGACATGGGGAGCGAATTTGAGGAGTGCAAAAGTAATCTTTTCTCTATTCGAAAGGTTATGGTGTTACAGCGTAATTTTCCACCTTGTGAGAATCAATATTAATTGGCCTTTAAGATCCATATTATTGACTCAGATCCATCATTTTCCCTCTAGGAACACACAAATCCCTATTTTTGTTCCTGTACGCTAACTGTTCCACTATAGCTCGCGGACACCAAGTAAAATGGTAAAAATCAAGAAATAATTACTTTTTACTCCCAAAAAGCGGTCTTTGGGTGACCTTTGTCCCTCCATATACCTCGAAACAACTTGATTCGACCTTTCACTTATCCTTGGAAGGCTATATATTGAGCTCTTATGGTGTATGGAAGGGAGGAGAAAGAGAAAGCAAGATAACTCTAGTGGATTTTTTCCGTGACTTAAGTCTACACTCATTGATCCTTGTTGTTGTGAGTTCCTTATGTTCACCTACCAAACTCCTTTCATAGTTTGAGTTTGCCATTGCATGGGGGATTGAAGTGGTGGAGGCACAAGTGGAGAGACCCAGTTCTTGGTTCAGATTGGTTGTCGGGAAGAGGTCGTATCATTGTACTTCTTGTTATTTATTAATGGAAATACTCATTTTCTCGTCTAATTGATATTGTCAATGTTGTTTAAATTACATTGGGTTACATTTGATTATGATATCATGGATCATGTTGTTGATTATGCTAATATATTTCACATATTATATGCACTTGCTTGTATTTGTTGTTGAGACTAATCTGCAGGTTCAAGTGTAGAAGTTGAAAGATCAACGGGGATCTACTTTGAACATCTGGTTGAAGGTTGGTCTTTTTCCCATTGTCTTAGCATTGTCATTCATATAACATTGCATTAAGAATTGAGTTATTTTCTGGTAGTCAGCTGTCTGTTGTGGTCTACCCCAAGCCATAGGAAGTTTTCTCTGTAATAGAAATGGTGACTCCACTAGGGAGAACATCCATTTTGGGGATTTTTTAGGCATTTGTCCTTATTTTGAGTTGTTATTTGTCGACCTTATGTCTCATTGATTGGCCATTGGGATCTACAGTAGAAAACTAGCTTTTTCTGGGTTGTTTTACCTTTTTTGGGATCATTTTCTTTTCCTTGTATGCGGGTCAACCTAGTTTTGACTGCATATACCCGCCTCTGTGTGAACTATAGCCCGCGTCTACCCGCAACTGTTCTTTGAACTATTGCATACAACTCTGGGATTGTTTGATTTTTGGCCTTGGGTAGTTGCTGGGTTGATTCTAAGTGTTCCTGAGTCTTAGTTAGCTCGTTTCCTGACTGTTCCGTGCTCTGTTTGTGACCAGAAACTCCTCTTTCTTTTTATTTTTGAGCTTTTAGATTTTTCACAATTTCTTGTTTTATAGCTCATTAGCTTGGTTGAATCTTACTGTTTGGGTCTTGCTGGGTTGTCTATTGGATGTGCTCTGCATTTCTTTACTGAATAGTTAGATTTTGCTTACATTTTTTCATTTCCTTATATTGAAAAAAATACAAAAACACTGTTTTGCATTTTCCTTGCATTTATAAGAGAAAATACAAAAATATTTGATTCATGTACTGTATTTTGCATCTGAGTGCTTGTGATTTCATCTAGGACTTGCTTGAGCATTGAAATGTTAAAGAGATTGCATTTTATTTCGAACCGTTGGATTGATTGTCATATTAGTGGCATGCTTTTTCTTGAATAAATGAGTCTAGTATTTTTCGGTTGTGCATACCATTAAGTCTTATACATCATCAGTTTCATGACCATATCCTTTTGAGTAATTACAGCCATTAAAATCAACGCTTAATCTTAAAATTGATTAGAAATGATTTTCATTTTATATGGTGCACCAACTAGATTAGGTTTAGAGTCTTGGAATATATCATTGTCAGTTAACAATCCAAGACTATTGAACCAACATTATGTGTATGACCAGGGAGTGGTGAAACCCATGGTATACATCATTGTTCTCAGGAAGCTCTACTGAAACCAGAGTTAAGCACGAGGTCACGGGAGGTTGGCTGTGGAGATATCCCTCCAATACTGACTGAGCGTGGGATATAATTCCAGGATTTGTTTGTGTACGGGGGCTCTTGAGGGATATATACCTCTTGAGTTTCGGGCTTAGCTACCCTGCCCATACGACGGATCCCACCCGCGACTGTCCTCCTGAGCATTGGTTATATTGTGGTGACCTTAGTTTCCTTACCTAGGTATCGCATAGGGCATTCGTTGCAATTATTTTGCGATTGTCCTGAGTCCGATAGGGGTTGGATAGCACAATTGCTTATTGTATAGGGATTTGACCCTGTGCACGCAGTGAAGTCTGGGAACTCTTGTAACTGATTTTTTCACCTCTGGTTATAGTTTGGGAGTCTCAAGCCTCTCCTAGGTGAGACATATCGGCTGTAGTGTCGGGAGGTCCCTTGAGCCAGTCCTGTTTGTGTGCATTTGGATGTAGTTTCTTTAGGTGTGTGCTCTTTGATCTATAGTTGGCTGTTAGGAGGCGTTATGTTTATTTGGAGTTATCGTGGAGTGAGATCCACCTCTCCATCGGTCTCGTCGTTTAGCTGGTTTACTAGCTGACGAGGTAGCACGTCCTTTTCATAAGAGACACCGTAGGATCCCCTCTGACACTTTTGAGAATTTTGATAAACTTCACGAGTCCATTATGACTCTTGCATCTGGCACACCGGGAGGAATTCCCATGACTCCGTCGGTTGAGGTTGATGGTTAGACCACTCCTCCCACTCCTAGAGAGCTTGGAGAGGAAGGTTCGCCCCCAAAATGACACTTTTTCAAGTTTTCGGCCATATCCACCCCTGGAGCCAAACTCATCCCATGGTACTTATCCACAGGGATTTCGATATATGATGCCAGATCTTAACGACACCACGAACCCTTCGACCACTAATCCTTATTCAGTTGGTATGCCCAGCTTTAATTCGAATGTTACATCCACTTCGTCGGGTAGTCAATCTAGCACTAGCCTTGGAGCTACGAGCACTGCCCCTTTCGGGGGTGGTGCATCCTCTTCTAATCCTTCCGGAGGCGGTACAACCTCTACTGCTCCCTTTGGGAGTGGCACAACCTTTTCCGCTCCATTTCAATTCACATCTGGTCACATCCCTTCAGCTTCTACAGTTGTTGGAGGAGGACCACACCCTAGGACTATCCCTCATTTTACTGTGAACACTTCACATAACACGACTCACACTACACAACCTAACACGCATGTTTCTACACATATACCCCTGACTACGACCACGACTGTTAACTAACATGTCCCTCCTAACATTGGGAGTGGGCACATTCCCAGCACTAGGGGTGGGAACATTCCCAACATTGTGGGTGGGAAAATTCCCAACATGGGGGCTGGGCACATACCCTATACTGGGGGTGGACACATTCCCAACACTGGGAGTGGGTACATTCCCAACGCTGGGGGTGGTCACATTCCCCACACTGGAGGTGGAAACATACCTTATACTGGGGGTGGGCACATTCCTAACCCTGGGGGTGGGCACATTCCTAACACTGGGGGTGGAAACATTCCCAACACTAGGGGTGGAAACATACCCTACACTCATGGTCATTACTCGACTTCTCCTACTACAACTAGCACCTATATGCCCCATAATTATGGTGGTCATCCTTCTTATAATGCAGAGGGTTCTGGCCCTTACTATAACCCCCCTCACTATGGTGCTTACAATCCGTATATACCTTCATACCCTTAAATGGGCTAGGGTGGAGGCGTTTATCAGCCCTATAGTCACGGTCACGGTTCATATCATCCCTATGGTCTGCAAGGTCAGCCTCTTTTGGGAGCTTTTAATCCAGCTTCACAACCTCAGCTCCCGTTTCTTGCTCGATTGAATTTACCAGATCTTTTGAAGCTCATGAATGATCCGATGTGTCATGATCCTTCTTGGCCTCCAGTCCCTACCAAGCTCCCTTCCAACATTCTAAAGTTTGAAGGGAAGAATGGTGAGGATCCAGGTGATCATGTTACGAATTTTCACCTTTGGTGCTCCTTGAATTCATTAAATCATGACTCTATTTGTCTGAGACTATTTCAACACACCCTCACAGGGTCAGCCACGAAGTGGTATGTTGAGTTTCCTGGGGGAACCTACAGGAGTTTTAATGAGATAGCTTTGGTTTTCTTGGACCACTTTCAGTTGCTAGTTCATTACGACACTGTCACCGAACTTTTATTTACCTTTCGCCAGAACAAGGCCATGCACATATCTGAACACATTCAGGAGTGGCGTCGACGAAAGAGGTTAGTGAAAGCCAACATTCCTCCAGATTTTATGTTGGAATGGTTCCTCAAGTCATTACTCCCCTACATATCTAAGGATCTTTCGGTGTCCGGCATCACGACTGAGGAACAAGCTATATTCAAATCCCAGCAGCTATATTTGATCTATGCTCAATTTGGAATCCTGTACGATATCATTCCTGATGCACCGCGCTCATGACATGAGCCCAAGCCTATTCCCATACCACATGATGATGGCATTGTTGGACCCACAAGTACTCGATCCATGGACTCGGTTACAAACTAAATGAAATTTTTTTCTATTAGCTAGTCTACCCCTGGACAGGCTCATGCCTCGTCCACTCCTACCCAATCGTCTGATGTCCATTCTATACAGACGGTGAACCCATCAGGTAACCAACAACCTAGTGGAAAGAAGAAGGGGAGAAATAACCATAAGGGTGGGAATAATTTGAATAATGGAAGTAATCAAAACACTCCTAGGAAAGAGAATGCCAACCCTCCTCGGGACGATGGAAATGCTGGTGGGGACCTATTGTGGCCACAACAGATACCATGCTTGGTTGAAAGCACAAGAACCCCATGTTGAATAAACAAAAAGGTATTTTGGTGAGTGTACTCTGTAAATATGATAATTTGGGTTTTCAGTTGTTTAGATCTCTCACCCATACTTTTGTCATGCGTGTTTCCCTCTTTCTGGATGATCTCTAACTGTCCGATTTGTTCAAATCCTCAAATTTTGAGTATTTTGTCTTTGCTTCAATCAACCCGAAACCCAACAGTTAGGAGACCCGAAACCCGCAACCCGCAACTCGACCCAAAACCCGCAACCCGACGGTTGCGGGTTGCGGGTTCATCTTGTAATAATCTTGCGAAACTATCATCCCGAAACCTGAAACCCGAAAACCCGCAATTGTGGCTTTCGGCTATTGGGCTCTTTCTTTTATTTAATTTTGTTGCATTGCCCAAAACCTGCAACCCGCAACTGTCGGGTTGCGGCTTTCGGGAAGTTGTTTTCAGTTTACGAGTGTGTCATTTCCGAAACCCGCAACCCACAAGTGTCGGGTTGCGGCTTTCGGGAACATGTTTCTCATTTTTTGATTGTGATTATTCCCAAAACTTGAAACCCACAATTGCGGCTTTCATCTTTCGGGAATTCTTTTCTGCCTTTACCGTTTGCGCGACCCCGCAACTCGCAACCTGCAATTGTCGGGTTGCAGCTTTCGGGATCCCTTAATTAATTTTGTGAATAAACATTTCGCACGACCTCGCATCCCGCTTCGGTTAATCTCGACCGTTCATTTGTTTTGATCTTATGGTCTTTTTTTAATATGGTAAATGTAATAAGTAGGGTTTTTTCGAAGCCTTTCAACTTGGGTTTTCTTCCTCTGTTGAGTGTCTTGGAACATTCCAGCACCTTTGCATGTAACCTGCACACCCGAGGCATCGACAAATGGCACTAGAAGGAGGGCCAATAGTGCAACATGCCTAAACAAGCCACTAAGAAACCTCCTCCAGCAAATACTTCAACGGTTCAATATCGAAGCCAATCAAGGGCTTCAACATCTGAACAACCAATAGAGTCACAACCAACGGTTGTCCTTGTTACACCTACTCAACCCACGGTTGTCCCTGTTACACCTACTCAACAAATTGTTGCACTTGTTGTATCTGTAGCACAACAGGGAAACAGAGGGAATATCTTTATTGTATCACCTACCAGAGGAACCCTCTCACTAGAGAAGATATTGAAAACATCAGCCGATAGGGTCACTAGGGAAGAACAAAGACGTGCTGATCAACGAGGACACGGTTTTGCAATGATCAATTTAGAAAATTTTCTACAGGCCAATAATCAAGAACCTTAGCAAGAAAGTTTCACAAATCAGTAACCCAATTATCCAATAGACTGATCAAAATATTGAACATCAGCAAACAGTTAATCCACAACCTAAAAATCAAGAACTGGTTGGTCAATCAGGTTCCCCTGAATACAACCTTAGTCAACTTTTTCAGGAAACACAAGATCAGCCAAAATTTGGAACTGGTGGACCACCACCATCTCCTCCTTCATCCTCATCCTCTTCCTCAGACAGTGAACATTCTTCAAGCTCTTCATCAGAACAAGAAGAAGAAGAAGAACCACTGATGGCTGCAGAAGGACAAAACAGACATGGCTCGACCAAGATGTAGTATCAGTACTTGGACACCAACATAGATTACCCAAAAACCCTGAAAAGTGGTTACCCAAGTTTAACCCATATGACAAATCACCTGCGCTAGATCATGTTAAAACCTTCATGCAAGATATTAGGCTTAGAAGTGTCATTCACGAGGATGTGGTTTGCAGACTCTTTCCTTATACTTTTGAAGGAAATGCAGCTACATGGTATTTTTCCTTACCACCAAGGTCTATTGTTTCTTGGGATGAGTTTGAGAAGTTATTCATCCAAAAGTTTGGAGATGACAAAACACCACAGGATCTTGTTTTGGAATTATTCTCCATGAAAATCAAAGGGAAAGAAAGGGTTAAAGATTTCAACCAAAGGTTCTTATACTTAAAGAATAGAATTCCTATCAACCTTCTTCCTGCTGAAGAATTGTTGATAGCCTACTATGAAAAAGGCCTACCTGCTTCGATTTCAATGTGGGTGAAACGAGCACAAAAGGGAACTTTGCTGGAAGTGTTTGCTGAAGCAATACGAGTTGAGAAGGAAATTTTTTGTCTCAAGGACAATCCGGAAATCTTAGAAGAACGACATTCAACTTCCAGGAAAAGGAATGATAGTGTTCCTAAACCCACTGCACAAAACAAGGATCCATTTGACATAACTGACATAAAAAATCTCATCCAGAAAATGTCAAATGAGATGTTGGATTTGAAAAGAACTAACAATGAAAATCAAAACCAGAATAGAGGTTTTGTGAGACCACCTTTTAGGATATCTTATCAACCTCCATCGAATCCACCACCTCCTAATCCAACAGAAGGCCTCACGAATGAAGAAATTTATTCTATTTTTAGAGCCTTAGCAGCAGAATCTCAAAACACCCCTGAAGTCCCCAATGATCAAACTATTCCAGACCCACAATTACCTAAGGAAGAAGAACATGAACATGAGGATCCACAAATAAACACTTTAAGTTACTTTTCAGAGATTCCTATGTGTGAAGAAGAAGAAGAACCTGAGACTGTGTTTAATGTCTAGCATCCTTATAACACAAGGTCTAAACCTCAACCCCCTCAAGAACCTTCATCCTCCACACTAGTTCCTAATAAAGGCAAGACTGTCCCTCACAAGGATACAGTCATCCCTGAGATGGAGTACAATTTAGTTGAAGATCTTAAAAGAGTGAAGGAAAATATCTCTTTGTTTGAATGATTGAAAATCCCCTCAATGAGGGATACTTTACCCAAAAGCATGGTAGTCAAACAACCAAGAGAATTGAAGAATAATAACCTCGACTCTTTCACTAAACCAGATGATCAAAAGTCTAGTAGCAGAAGGACACCTCCTTTTTTGCTTACCTTTAAGATTTTCAACCAAAACGTACATAACTGCATGATAGACGCTGGTGCCTCATCAAATGTGATTCCTCTTTCTGTCTGCAGAAAGTTGAATGCCACATGGGAACCTTGCCCTACTCAGATAGTACAACTCGACAGATCGAAATTCAGAGTGGTGCGAAGGCTTAGAAATGTCTTAATTACATTATTAGTTGATCCTCGAATCCATCAAACAATTGATATAGTCATTGCTGGTATCCCAGAAGCATATGGTATGTGGCTTAGTAGAGACTGGTCAGAAAAGCTAAAAGGTTATTTTTCTACTGATTTCTCCCATTTGTGGTTACCCTACAATGGTCAGCCAAAGAAGACAGTCACAGACTTGAATGACTCAAGTGATCCTGTGGGTTATTTCAACACGCACATCGAACACTTTACCTTTGATACCTTTTTCGGGAATTTATCAGCTGATGTTTCACCACAGGAGAATACACAGAAGGAATCTCAGGTAACTCATCTCACTTCTGTGCCATTCTCAGGAGACATTGTACATAATGTTTTCAATGTAAATACAAATTTTAGATCAGATCCCATTGCTTGGACATTGTTTTTTGATGGCTCTAAATCTAAGGATGGAGCTGGTGTAGGCTGTGTTCTCATAGATCCAAAAGGGACAAAAACTATGATTATATGCAAATTAGAGTTTGATTGTACTAACAATGTGGTTGAGTATGAGGCCCTGATACATGGACTAAAAAAGGATATTGAATTGAAAGTACCGATCATTCATTGCTTTGGAGACTCTAAAATTATTGTTAAATAGGTGAGGAATAAGATACATTGCTCGTCCCCCCGCCTATTGAATTATCAGAAATTGGTAAGAGATCTTACCAGCTCCTTTATTGCATTCAATATTAATTTAGTCCCTAGGTCTCATAACTTCGATGTTGATTTGTTGGCAAATACAACTTCCAGATTGATTCCACCAGAGGGCCTATCTCCTCAAACATTCTCAATAGAACTGATGTATAGGCCTTCCATACCAGATAATGTGACAAAATGGAAGGTATTCGATGATGATCAACAGATACTTGATTTTCTGACAAACCAGGACACATTCCAGGATATGGCTATAGACGAGGATGAACATGAAAAGTCTCTCTCTTATTCCTTGAATGTCATCCCAAATTCTGTGATCAATTTGGAGAGGTTCTACGATTTGCAAGACAAATTTAGACACAAAACTAATTGTAAAACACAGAGCTCTTCACTTAATTACGAGCAAGTCAATTTAGGAACCGAGCAAGAACCTCGTTTTATCAATTTAGGAATTGATTGCACCCCAGAATAAAGGCGAGCTATCATTAAACTGTGTAGAGAATATAAAGATGTCTTCTCCTAGACCTATGATGAATTGAAAACGTTTGACACTAGCTTCATCTACCATAATATACCTATGAAGCCGGAAGTTAAACTGTATCAAAAGAAACTGTGGAAAATGCATCCTAGTTTAGAACCTTCTGTGAAAAAAGAACTGGAAAAGCTACTCACAGGCCAAATTATTTTTCCGGTGAGGCATACACAGTGGATAGCCAATTTGGTTCCTGTACGCAAGAAAAGTGGTGAAATACGATTGTGTGTTGATTTCAAGAATTTGAACTGGGCCTTAGAAAAAGATAACTACCCTGTTCCACCCATGGAACATATTCTACAAAAGGTAGCAGGGTCAGAAATGTTTTCTCTCCTAGATGGATTTCCAGGGTACAACCAGGTTATGGTTGCCCCAGATGACCAATTAAAGACATCTTTCAGAACCCCTTGGGGCACCTTCGCCTACAGGCGAATGCCTTTCGGTTTAATTAATGCAGGAGCCACTTTTCAGAGAGCTATGGATATAGCTTTCTGAGGTTTAATGCATAATTCTATCGTGGTTTATTTAGATGATATTACCATATATTCAAAAAGGAGACATGAACACCTATTTGCTCTTAAGCAGGTTTTCGAACATTGCAGGAAATTTGCCATTTCCTTGAACCCCAAGAAATCCATTTTCGCAGTCACAGAAGGAAAGTTGTTGGGATTCATCGTTTCAAAAGAAGGTATGATCATCGACCCCGAACGCACATACGCTATTTCAAAAATTGGCCTACCAGGTTCGCATAAAGCAATGCAGTCCTTCTTGGGTAAGATCAACTTTGTACGCAGGTTTGTACCGAATTTTGCTTAGATAGTTAAACCTTTACAACATTTAGTTACGAAATATGTACAGTTCACATGGTCACAAGAACAAAAAGATGCATTCATGGAAATTCGTAAGGCTATTGTTGAAGCTCTTTCTTTCATGTCCCCGGATTTTGATAAAGATTTTATTCTCTACACTTTGGCCACTGATTTTTCCTATCCAGTCGTTTTGACACAGAAATAGGACAACGATACAGAGATCTCAATCTATTTCATGAGTTCAACCTTCAAGGGTGCAGAGCTCAATTATTAACAAATTGACAAACAAGCATATGTAGTTTATAAGTCTGTCAAACATTATAGGCCTTATTCGTTAAAATCTCGAACAAAGGTCATTGTCCCATATTCTTCTATTAGAAATGTGCTAATCCAGAAGGAGTTGGGAAAAAAAAGGGCCCACTGGATGACTGCTATGCAAGAGTATGATTTGGAAACAAGGCTAGCCAAAATTGTCAAAGGACAAGGCCTTTTCCTTCTTACTGCTCAATCTAATGATCCCCTACAACATCAAATTGAATGGGAACAGGAAGAAGATATTCCTACAGGTTCTGTCAATGCTATTGATACCCCGACATCAAAATGGTATGATCATATCAAATTTTTCCTGAATAATGGGTTTTCCCTTGAAACCTTGGACTTTAAGAAACGAAGAGCTTTGAGATTAAAGGCTACCCCTTATCAGTTTATTAATGAAGTTCTGTTTAGGAAAAAATATGATGGGGTTTTTCTTAGGTGTTTAGAAAAACATGAAACTGATGACATCTTATTCCAATTTCATGTAGGAGCAGCTAGAAGTAATTTTTCAGGAAAGACAACAACTCATAAGATTCTCAAAGCTGGGTATTACTGGCCTATGTTGTTTAAAGATGCTCATGCCTATGTAAGGAGGTGTGAACCATGCCAGAAATGTACAGGGAAGTTCAAGAAACTTGCTTTCCCTTTGCAACCAGTCACTGTTCAGTTTCCATTTTAGCAATGGGGGCTGGATTTTGTTGGGCCCATAAATCCTACCTCATCCATCCAACACAAATACATTCTCACAACAACTGACTACTTCACCAGATGGGTGGAGGCAGTCCCACTTAAGCAATGTAATGCCAGCCAAGTCATTTATTTCCTAGACAGTCAGATACTCTCCTGATTTGGTACTCCAGAATTCCTAGTTTTTGATAATGCATCCTATTTTTCTTCGATTGACATAATTGAATATGCTTTTGAAAAGGGGATGAAACTCAAATTTTATGCCAATTACTACCCACATTTTAATGGGTTGGTTGAGTCTTTGAACAAAAATTTGATCAACATTTTGAAGAAGACTGTGGCCTCTCACCATAGAGATTGGCATACACAGCTCAATAATGCTCTTTGGGCAGATCGGATTACTCCAAAGGCAGCAATTGGAAATTCTCCTTACTGTCTAGTGTATGGAAAATAAGCCATTCTTCCTACTAATCTTACCATCCCTTCACTACAGTTAGCCCAGTCTATCCAAGAAGATGATTCTTCTCCCCTCCAGCAGAGAATCGACACTCTACTTAAACTCGAGGAAGAGAGAGAAGTGGTTAGAAACAAGTTATATCATCATCAACAGATGGTGAAAAGGTGGTTTGATGAAAAATATTCATGTGACAGGAAATTTTCTGTTGGAGACTTGGTTTTAAGATGGGACAAACAACACAAAGATAAGAACCAGTATACCAAGTTTCAACGCCTCTGGCTAGGACCTTTCATTGTTACAGAAAAGATGGGTCCTAGTACTGTTCGATTATAGACACTGGAAGGAGTTGTGGACACTTATCCAGTGAATGTTTCACTCCTCTAAAAGTATTTTGTTTGATCAGGATGATGCACTTGTACATAGGTTTGTTTTTCTTTTTCTTTTCTTGATTGGATTGTCTGCTTTGTTTTCATTTGTTTGCTTTAAACTCCACACATTTGGTGTTACTCATTGATCAGTTTTTCTCTTGGTGATGATTTCAGCTTGGGTTTTATAACTGTCTGCCAGCCATAATTTTGTCCTGTATCGGAGGTTGTTCGACGAAGGGCATATAGCTAATGATTGCAGGAACCTGAATTGATATCTCTCCACAATGGTCATTATCTTACACATGTCTTATTTGTTTAATTGGGGTCTGGAGAATAGCAGAGTCTCCATTGTTTCATGTTTCATGGTTCAAGTTGCATATCATAATAACCTTCCTAGCTTGTTCTGCTCTAGATCCTTTTACAATCACCTTGGTAATAAATCTCTTAATAAATGTAAATTACAAGGTGGGAGGTCTTGCTATCAAGCTAGCCCATTAGGTTCATAGGTGCTAAGTAGAATGACATCTTCACATCAAGACACCACACTTGGAAGATGACTTTCAATTTTACTGGGAGTTGGAAGATCCTATCATAGGTCGGTCCATTCATGATCAACAAGGCATTGGTGAGTAACACTACCAATATATGGTCACCAATCCATGCTAGTGCCTTGTAATTTTCAACCTAATAAAATTTGGTTTGCTCTTTTTAAAGATGCTCGTTTATATAGGGACAGGGGGGTCTTATTCCAATCCATCCCTGCCATGATCATGGGTTTAATTTGGACTGAAGCTATCACAATATGGTCACCAAGCCATGGTAGTTTCTTTCAGTATTGCAACTGGAAGACAAGGAGTCTCTTTATCGAGCTGGCTTGATCAGTTTCTGAATTATGCTTGTGAATGGCACTGCTTATATCTGATCACCAAGTCAGGGCAGTGGTCTTATATACACGGTCTCTTCTTTTAAATAAAAAAAAAATCTCATGAATTGTTGCATATAAATAAAATCTCAATAAATCAAGGTGATGTTTAATTAAGATATCCAGGAGCATTTTCATGTGTGTGCCTAGGTTCAACACAAGCTACTTCTCCATGATTACATAAAGGTGAAGGATCTCAGTTGTTTATTCAACCCCCTTATCAGATTTGCATTATTCTCAACATGATCATATATGGGGACTTATTAATTTCATGTTCCATGCTCGTTAATTGTCTCCCTTGTGATCAATTTTGGAAAAATTCAGGTTGAAAAAAGTGATGTGGCTAACATGTTTCATTTAGCTGAATTTCATTGCAAAGATAACTGGTTCTTTCCAGCCAGTCGCCATTTGTTGTGGCCACAACAGATCCCATGCTTGGCTGAAAGCATGGGAACCCCATGTTGAATAAACAAAAAGGTATTTTGGTGTGTGTACTCTGTAAATATGAGAATTTGGGTTTTCACTTATTTAGATCTCTCACCCATACTTTTGTCTTGTGTGTTTCCCTCTTTCTGAATGATCTCTAACTGTCCAGTTTGTTCAAATCCTCAAATTTTGAGTATTTTGTCTTTGCTTCAATCAACCTAAAAATTAGGAGACTCGAAACCTGCAACCCAATAATTTCGTGTTGCGGGGTGTTTGTTTTGCAGTTTTGAAATTTGGTCAACCCGAAACCCGCAACCCGACAATTGCGGGTTGTGGGTTCGTCTTGTAATAATCTTGGGAAACTATTATCTTGAAACCCGAAACCTGAAAACCCGCAATTGTGGCTTTCGGCTTTTGGGCTCTATCTTTTTATTTCATTTTGTTGTGTTGCCCGAAACCCTTAACTCGTAACTGCCGGGTTGTGGCTTTCCGGAAGTCATTTTTCGGTTTACGAGTGTGTCATTCTCGAAACCCACAACCCGCAAGTGTCAGGTTGTGGCTTTCGGGAACACGTTTCTCATTTTTCGATTGTGATTATTCCCAAAACCCGAAACCCGCAATTGCGGCTTTCGGCTTTCGGGAATTCTTTTATGCCTTTGTTTTTTGCGCGACACCGCAACCCGCAATTGTTGGGTTGTGGCTTTCGGGATCCATTAATAAATTTTGTGAATAAAAATTTCACGCGACCCCTAATCCCGCTTTGGTTAATCTCGGCCATTCATTTGTTTTGATCTTACAGTCTTGTTTTAATCCGGTAAATGTAATAAGTAGGGTTTCTTTGGTTTTATTTTGTCATTTTTACTGTCCGAAAATTATCCCGTCGCACTGAGGATTTCACCGTCGAATCCTTACCAGAGGACGTTTTGACTGATTTTCAGTTACTTCTGGCTGGATTTCTGCCTTTGATACACTCGGTGTTTGACAGTTCCGATTTTGTTTTGACACCTTTTTCATTTTTTGTTTCTACTCCTCAAGGTTTTACGCTGTTGTGCCTGTTTTGGTCTGAAAGGTTCTTCTGGTTATTCTGTTAAATCTGGTCACCCGAATCCGGTTTGATAGGTATGCAAGAGTTGCTGGTCCGTGTACTCAAGATCCTGTTTCAGTCATTTCGCAGTCAGTTTTCAAGCCATAATTTTCATTTTGGTCACGAATTTGAAGCCATGATTGCTGATGTGAGAATATTCGTAATAATAAGCTTTTGGAACCAGTTTAAGACGTGCGATTTTTTATTGGTTTTGTACTTCCATGCAGGTTTTATCCAACTAACACATGTCCTCGCTCATTTTCATCACAGTTTGGATAATTGCAGTGAATTGGCCATATAATTTCAATCATTATTATTTGTCCTGCCCAATGTCTGTTATCTTATCTGTTGGCTTTAAATTAGCAACAAATATGAAACTTTTAGCTCATCCTTTGCATTCTTTAAGAGGAAAAATTCTGTGTGATAGTCTTGCAATTTTTCCCTTTAGACGTATCTAATATGAGCAATATACAGACAGGAAATGCATTCCTAGATGCACGTTTAAAAGATGAAGAACTCTTTCCCTCACTATATCAAGAACCTATGTCACCACCTTTTGATGCAGGTGTTCCTGATTTAAGTAGTGATAGCAGTGAAGAAGATTTTGAAGCTCTTTCTGTCTGCATGCAATTCCCCGAGGAGAAAACAAAGAAAATTCCCAAGGAACCGGCTGACCTCAACGAATATGTTCTACAAGATTATATAATCAACCAAGAACCTGATGTCCAGCCGACTTCTTCTAAAATAGATCCTTCAATGGATTTTTCTATTTTTGAGAATATAGTCTCTGATCCAGAAGTTCCCGTGGCAGATTCTTTACAAGATGAATCGTCTGTTGTTGATAATGAGCAAGTTGGGGTGGAATTCTTGTTGTGATGTGAGGATATTTTTTATTAAAGAATGTATCTTTAATAAACTATTTTGAAAGGTGGTAGAAATCATGTAGACTGAGGAATGGCAAGATTTCTTGGATCGGTAGTTTTGATCCGATTTTGTAATCTCTGTTTTCTAGGGATCTCCATTTTTGGACTCTGTTGTAATTTTTTATTTAAGAAGGAGGACCTCTCGTAGTTAAGGGTTGGTAATTTTGGAGTTGTAAGTCAGCAGAAGACTGGACTGGAGATACTCTGTTAAGCAGAGCTTTTTGTAATTTATGTACAAGACCTCTTCATACAATAAAGTTATCTTTTAATCTATCTTTTGTTATTCCTCAAATTTCTTTGAGAATTTCCGATTTATGCTTAAAATTGTCATCTGTTATGTATCTGATCTTTTGCTAAACATTTGTTAATGCACAAATCTGTTGTATCGATTTCTCTATATGACTAGTTTATGTTTCAAAGTACTTCATTGAGTTTTTTCAATACAAGTATTTTCATGTTTTATTTTTGCAAATGATTCAGTGCATATAAATTTATATAATCATTGTTAATTTTTAAATTAGCAGAGTGATTACAGACTGGATCTTGAATGAGCCTGAATACTTGAAAGATTGTCATTTAATTTTCATTAACTGATAATAATTTAAGTTAACAAGTAATACAACTAAATACATTTATGTTTAAGCTGTTCAATTACTTGTTTAATCATATCTCAAGACCAATTTGCAGATAAACAAGCTTTCATTTTAGAATAGGACTAACTTAGATTAGTTTCCATTTTTTGGAATAGGTTAGGTTAGCTTAGCATCACCATATATACACCTTAGTTTTCCTTGACTGGAAAAATGATCTAATAGATCAACTCACCAACTCTTAGAGTGCCAGTGGAGGCCTAATATCCATGGGGGATCACCACACCAAACAGGTTGGGGATAGAACTGCCCTTGCGCAGCGTCTTTCGAAGCCTTTCAACTTGGGTTTTCTTCCTCTGTTGAGTGTCTTGGAACATTCTAGCACCTTTGCATCTAACTTGCACACCCGAGGCATCAACAAGACTATAAGCTAAGACGTAAAGTGAAATTCCCTTGCAAACTTTGTGGGGAGGATCACCTGACTCACTTGTGTCCTCGAATTGAAGAAGCATCGAAGCATCTTGCACAGAGCCCAGATATGTTGAAAGATCCCCTTCAGTATCATCAGAATATGGCTTCGAATGCTCCGCTACTGGCTATGGGACTAATGAAACCACGACGTCCTCTTCCCATGCCGATGGCTATGAATGTGTGAACATGGTCCAATCTCAGGTTAGTGTTGTTGCTTGTCAACGCGATTATGGTGCACCACAACCGAATATGGTGAATGAGCCTCCTCCTCCTCCTGACACTTCACTGCATATCGAGAATCCCGCTACTATGCCACGGATACCAAAAGGTGTTCTTAAGTGCTCGACGCACAATCCCAATGCCCGAGCCTCCCATAACTACTCTATTGTAGAATATTTGGGCCAAACTTTTGTGCTATGTCGGCTCTTGAGGTGTTAAAGGAATGTCCTTCACAACGGCACCCCCTTTTATCTGCTCTGGGAGTTCAGGATGAGAGTAACCCTAGCCTCATTAAATTCGACACTAGTGATGTCCAACCTCGCTTACCTTATCATGTGGATTTTCAAATCCATATGAGGTGCTTGGATAAGTTTGTGAAACACACGGTGGTTGAAAAAGGTGCTTCCACATCAGTAATGTCATTGGATTGTTGGAAGGCTCTTGGCTCTCCTCCCCTGTCTAAATCTATGACCATGCTTACTGCGTTCGATGGTCGGTCATTTAGGCCACATGGTATTCTCCCTTCCCTTGAGGTCCACTTGGGGGGAAATCCATGCCTATTGAAGTCGAGGTGGTTGATGCACCCATCGACTACAACCTTCTTCTCGATAGGAATTGGATCTACGCAATGAAAGTGATCGTATCTTCTGTGTTTAGAGTTATTTGCTTTCCTCATGAAGGAAGACTTGTGATGGTCGATTAACTAGACTTCCCTAGTTCCAATTTCATAGCATCGTCAGGAACTGTGGTTCCCCAGATCAATGATTCTTATCCGACAACTAGGAACATTGGTGTAGGATTGTATCCATCCTTGATGGGATCATTCATCTTTATTGCACCAATTTCTTTTATTGGAACCGTTTCTGATAGTGCGCCATCCTCATTAAATAATGTACCATTCTGGACCTCGTATTTTAATAATTCGTGGACTTTACCATCCACGAGTACCCCGTTTGGAGACATTTCACATGTTGGAATGGCTATGTCGTTATCCGCAACTGAGCTTGCTTACCGTGAAATTCAACAAGCCACTGCAAAGCCAGATCCACCCTCTTCACGGACAGAGGAGGAAGATCACATTATGCTGCAGCATGGGCAGCCGACTCGTCTTGCTCGCACGATTGTCTTGATGGTACTTTTCCTTCGGATGAAGCCATCATTGAGGCCATGTGTGGTAGTGAGAGGCCTTGGGAAGATTTGCATCATTGATATTATTTTCTTCCTAACCTTGGTCTTCTTGAGCGAGAAGAGTTTAGGACGACTCTTGCAGAGAAGGTTGGTCACCCTGTGGCTCCTTTAGATTCGAATGGGATTTACGCGGAGGGGAATATGACCAATATCTCCCCAACCATACTGATCAACATCTCTCGCACACTCGAAAAGATAGAGAATGTTTATATCGGTGCTGATTGTTCTCCCGATGAGATCCGTATATACACCGAACTGTTCAAGGAATTTCGGGATGTTTTCGCCTGGTCATATGAGGAGATGTCGGGAATAGACCCTAGTATTGTCAAAAATGAGATTAACAAAATATCCCAATGCCAAGCCAGTTCGGCAACGACTTCGTGCTGTGAAGCCTAGAAAGGAAGCCGTGATCAAGGAAGAGGTGGAGAAACTACTTAAAGCTGGTTTCATCTACTCGGTTCCCCTTATTGAATGGGTGTCAAATCCTGTTCTTGTAGATAAGAAGCAAGGAACCATCCGTGTATGCACATACTTTAGAGATCTGAACTGCACATGTCTGAAAGAAAACTCTCCCATGCCATTCATAGATCAAATTTTGGATACGTGTGCGGGAAGCGAGGTGTTTTTGTTCATGGTTGGTTTCTCCTGATATAATCAGATCCAAATAAATCTCGAGGACCAACATAAAACGGTTTTTATATGCCCTTGGGGTACATTTGCGTACCGGAAAATGCCCTTCGGCCTTAAAAACGCTGGAGCTACGTTTCAGCATGCTATGACCTATGCGTTTCATGACCTTAAGCGTATAGTGGAGGCTTACTTGGACGATCTTGCTGGCCATTCTCGTAAGAGAGTGGACCACCCCAAGCACCTCCGCCTTATTTTATAAAGATGCTGGTGTTACAAGATTAGGTTGAACCCCAACAAGTGCATCTCTTGTTGTGAGAATGAGTCTTCTTTTAGGGTTCGTAGTTTCACAATAGGGTATAAGAGTCGATCCTCTTAAGGTTGAGGCAATACTTCGATTGCCTTCCCCGCGTAATATAATTCAACTTCAGAGCCTCCAGGGGAGAGCTACTTTTATACGACGTTTTATAGTGAATTATGCTAGTCTTACCAAAGGTTTCACGCGATTGTTGAAGAAGGAAACACCGTTTATCTGGGATGAGCGATCCCAGCATTCTTTCGACAATTTGAAGAAAGATTTGGTATCAGGCCCTCTGTTTAGTCTACTCTACTTCGCTATAGTTTTCTTGCTTTATGTGGCCACGTATCTCGAGAGGGTTGGCATGGTCTTAGTTCAGGTAGATGACGCGATCCAAGAGCATGTTGTTTATTATCTTAGTCGAAAACTAGTAGACGTTGAACTGAGATACACTCACGTGGAGAAGTTGGCACTTGCGATTGTTCATGCAGTCCAATGTTTACGACATTACATCATGCTTAGGAAAACCACTGTCATAGCACACATCAATCCATTTCAGTTTGTGCTTTCATGACGTTTGATTAGGGGGAAGTATAATAACTGGATTGTGATTCTTCAAGAGTTTGATCTCGATTTTGCTTCGGCGAAGTCAGTGAAATCCTTGGTTTTTCGCTAAGCTCATGTCGGATTTTTCCTAACTTGATGAGGACGTCATCCATGAATATTCCTTTGTGGATGAGCATTTATTTCTTATCTCATCGGTGGACCCTTGGTATGGGGATATCATCATATATCTCCAGACTTTGATGTTCCCTTCGCAATATTCACGGGATGAACAATGGCGTGTGAGCCACCAAGCTAAATATTATGTCATTGTCAGCGATACTTTGCATCGTCGAGGAAAGGACTCTATCCTCCGTCGTTTTTTGACTCACGAAGAAGCGGAGTTAGTACTGAATGAATTCCATAGCGGGGCATGTGGTGGTCACTTATGAGGGCTTGCGACATCCCAACGCATCATGTGAGCAAGTTACTTCTGGCCTTCGATCTTTAAAGATTGTATGAACGTTGTGAAGAGATGTCACCCTTGCCAGGTGTTTTCTCGGAATATACACTCACATCTAGCGCCCCTTCATCTGGTCATCACCGTCAGTCCCTTCACTAAGTGGGGGGTGGATTTCATGGATTTCAAACCAGCTTCGGCTGGGGGGCATCACCATATCATTGTGGCCGTGGACTAATTTTCCAAATGGGCTGAGTCCATGCCTACCGTAAAAGTCGATGGTGCTACAGCAGCCCACTTCATGTTCAATCAGATTATCACTCGATTCGGTATCCCAAAAGAGATTGTCACTGACCATGGTAGTCACTTTCAGAACAAAATGATGGCAGATTTGTCACTCAAGCTTGGGTTTCGTCAAGAACATTCATTTTCTTACTACCCCCAAGCGAATGGTCATGTTGAGGCAGTCAATAAGTCCTTAAAGACCATTCTCCAATGTACCATCCAGCAAAGCAAGAGCAATTGGCATATTATGTTATATCCTTCTTTGTGGGCATATCGAACCGCAGTTAAGACTGCCACTGGTTTCTCACCATTTCAGCTAGTACATGGTGTGGAGTCTATTTTACCGATTGAATGCGAAATCCCTTCATTAAAATTAGCCATAGATCTCCTTCCTGATACGTTAGATGTTGAGCAACGTTTGATCCACCTTGAGTAGCTTGACGAGCAACATCGAGATGCCACTGTGGCTATAGATGCCAACAAATGTCGTTTCAATGTTCAATATGATAGGTCTGTCCGTCCCCGACAGTATGCTGAAGGTGACTTGGTCCTCTTGTATGACCAAGCTAAGGAACCCCTGGGGGAAGGCAAGTTTAACCCCATGTGGCACGGTCCTTACATATTGAGGCGTGTCCTTGAGAAAGGAGCCTACGAATTGGAAGACTATGAGGGGAATGCCTTGAAGGATCCTAGAAATGAGCTCTACCTCAAGTGGTATTACGCTTGAGCTTCTAGCTCGAGCTAGTACTTTTGTATACTATTGTATAGTTGCTTCTGTACATAGTTTATATTTCTTTTGGTTTTTCGGATCTGCTGATTCACTTTCGTTTGGTTGACAGATGTCAGTGGAATCTCTTGTGTTCTTAGGATTTGCAGATGGTGCTAGCCGTCATACGCAGTGACTTGCATCTGCTGCGTGGGTTATTTCTTCACCGGACCATCAGATTGTGTCTTCAAGAGGTACATGTCTTAGTCCTACATCCAACAATGTGGCTGAGTATAGTGTTGTAGTTGAGCTACTTCGGGATGCCATTTCGCATGGTATCCAGTCTTTAGAGGTCCGCCTGGATTCACAACTGGTTGTGTCTCAATTGAATGGACAACATCGCATGAGGGATCCTACATTACTATGGAGGTTCTTAAGGGTAAGACTCTTCAAACGTCATTTTGTTTCCATTACATACATTCATGTCCCAAGATGTTTTAATCATGTATCTGATGCATATGCTAACTATGTCCTAGATTGCCATTTGTCACATCAATAAAGAAGCACACAAATAAACATTCATTCACACATTTGCACATACACATATAGTAGAATTGGAGAATCATAGTTTTTTATAAATAACATGTCCAAAAAGGTAGTGTCACAGTACAAAAATGGAGTCCGTAGCTCTCAAAAACATACATAATTGATACAAAATATAGGACTCTGAGATGTCTAAGCCCTAGGAGGAGGCCTAGCTGCCTTGATAGGATGTGTCTGATAATAGTAGTGAACTGCATTGGCTATGCGCCGCAGTAGTCGCACCCAGGTGCCCGATACTCCCACAACATGTCATTGCATCGCCTCTGGCAGATGCTCCACCTCAATCATGGGTACTCTATTGGTCATATGGGTCAGGTTGACCTGTACGGTCTCTAATGTGCGCTCTGCTGCAGCGCTAGCTACCTCTCCACCCGTGCCCCATCGACGATGTCTCGGGAAGCCCTCTAGTCTTCGCGGACCAGCATCTGCGAGAAAACAGTGGAATGACAATATGTGATACTACACCAAAATATTTTTTCATTTTCATATATATAATAAAAAATCCCAAAAAATAAAATATACAAAACATAACAATAGTAACATACCGATGTCTCTGAATGCGGTCCCTGGAGGAAGCGGCATATTGCGATTGCCACGAAAGTCTATCCCGACATATGGGTAGTCGTCAATGGCAATGAACTGCCGATCCCACCAGTGGAAGAACTCATCTGTATATGGTGATGCCTGTCGGCCACCACCCTGTTGCGTAAGTACCTCTGCCCACCGGATCAGGGCTGGGTCACGGAGAGTATGTGGAGGGACTTCAACCCTCTGACTGATCCCTGAAACTCTTTCGAATAAAACGCTGCATAGTATACCGCCATACCCGAAGTTATTTTCCTTCCCATGCATGCACTCCGTTAACTGGGTCTTCATAGACACCAGTAACATTGTGCACTAGTCATATACTATGGGCCTCATGCATTCTGAGGTGTAGAACATCACCGACCTCGAATCCTGGTGTAAAGCTGCTGAACCTGTAATCCTGACGAGAGTGGACACTATGAACTTCATACTCAAGCTGACTATGGCTCCAATGGGTACCTGACTCCCCACCTTTTGGGTGCCGATAAGATAGTATCGCTCTATATAGTCGAGAATGGTGATCCCACCACCTACAGTGCGAGATCGAAGACTGGCCACCTCCCCTCGGTGTGACAACCCTGTAATGAAATATATGTCATCCACCTCTAAGGAGAGTGTTTGACCATCCATGTTGAAGTTTTGAGCGTCTACGTACCAGTAGTCTATCAACCAACGAAGCAATTTGTTTTGGGCCCTTAAACACCCAATGTTCCAGAATTTATAATGGCCACATGTTTGTAGTGCTTGTTGTGCAGGAAAATCTTGGCGGACCATCTCATCCACAACATCATTCTCTCTTTCCCTCCACTCTAGAACCATCCTGGAGGAAACACAAGAAGTTTTTTAGCTTTTAGCATTTAAAAAAACCAACTTCACGGCCGTACCTATGGGCTATTGAGTAGACAGGGGCATCTACCCGCGGTCAACACATGCATTGATTGCGTCTAGAAGGCCCTACCCGTGACCCGCAGAGTTGTAACCCGTGTACAACACCGTGGAGAAGTAGGGATGGCCTCATAAAAATAGTGGACCACTAAAAACTAAAATAAAAGCTATCAAATAAAAGAGGGGGATGAGATGACTAAACTGCTCCAGATGGTTTGCGAAATGGACGCCCACAGCTTCCGAAATCAACAACTGAACTTTGGAGGTGAAAACTAACTAAAACCACTATTTGGGTGAAAATGAAAATGAATTGGTAAATAGTAATTTATTTTTACTATTTATAGTTTTGCAAACTCACTTTTCTATAGTTTTCACCATTTTAAGCTGTTTCGGACTAATATAATGTCTTGGAGTACTATTTTTAATAGATTTTTCCGATGAGAGTTGAATTGTTGACCGTTTTGCGCCCACGGAAGGTATATTTCACACCCATCATATAGGTTAGATGTCATTTTCTCATGCATTATGCATTTGACCTTTGACCATCTGTCATTAACCCTAGGTATGACCCCGCTTTGTAACCGACATGGAGCCTTCACATTGTTATAGAAGTGTCGTTATTTGGTGGTAGAGCTTGTGCGAACATGGGTGCCCTAGTTATAGTCTTTTTATGCCTTTTGGCGTCCATACCGTGGTTCCTCCTTAGGATCGGGAGTCCTTTGTAGTTACGCCATGACTTTGCGATAAAGACTCATACTCTACTTTGTATTATGCTAGCCATCTCCCATAAGGACTCCCCCATTTTTACCAAGTTGTGATTGCATTGCATCATCCTGCTTGCCACTTGAGTCTTGTGCCGGCTCCAGCTTACTCAATTGATAGCCTGGTTCCTGAGCACTTCCCTTGTCGAGCCTTGCAGAGCTTTCATTTTTCTTTCGCAATTTGATGACCTTTTGACCCTGAGGGAACACCCCCCTGAGTGTCCACATCCTGCACATGCTTCCTTGCATTGATCATAGGTATGTTCCATTGCTTGGGGCTAGTCTGCTCGCTATTTGACACTCGTTCCCTCACTTGTTGTACTATAAGCAATTTTATTCTTTTTCAATCTTTTCCAAATATGAAAAATACCAAACAAATCAAATATTCCAACAAGTTGGATGGGAGAATCGTTACTTCTTTTTGTTGGCAACTGTTGTGTCGCCTTTGAATAGAGCATTCATTCCAATCCATTCATCATGAGTTAGGACTATAGTAGGACCTTAGGAGTTGTACTCATTTCTCAGATTTTACTCCACTGATTGGTTAAGCTTCCAGTCATCATGGATCCCTTTGTTGATTCCTCCTGCATTGCACAATGTTATTACTTGAGTCTATGCTGCCTGAGTCTATCCATCTGTTCATGCTCTTGTTCAAAGGAAGTCCTGAAACTAGAGTCGACCACTCCTCAGATCTCTTGACTATTGCATGTCGGCCATCCTTATTGAGTCAGTCCGTCCATCCAAGTTCTTCCAAATCTTTCAGCATAGATGTTACCTCGTGCTGGTTGATGGGGGATGCCTTAATTCCCTCCTTCTAGCAAGTTCATTCCGTCGACTTCAACTCATTTATTCTAGAATTGAGACTTAGAGTCAGTTGAGTACCTTGAGGCTTGCAGTCATTAGTGGTAGGTTCTCCTACCATCGACAGTTTTGGAAATACATCAATGTCCCCTGATCGATGGATTCATCTTAGTGTTCGATCTCAACACATCTATTCACACTTGGATGATTGTACTCTATGCCTTGATTCCCATTTTCATTATTGGTGGGTTATTTCGCGTCTGTTAACGGTATACATCATTGACTGGTAATCAGACGATGTCACATCAGGTTCGACTTCAACACCTTTATTCACTTGATGGGACTTGCACCATAGATGATTTGTGTAGAAGACCCCAGACGTTAGTAGCATTTAGTATGCTGCTCTTGATCATGACTATACTTATGAGATCTTATTTCTCGTACATCAGCAGTTTGTACCTCCTGTATTGCACCAGTGTTTCCTTTCAACAGGAGACCATATATTACTGTATGGGTCATGGCTATGACCAATTATGGCATGTATTCACTATATACTGCCTATCATGGACATTGTATCATATTGTTGTATTGTACCAACATGTATTTAGAGATATTATTGTATTATGATGAGTTAGCTACTCTCTCCATTTGTGTCTCCATCACTCCACTTCTGAGATTTATAATGAATTTTGGCCATCATAGTACCTTCTCTGACCTCACACATTAGGGGGCATCTGTTACAGTGTAATTTTACACCTTGTGAACATCACCATTGATTGGCCTTCAGGATCCATATTATTGACTAATTTTCTGTTACGGAAAAAACTTTCTATGGCTTGGGGTAGACCACAACAGACAGTTGACTACCAAAAAATAACTCAATTTCCAATGCAATGTTATATAAATGACAATGCTAAGACAATGGGAAAAAGACCAACCTTCAACCGGATGTTCGAAGTAGATCCCTGTCGAGCTTTCAACTTCTACACTTGAACATGAAAATTAGTCTCAACAACAAATACAAGCAAGTGCATATAATATGTGAAATATATTAGCATAATCAATAACATGATCCATGATATCATAAGCAAATGTAACCCAATGTAATTTAAACAACATTCACAATATCAATTAGACGAGAAAATGAGTATTTCCATTCATAAATAACAAGAAGTACAATGATATGAACTCTTCCCGAAAACCAATCTAAACCAAGAACTGGGTCTCTCCACTTGTACCTCCACCACCTCAATCCCCCATGCAATGGCAAACTCAAACTATGAAAGGAGTTTGGTAGGTGAACATAAGGATCTCACAACAACAAGGATCAATGAGTGTAGACTCAAGTCACGGAAAAAATCCACTTGAGTTATCTTTCTTTCTCTTTCTCCTCCCTTCCATACAACATAAGATCTCAATATATAGCCTTCCAAAGGTAAGTGAAAGGTCGAATCGAGTTGTTTCGGGGTATATGGAGGGCCAAAGGTCACCCTAAGACCGCTTTTTGGGAGTAAAAAATAATTATTTATTGATTTTTACCATTTTATTTCTTGAGTGAAAGGATCCATTGTATTTGTTGTTGGGACTAATCTGCAGGTTCAAGTGTAGAAGTTGAAAGCTCAACGGGGATCTACTTCGAACATCCGGTTGAAGGTTGGTCTTTTTCCCATTGCCTTAGCATTGTCATTTATATAACATTGCATTGGGAATTGAGTTATTTTCTTGTAGTCAATTGTCTGTTGTGGTCTACCCCAAGCCATAGGAAGTTTTCTCCGTAACAGATGGAAAGAAAAATACCCTTCTAGTAGATTCAACCACTTGTCTACAACATCTGCGTCTATATGACCTTCAAATATAGAAATATCGAAGTTGATTTGTACCTTGAAGGGGGCAGCACTTCCGCTCGAGGAAGACATTTCGCCTGTTGCTAGCTATTGAAGGATTTGCACGAAACTATCCATCATCTCGTTCCTCTGTTGCATGAGAGCTTCTTCAAGCAACATTTTGAAAGGATATCCTATCCTGTCATCTTTCTTTTCTCTTGCCATGAGAGGTCGCTTGGGTGTGCGAGAGCTTTTGTCCTCAAGAGAAACAAGCTCAAGACCCAATTATTTGTACCTTGACCTCGTTGGGGACATGCATTAAGACTACAAGGAGCAGACCGCTCTGATACCACTGATCCGGATTTTATGAGCAGAACAAAATTAATACAGATTATTAAAAATTCTTAACACAAAATAACAAAGATATAGTAAAACTGGTTTTCTATTCAATAAGGAAATAAGTTGAAACTATAAAATGCAGCGGAAAACAAGCTTGTTGGAATGGTGGCGGCTTATCTCTGAGAAGAGATGTGATGGATGCGCTCATTCACCATAAGATCATTACAATGAGGCTCTGAAGGCCTTTTTACAATACCCAAAATCCAAAACCCTAACCCCGGAAGATGAAAAGCCAACAATTTTGTGGACCCCATTTTGGGTAGTTTGGTGTATCAACTTCTCGGGGGCGTAACGTTGGCATACGATCTCTGTTTGGGGTGCACAATAGCTCGTTGGAAAGATCTATCCGATAACTACAACTATTGGGACAAATTTGATGATCAATTTTTTTGGTTGAATATACCCCAAAATAACATCGTTTAGGGCCTAAAAACGACTCTCGATGTTCAGGACCTGAAAAACTGCTAAAAATAGTAAATTACCAAAATTGCCATAAAGTTGTTTTGAGCTAGTTTGAAAAGGTGGGTCGCCACTGATATCCACCTGAATAACATAATGAAACATTCAAATTAATTGTAGATGCCATTATTGAAATTAATTGCATAGCATTTATGAAGAAATTTAACACAAATAGGCAACATTTATCCAAAGTAGTAACATCATCATATATTTAATTTTCCATGAAAATATCATCGACAACTTCCAATATAGATAAATTTACAATATAATAACGATAACATCACCATTATCTTCCATCAAAAGAAGTGAAATTATAAAACATCATCACATCAATAACTTATCATACAGATCATCATATTAAGGTTAAAAGAACAAGTGAACGATATATATAGTGAAAATACCAATATCACAAGAAATATATTTTTTATATCCATATATAGAAATTCCAAAATGATCAAGGGTAATCAAAGTTTATATGTCAACATAAATCCACCATAAAAATCAAAATGACCCAGAATTTAATATGAACTTGGATCATCACAAAATAACAATATGTGTCTAGTAGCATCGAGAAAGCAATAAATATCCACAATCTCAATAGTAGCATAAATGGCTATCATCATCATCACCACCACCACCACCACCACCACCATCATCCTCATCTATCCCAACATCATATTCATTATCATTTTCATTTGATCCATTTGCATCATTATCAACAATATGTTTCTCAGGTACATTGGTGACAACATAATCTAGATCATCTGAGTCATCTTCACCATTTTTCTGCAAACAACAAGAAATAATCAATTTAAAAGATTAGTATTAATTTCATTCATAATGCATATTTTGTGTTATATTGCAAATATTAGTGTGATAATTTATGCATTCTCACGAGTTTTCCAACCATGAATATAAACATCATCTCATCAACATATAGTAACCACACATATAAAGTGTATCCACAACCGTGCACACACTCACACATACACACACATGTGCACCATAAATTTTCATATCACAACATAACAAGACATATAGGCAAGGAAAATAAGACATCCCAATGATTATATATAAAGTGAAGAAAAAAATTTCATGAATTGTTTACATTTTAATCTAAAAGTAAATTTAATATAACATGCTTGATAATATCCCCTCATAAACATGGCTAAAAGAATATTATCACAAATATAGTTTTTAACATATTAATCATATCATTGGTATAATAATCGCAAATCTTACAAAGATTTTTTGGATTCATGTTATCCAAGTATAGGAGGCAACGAAACTAAATTTCGTTACTTGGATTAGTTTTTATGCCCCCGGTTGAATTTTCGCCTGGTATCCCTGAATGACCTTGGGAAGAGAGTTGAAATTTGCAATAAATTGAAAAATGAGGCTTAGATGGGAAAATCGTTAGTTTCAATGGATTCTTGACATCCAAACACCTCTAGGGACACCCCTCTCTGGTGACTTCATGGACCAAACATTATTTATTTTGATCATTTTCTACACTAGGGTTTTGATCAAAGATGTGTAGTGCAACTTTTGCATGATGGGATAAGATGTTCGAAATGTGCCAAGTAAGTGCATGGACATCGTGGTCCTCTCGCCATTTCCCAAATACACCTGCAAGATGTAACATAACTCAATTCCATTGCTCGGTTTGGTTTCTATGCTACCGGTTGAAATTTGTCTTGTTTCCCTGAATGACCATGGGAATCAAGATGAAACTCACAATAACTCGAAAACCATGGCTTCGATGGAAAAAAATTCGATTTTGTTGGATTCCTGACTTCTAGGTATCTCTAGGGACATCCTTGTCATGTGGCTTCATGGACCAAAAGTTGTCTATTTTGATGGTTTTCTAAACTAGGGTTTTGTTAAGTGATGTGCAATGCAATTTCTGCACGATATGATAATATTTTGAAAAATGTGTCAAGTGAGTGCGTGGGCATCAAAGTCATCTTTTCCTTTCCCAAACACACTTGCAGGAGGCAACGAAACTTAATTTATTTGTTTGGTTTGGTTTTTATGCCCCCGGTTGAAATTTGTTTGGTGTCCCTAAATTGCCTTGGGAAGCGAGACGAGACTCGCAATAACTCGAAAATTATGGAACTGATGGACAAACTGTCAATTCCGTTGGATTTGTGACATCCGAGTAGCACTAGGGATACCCATTCCCTATGGATTCATGGACCAAAAGTTGTAAATTTTGATGGTTTTCTAAACTAGGGTTTTGCTAAGTGACGTGCAATGCAATTTATACATGATAGGCTAAGATTTTGAAAAGTGTACCGAATGAGTGTGTGGGAATCGCATTCATCTTGTCCTTTCCCAAAAACACTTGCAGGAGGCAACGAAACTCAATTTCATTGATCGGTTTGGTTTTTATACCCCCGGTTGCAATTTCCCTGCTGTCCTTGAATGGTCTTGGGAAGCGAGATGAAACTCACAATAAATGGAAAAGCATGGCTCTGATGGAAAAACTATCAGTTCCAATGGATTCGTGCCATCCAAATACCACCAGGGACACCCCTGTTCGGTGGCTTCATGGATCAAAAGTTGTCTATTTTGACGGTTTTCTAAAATAGTGTTTTGCTTAGTGACATGCAATGCAATATATGCACCATAGGCTAAAATTTTGAAAAATGTATTGAGTGAGTGTTTGGTCATAACAGTCATATCATCCTTTCCCAAAAAGAACTGTAGGAGGAAAGGAAACTAAATTTCATTGCTCGGTTTGGTTTTTATACCCCTGGTTGAAATTTCCCCGAATGGCCTTAGGAAGCGAGATGAAACTTGTAATAACTCGAAAATCGTTGCTCCAATGGACAAATCATCAGTTCCGTTGGATTCATGACATCTGAGTACCACTAGGGACACCCATGTCTGGTGGCTTCATGGAACTAAAGTTGTCTATTTTGATGGTTTTCTAAACTAGGGTTTTGTTAAGTGACGTGTAGTGTAATGTCTACATGATAGGATAAGATTTTGCAAAATGTGTCGAGCGAGTGCATGGGAATAATAGTCATCTCTAACTTTTAGAAACACACATGTAGGAGGAAACATAACTCAATTTCGTTGCTCGGTTTGGTTTTTATGCCACCGATTGAAATTTTCCTAGCATCCCTGAATGGCCTTGGGAAGCGAGATGAAAATATCCATAACTTGAAAACTGTGGCTCCAATGGACAAATCGTTGATTCCAATGGATTCGGGACATATGATTACCACTAGGGACATCCCTTCTAGGTGGCTTCATGGACCGAAACTTGTATATTTTGATAGTTTTCTAAACTAGGGTTTTGTTAAGTGATGTGCAGTGCAATTTATGCACGATAGGCTAATATTTTGGAAAATGTATCGAGCAAGTGCATGGGAATCGAAGTCATATCACCCTTTCCCGAACACAATTATAGGATCCAATGGAACTCAATTTCGTTGCTCGGTTTGGTTTTTATGCCCCCAATTGAAATTTTCCCGATGTCCTTGAATGACCTTGGGAAGCTAGATGAAACTCGTCATAACTCGAAAAACGAGGCTTCAATAGAAAAATCATCAGCTTTGTTGAATTCGTGACACCCAAGTACCGCTAGGGACACCCCTATCCAATGGCTCCATTGACCAAACGTTTTCTATTTTTTATCGTTTTCGAAGCTAGGGTCTTGCTCGGTGACGTGCATTACAATTTTTCCACTATAGTCTAAGATTTTGAAAATTGTGGGGAGAAAGTGCATGGGAATCACAGTCATCTTTCCCTTTCCTAAACACACTTGCAGGAGGCCACAAAACTCAATTTTGTTGCTCGGATTGGGTCTTATGCCCCTAGTTGAAATTTGTATGGTCTTCCTGAATGGCCTTGGGAAGCGAGATGAAACTCGCCATAACTAAAAAATAGAGGCTCCAATGGACAAACCGTCAGTTTCATTGGATTCGTGACATCCGAATATAACTAGGAACACCCCTATCCAATGGCTTCATTGAATAAACGCCATCTATTTTGACAGTTTTCTAAAATAGAGTTTTGCATAGTGATATGTAGTGCAATTTTTGCACCATAGGATAAGATTTTGAAAATTGTGGGGAGTGACTCTGTGGGAATCGTGGTCATATATTTCTTACCCAAAAACACCTGCAGGAGGCAACAGAACTCAATTTCATTGCTCGATTTGTTTTTTATGCCCTTGTTCGAAATTTGCATGGTGTCCCTGAATAGCCTTGGGAAGCGAGATGAAACTCTCCATAACTCAAAAAGCGTGACTCCGGTGGAAAAACCAACAGTTCCGTTGGAATAGTGAAATATGAGTACGACTATGGATACCCCTATGTGGTGGATTCATGGACTGAAAGTTGTCTAGTTTGATGGTTATCTAAACTAGGGTTTTTCTAAGTGACGTGCAATGCAATTTCTACACGATATGCTAAGATTTTGAAAAAAATGCCGAGTGAGTGCGTGAGCATCGTAGTCATCTCATCCTTTCCAAAATACACTTGCACAAGGCAATAGAACTCAATTTCGTTGCTCGGTTTTATTTGTATGCCCCCGGTTCAAATTTGTTTGGTGTCCCTGAATAGCCTTGGGAAGTGAGATGAAACTCGCAATAAATTGAAAACTATGGCTCCGATGGACAAACCGTCAATTCTGTTGGATTTGTGACATCTGAGTACCTTTTAAAAAAGGGACACCCCTTCCCGATGGCTTCGTGGACCGAAAGTTGTATATTTTGATGGTTTTCTAAACTAGGGTTTTTCTAAGTGATGTGCAATGCAATTTCTGCACGATAGGCTAAGATTTTGAAAAATGTATCGAGTGAGTGTGTGGGGATCGCAGTCATCTCGTCCTTGCCCAAACACACTTGCAAGAGGCAATGAAACTCAATTTCGTTGCTCGTTTTGGTTTTTATACCCCCTATTGCAATTTTCTCGGTGTCCCTCAATGGCCTTGGGAAGCGATACGAAACTCGCAATAAATCGAAAACCATAGCTCTGATGGAAAAACCGCTAGTTCCATTGGATTCGTGAAATCCGAATACCACCAGGGACACCCTTGTCCAATGACTTCATGGACCTAAAGTTGTCTATTTTGATGGTTTTCTAAAATAGTGTTTTGCTTAGTGACATGCAGTGCAATATATGCACCTTAGGCTAAAATTTTGAAAAATGTACCAAGTGAGTGTGTGGGCATCGCAGTCATCTCGTCCTTTCCCAAACACACCTGGAGGAGGCCATGAAACTAAATTTCATTTCTCGGTTTGGTTTTTATGCCCCCGGTTGAAATTTGTTTGGTGTCCCTGGATGGCCCTAGGAAGCGAGATGAAACTCGCAATAACTCGACAATTGTGGCTTTGATGGACAAAAAGTCAATTCCGTTGGATTCGTGACATCTGAATACCGCTAGGGATACCCCTACTCGGTGGGTTCATGGACCAAAAGTTGTATATTTTGATGGTTTTCTAAACTAGGGTTTTGCTAAGTGACTTGAAATGCAATTTCTGCACGATAGGCTAAGATTTTGAAAAATGTATTGAGTGAGTGTAGGGCCATCACAGTCATATCATCCTTTCCCAAACACACTTGCAGGAGGCAACAAAACTCAATTTCGTTGCTCGATTTGGTTTTTATACCCTCGGTTGCAATTTGCTCAGTGTCCCTAAATGGCCTTGGGAAGCGAGATGAAACTCACAATAAATCAAAAACCATGGCTCTGATGGATAAACCATCAGTTCCATTGGGTTCGTGACATCCGAATACCACTAGGGACACCCCTTTCTGGTGGCTTCATGGACCGAAAGTTGTCTATTTTGATGGTTTTCTAAAATATTGTTTTGCTTAGTGACATGTAGTGCAATATCTGCACCATAGGCTAAAATTTTGAAAAATGTACCGAGTGAGTGTGTGGGAATTGCAGTCATCTATTATTTTCCCAAAAACACCTAGAGGAGGCAACAAAACTAAATTTTATTGCTCGGTTTGGTTTTTATGCTCCCGGTTGAAATTTTCCTGGTGTCCCTGAATGGCCTTGGGAAGCGAGATGAAACTCGCAATAACTCGAAAACCGTTGCTCCAATGGAAAAATCGTCAGTTCCGTTGGATTCGTGACATCCGAGTACCACGAGGGATACCTCTTTCCGATGGATTCATGGAATTAAAGTTGTTTATTTTGACGGTTTTCTAAACTAGGGTTTTGGTAAGTGACGTGTAGTGCAATTTATGCACCATAGGCTAAGATTTTGAAAAATGTGTTAAGCAAGTGCATGGGCATCGTAGTTGCATGGGCATCGTAGTCATCCCGCCCTTTCCCAAACACACATGCAGGAGGAAACATAACTCAATTTCATTGCTCGGTTTGGTTTTTATGCCACCCATTGAAATTTGTCTAGTGTCCCTGAATGGCCTTGGGAAGCGAGATGAAACTCTCCATAACTAGAAAACCGTGGCTTCGATGGACAAACCGTCGATTCCATTGGCTTTGTGATATCCCTCTATCTCACCAAATATTGGAATTCACATCAGTGAACAATTACAGATATTGAATCTCACATGTTCTAACAATGGGATTTTCCAAATTCTCAACATCCATATTTGGAAATTCCACTAGAGGACATAGTTTCACTGCCAATTATTCCTTAATTAAATTTGAAGTAATAATTCTCCCAACTGTACACTTGCTACAGTTGGCTGACATAACAAATTCATCTCAATACCATCGATATTGGGTGTTGATTCCCAGAAAATCCTTGCATCGACAGTAGGGATTCTCCCCAATGAATAATCCCAATTAGATCATTCACTGTTTGGTATGGGAAATCCGTTCGGTTAACGGTCCGGCTACTGTAGGTATGTTTGTTTAAATTATGTACCAGCTGTGGCCCAACCCATCGTTTATATTTTATGTTTAAAGTATTATTATGCAAGTGATTCTAATCTAACTAATGCATTTAACCTATAATTGACAGGCAGAATCCTCACACATGATGCATAGGTTCTTACCTCCCGTCTTATCACTCCTACCTTATCAATTAGCTAATCCTACTCTAAAGTACTAAATAATCTATCCTTGCAAGGAGCAGGCTTAAATAAGAGTAATAATATGAGAATGCTTATACAAATCTAACAGATATATATTAAGATAATGTATGCACACTCACCTACAAAAATAACTTTGCTCACAATTAAATCAATTTATTACTCTAATATCACATAGACATTTGCATAGATAAGCAAAATCATTCATCACCATTGAAATAATTCAACAAAGTTAGAAATATCTCACAGCATGAGCATGAACAGAAGAAGAAATAATTCTGATCTATTAGTTATAGCATTCCACGCAAAAAGTATGTGCAAGCTTTTTCCAGCAAATAGGTCCTTCTGATTAGTAGAAAAATAATTCTCTTACAAAATGTATCCAATCTCTATTTCACCAGCAAAAGTCCCTTCTCTAGTACCCTTACCCCTTTATTTATATTATAATATAATTTTTCTTTACATGACTACTCACTTCACCTACCCCTGACCTTTGGGTTGCCACAATTTGTCTTTTGTGTTTGCACATCAAAAAATAGACAATTAATTACAAATTAAATTAAATTTTTGGTGGGACCTCCAGGATGGAAATATAATTGTCCTACAAGTCTGTTTCTTGAAATATTATATTACAATGTAAGGGTTCTTATAAATTTAAAGAAATCTCATGAGTGGATAATTGTTTTCCCGCATTTATTAGTCCCCTAGTAGTCATTCTATAATTTTCTTCCAAAACATAAGAATTTATAGATGCGTGTCCTATGTGCTGTTGGAGGTCTTCTTCATTTAGTACATCCATCTTCCTTTTGTACTCCAAATCTTCCTTTAGGAAACTTTTCAATTCTTTTATGCGTTGGTCATGGATGGGTAACTCGAACATATCCTGGGAAATTGGTATATGGCATCTCTCATGCACTTGACAAATATTCGTGTAAATCTCTTTACACTTTGTGATAAATTTCAGCACGTCTGCTTGTATTTTTATGGCTGCTTTTCTGCAACTATCCAAAAGAGCTATATCAAGCTTGAGCTCTGCATCTTATTTGTTTGGAAAATGATTTGAAAAATATGGATGTTCTCTTTTCCAGTCGATCATTTTTTATTTTTATTTTGGGAAAAGTAGTGTTCAATTTCTGTTTGACAGTGAAGGCACTTGTAGAAATCTCCTTCAACCTGTATAACATCTTCTGCATTTTATAAACCTCTCCAGCCAACAATTCCTGCGAATGAAATATATGTTCTTGTATCTTGCAAGCCTGCTCGTGGAATGCGGTCATATCTAGCTTCTGATTTTGAGTCATGTCTACCTATTCCAAGAGAGATTCCTTATCTCTAACAAACTCACTCACCTGAGACTGCAAAGCTTCCTTTTCAATTATCATCTCGTCTATGTGTGATTGTAAGGATTCCTTTTCACTGATTAAAGCTCCCACTTGTTGGTTTGACCTTATTTCCTTTACCTCCAACTCATTGATGCGAGAGTTGAAGTCGCTTCGATCGCCTTCCATAATGACAAGTTGTACATTCAAAACATCCTTTCCATTTTGTAAGTTCTGGTAGTCCAACAGTAAATTATTCTTTTCATCTATTACTCCATCCTGTTTCTTCTTTAACTTAGTCCCTTCATCTCTCGCTTTTACTAAATTATCCTTCAACTTCAACAATTTTCCTTTGTTACGTTCCAGGTCATTCATCATTTTATCAACATTGTTGGCATTTTCTTAAGCGGTTTCTATGTTGAATGATGCAGTGAACTTGGGATCCTTATGGGTGCTTCCATTATGGTGCTTTCCTGAATAGTCACCACATCTGGTTGTGGGCCCATTTTCAACCTTTTCTCTATCCTCCTTGAAATTGTCTTCCTTTTGGGGTCAAGCAGATTATTGTATCCATTTTTGCTGGTGAATGTTGCTTTGGATAAGTAAAAGAAGTGATCCCAAGCTCAAAAAATGGAAGGTGGCCTCCCATAAGTGGAATTCTGGAGATGTTGGGGAGATCTAGCATTTCCTTACTGAGCCTCTCTCGTTTTACTTCTTCCTCTTTCTTCTTCCATTCTTCTTCCCTCCTTTTTCTTGCTCCTTCTTCCCTTTTCTGTCTTTCTGCTTCTTCTGCTCGTATTCTTTCGGCTTCCCCTGCTGCCACAACTTCTTCTCTAGACTTCTGTAATTTTGCTTCTTTAGCAGTATCCATAGTATGACTGGAACCTACACCACTTTTTCGGCTAAATCGTTTATTCAAATCTGTCATGTTATTTTCCCTCCGATATACTTCCTCATCCTTAAGGAAGTGATCCGTGTATTCAAAGTGAATTTTGCATGACGCAAAATGTTGAGCAGCCTTATGTAGTTTATCATTTATGACAAAAATATTCTCTCCAAAACAAAATGCTTATAAGTCTTTTACAAAAACCTCTGCTCCTTTCACCTTAGGGAATTTATACACCCCAATGAAAAAGGGAAGTGGTGGATAGGAATCCTTCATATGTTCATTTAAAAAAATTTCTACTCCATTGATGAAGAATTGTCTTACCGCCTCTTTGTGTACCACATAATCTGTTGCGTACCTTGGCACTAGTGATGGAGCTTTGGTGCCCCCATACATTCTGATATACGTGCCTTCCGGGGTAAAATAGAAATCTCCATATTCACAGATGATGACCATCGCGTTGTTCGACAAGAAATGGGGTTCTTCATTAAATATTAGCCAATACAAAGGAATTATGAATTCCTCATAGATAAGCTTGTAGAAGCTTGCATACTTGTGTGCCCATATTATTTGGTAAGATACATATAGTGGGGTCTCAGCCGGGATCCAATAGAATCCCAACTTGTGGAATTGGTGTGTAATCAATATGTAGTCAATAAGGTAGGAAGACTTGTAGAACTCAACTTTCTTCTGGGTCATCCCTCCTTGGGTTGTTGATATCATTGATGCCATACTCTCTGAGATAATGTCCTCCCAATTGAATAAGGTACCATGGGAGGCGATATGACACATGAGGGGAACCCAACTGAGCTTATAGATGTTCTCGTTTGCCCCGTCGAATATTCTGCTCAACATTAAACATAAGATTCTGAATGGTGTTTTCAAATTCTGGGAATCATATTCCCCACTTGCCTTTTTCCTCAGCTTCTTTCTAGGAATCAACATTTTCTTAGCGTACTCAAAGTGATCTATGTTGACTCCCCTTATCCAGTCATCTATCATCATAAATTTAGGAGAGGGGAACTTGTATGATGCACTAATATGACCGGGTTGAAATGAAGCAAATCCTTCTCCATTCGCCCCAGCTATGATCCTTGTGCTGATATCCACATGAGGTAAAATCCAACCAATAAATTCTGAACATGGGAAAATCTCTGTTCGGGTGGAAAATTTATGGAGACCGGACCTTTTAATATTTCGATACACCATCATCTCTTCAATGGTGTTCCAATGGTCTCTCTCTTCTCCAAGATGCTTCAAGGGTGGGCCAAAAGCTCACTCTAAATTAGGATCTCAAGCTCAAATGGAGGCTAGGGCTCTCAAGAGTGATTTTGACAGCATAAGGATAGGCAAGAACAGGGATGAATAATGGGGAGCCTCTATCACCTTCTTATAGATTTTGGGTGATGGAGTATTAAACCATGGTTTTGGAAAACCAATGGTATTGGTAAATGGTTTAGGGTTTCTTTTCCTCTTTTTCTCTCTTTTTTCCTTTTTTGAATTTTATTCCCTTTTGATTGATTTTTGGGAATTTTGGGCCATTTTTTAGGGTATTTTGGTATTTTGAGGAAATTTAATTGTTTTGAGGAGAAAAAGATTGATTTTGGCCTTTTTGGTGACCATTTGAAGGTTTTTTGAGGCTTTAGAGGCTAAAATGGTAGGAAAAGTGGACAAATGGGTCATGTGACTATGGAGATGAGCTAGTGAGGGGTGTTAACAGATTGCCCTCTAATGTGTGAGGGAAGGATCTCATCGTATGGTCGATATACATCATAGTTTCTTTGTCTTTTTCCTGGGGTTTGGAGGAGAGAAGAGACTGATTGGAGACTGGAACAACGGTTCCATACAAACTGCAAAAACTGAAAAATACATGGCCTCAATAATGAATGAGGAATAATCTCAATACATGGATGAGGCAGGCATACCCATGCTCGTATCAAGACATATAAATAACAATGAGGCCCAAAAAAGGGGACCTGAACATTACATGGAGAACTTCTATGTACATTATAATGGTCCAGAGGGGACATACTCATGTTCAATACCATCATTGATCTGAAGAACTCATACACTGGAAAAAAGCAACAGTCATTCTGAATGTGATGTCAGGACTGATGAAATGCTGGATTTGAATTTGTGTACTCTAAGAAGTATACAACTAAGGTACTTCCGAATACTGTCGCCAAGCGCAGCCCGGATATCCACGAACATATAACTGTTTGTTCCTAAAGTAGGCTCACCAATGTGCTAGAGTCAGGTGACATCCGAGGTCTTCGTTTAATAACTGAAAGGACCAGTACCCTGCACGGATCTCAACGATGCGATCAAGTTGTTGACGTCTAGCATGTGAGAAACAATCATTTGGAGAGGCACTACGGACGCCTTTCAAAATGATCCATAGGCACTCACCACTGATGGTGATGAGTCCAAGGCACAGGGACCTATGGGTCTATCATCTGGAATAGATTTCCTAGCGTCGACAGAGGGAGACCTACAACTACCAAGGCAATGATGCTTCCTTGATAGGAGTGCGAGGTGTACAACCAAAAGGTGATAGTACTGAAGGTGGGACTGACATTTTGTGGGGATGGGGAACAACTGAGGTTGCAGAGTGGGGGACTCAAACTTCCTTTGTTTAGAGCATGATGACATGGATGACCTGGAAGCATATGAAACTAAATTTGGGTACGGGGACCATAGATTAAGAGACCAGGGGTAAGGATTGTAGTGGGAAAGACTTAGGGGGACAAATTGATGGATCATATCGGGAAAATATCAAGGTGACATATCGCAGAATACTCTGAATGAAGGAGACCAAACTATGGAAGTTGCCATAATAGTGTGATTATATATGCTTTCTTGTGGCACCGAGAGGCACCGTTGGGGCCTTCTTCATGGTTTAAGGAGCTCAAAGAAGGGATAAAAAGTGTGCTCAACAATGGTACTGTCATGTGGATTTGTATGAGCCCATGACGGTTCATGCTCGTAAGTGCTTTCAATTTTAAGGAGTCTGAAAGCGATAAGGAGACTTTGAAATGGTGGAGACGTACCGTCGTGTGGATTTATACGAGCCTAGGACAGTGATTGCTCATGGTTGATTTCAATTTTAGAGAGTCTGAAAGCAGTAAGCACACTCCAAGGGGGTTCTTTTTCGTGTGTTAGTCTCCAAGGCCCGAAAAAGCATAAAAGGATGCAATGAAGAACTCTTCTAGCCGATGTGACTAGAGTATTCATTTTTCGTAATTAGTCTACAAGGTCTGGAAAAGGGGTAAACTTTATACCAGGTAGACTCCCTTTCAGATAATTTTAGCGATAATGAAAGGAAGCAAGATTGCTCGGCGATCTTTTCATTTTTTTAGGAGTCAGAAAAGAGCTTAACAGAAACTCCCTAAGTGCCTTTTTCGTAAAGGAATTGCTCGGCCCGAAAAAAGGGATAAAATTATACCGAAAAAAAGTAATGGTGAGGTAGGGAGGAAGTGTTAAATCAAGGGGCAAGTATGGGGACAAAGAATAGTGGTAGGGGGAACACTGATGGGGCCTCCTTGCGGGTTGATGAATTGTATCAAAACAACACCATAATTGCAGTATCGATGGAGCGAAGGGCTCATGTATAAGATGTGATGCATGAATTGGTAAAATATGACAGTGACCGATGTGGCACATAGATCGAGGTGGTAAGGTGTAGGGATGCATTGTCAAAAAGGTTTTGGTGAGTGCGAGAAATGATCTCAAGCATCATCACAAGCTTGAAAAACTGAATCCGGCGACATAAAGAATATCAAAAAACTAAAAACAACCGATGTGGCACGCAAATCAAGACGACGACGCGCGCATAAAAATGCCCAAAAAATACGATGATGAGAGAGAGAAATGATCTCAAGCATCATCTCGAGTGCGAAAAACTGAATCCGACGATATAAAATTCGTTAAAAACGGACAAAGGCCAATGTGGCACACAAACCGAGGCAACGAGGGGTGCATAAAAAATGCCCAAAAAAATGTGGCGGTGAGAGCGAGAAATGATCTCAAGCATCATCACGAGCACGGAAAATTGAATTCGGTGATATAAAAAATGTCGAAAACGGACAACGAATGATGTGGCATGCAACCGAGGCAACAACGGGCATGTGAAAAAATGCCCAAAACATATGGTGGTGAGAGTGAGAAATGATCTCAAGCATCATCACGAGCGTGGAAAACTGAATCCAACGATATAAAAATCATAAAAAATGGACAACGGCCAATGTGGCATGCAAACCGAGGCAACAACGGGCATGTGAAAAATGCCCGAAAAAAGAGGCTGGTGAAATCGAGAAACCGACTCGACCACCGCGAAGCTCTTGATGCGCTTAATCCAATGGTATCAACGGTTTGGAAAACAGACTTCGTATGACTCCAGAATGGTTGAATGAAAATGGGTCAAATGTCTATAAATAGTAAGTGGACCCATAGTGACACGTGTCATTTGCACTGTTGAGTTTGACAGGAGATTTGAGTGAGCCAGAGATGTTTTGTCATTTGTGGGAGAACCGACCAGGTGGATTTCCATTCTGCGAGTTGCAGGTAACTCTATTATCCCTTAGCTTTAATTTTATTTATTTTCGAGGAGAAATTGGGTCCTCAGGGGCAGTGTACCGGTCACGTGGGGTGACCTAGGTGGTATATTGCGGGTTCGGAGGTCGTTTGTGCACTCCGGATCATGACTGTGGCCTCTACAGCTGTGATCTCGGATCGCAACTGTGGCTCCCATAGCTGCGATCGAGATCGCAACTGTGGCTCCCACAGCCGTCATTGGGATCGCAACTGTGGCTCCCACAGTCGTGATCTTGGATTGCAGTTGTGGCCCCCACAGTCGCGATCTCGGATCGCAACTATGGCTCTCACAGCCGTGATCTGGGAACGCAGTTGCGGGCCCCACAACCGCGAGTTGGAGTGTGATTTTGGGCCTCATAGGTACTTAATTATTTGATGTGGTTTTTTATCATATTTCATTGTGTGTTTGGCAGGATGCCGAGGGCATCATGGAGGGAGCACGAGATACCAGAGGACTTGATGAGGATCATCCATCGGGATCATCGTGTTCAGGCGACTTTGGAACTGGACGGGTTGCTGAAGTTTGCACAGTTTCCCCTCATGCATTCAACATCTTTTTTTCTGAACAAGGTGATTGGGTTCTGGGACCCGAACATTCTGGCGTTCATGGTCTAGGGTGAGAGATTGGATCTCACCTTAGCAGATGTTTACTTCTTGACCGGATTGCCCCGTTTGGGTTTGATGGTAGACACTCAATCGAGGAGGTCAGGGGATGGGGAGATGGAGGATCTGCTGTAGAGGTATTGTGTTCCAGGTGCTCATGTGCATCGGAATGCACTGTTAGTCAGTGATTTGCGGGATCCGTCGACTCGAGTGGTCGCGGCATGTGTGTTGCGAGTATTGGGATCACAAGCACCAAACCATGTGTCAGAAGGGTAGATGCAGTTGATTGAGCGAGTACTAGTAGGGACTTATTATGCATGGGGGCAGATGTTCCTTCCTTGCGTTCAATGCGAGTTGAGCAAGGTGAGGCAGATTGGAGGGGAGTTCATTTATGCTTCCTTTTTTTTTGTTTCTTCTTTGAGCGGGTGCCTTCGCTATGGCCTCGCATTCCTGTCCGAGATGTAGCAGTGATGGATCCGCGGATGGCGCGGTGGGGGGAGATGATGCACTACCGTGGCGGCGAGGATGTTGGCCAGTATTTTACAGCAAAGACTTTCAGGTAGTGGTTGCAGGTGTCGGTTTTGTTTGATGACTATCCATACCGGGCGATGGACTACCAGAGGGACCTTGAGCTGCCGCAGATTCCTAGACAAGCCTGGGGGCCAGATGGTACGTGTGTGTTTTTGTTTCTTCTTAGCATATGATATTGTATTTTATGCTTGCCAGTTTATGATGATAGCTAGAGATGTTAGATGATGTTGACCTCTTTTTGTTGGTTATTGCAGATGTGGGATCGCAACCACTAGAGGGGCATCGGGACCGGAGGGGTCGTATGGTGATTGCAGCCCCACCTACCCCACCTGCTCAAGGGGCCGTACAAAGAAGGGAGGATGATGTGGACCTGGAGGCCTTACGGGCTAGTTTTGATCGATTATTGGGTGAGGTAGCAGATGAGGGTTGGCGGGACTTAGACCCGAAGATATTGGATTTGTGTTACGATGCTCCACGAGAGTGGAGATCGATCTTGAGACGGGTTGTTGTATTGGAAGCAGAGAGGAGGGATCGAGACCTGTTGGACATTCCTGAGGATGATGATGAGGATCTGGAGGAGGAGGACACAAAGGAGTAGCAAGGAGAGGATAGGTTGGCCACAGAGGCAAGTGATGATGAGGAAACCGACTGAGGAGAGCACTCTGACTAGACTGTTCGTGATCTGCCCCCAAATGCTGATGAGCATATGGGGATATTTTTTGTATATACACTTGATGTATTTTTGTATAGCTGGGTGCTTAGGGAACTTATGAATTTTTATGACTATATGATATATATTTATGCACATGGATGTATTTCTTGATGATATAGTCGCTTATGCACATGGATGCACATTTTGTCGTTGTTTTGTGTTTTGTTGCATGTGGATGCAATTATTATGTTTCTTGTATGCCCATGGAGGCATTTTTTATGTAAATGATATGCACATGGATGCAGTGTTATGATGGATTCTTTTTGTTGTTTCTTTGGTCTTAGATGCGTATATGGTGTTATGATATTGCATGGTTATTGTCCTACATGTTTTGGTTGATGTGCCAATCTAGGATGTTGTTAGTCATTTGGTCTGCGACACTGTTTTGATTTCTTGGGACATGAGTGAATGTAATGGATTCGAATTGTCTAATCATTTGTTTAGTGCGCAAGAACTTTATAAAGAGGCAGGGATCACGTACCTGGTAACAATTGTTGAGTTGGGAAACAAGAAGCTGGGAGTCTAGGAATACACGAAGGTAACTTATACCCATCTAGAGGGCAGTAGTCAAGAGACCGGTCACGGCATCGTACTCAGCTTGGTTATTTGTACCAACACCTATGCACACTCCATCGAGGTGGATCAACTCATGTGAGGGGGAATAGATTACCCAAGCTACGGAGGTGAGATTTGGAGACCACCGACTTGCACCGTCGGCAAAGCCAACATAGTAAAGTGGAACAGGATCGATCTGTAGTCATGTAGGAAAAACAAAATGTAAGGTTTTTGGAATATGAAAGTGAAAAAAGAATCAAAGTTGTACAACATGGACTGTGGTGTCCAAAAGGCGTTATGGGTAAAAGCGTTTAAGGTACAACCCATTGCGGGGGTTGCGCAGGGGGTTACCTTTTGAATCGGTCAGACTGTATGCCCCATGTCCAATGCAAGTGTGTATAATATATGGGCCTTGCCACATGGATTCAAACTTTCCTTTACCTACTTTATCATGGGTTTGGTCGTAAATGAGTACAAGGTCTCCTTCACGGAATACTCGTGGGTGAACGTGTTTATCGTAGCCGGCTTTGGAGCGGCTCTTTGCGGCTTCAATGGTTTGAAGGGTTGCACGGTGATCTTCATCATCTTTCTCCAACAGGATTAAGCGTTGTTCAAGTGGTGATGTGTCTAGAAGAAGTTCAATAGCGATGTGCAATGCGAGGATCTAACTCTCGATGGGGAGCACAGATTCTACATCGTGGACTAAATGAAAAGGGGTAAAACCAGTGGTGATCTTAGTGGATGTGCGGTAAGCCCATAGTGTTTGAAAAAGCATATGATTCCAATTGGACTTATGCCAGTCGACGGTGCGTTGAAGGATGGTCTTCAAAATTTTGTTAATGGCCTCGACTTGCGGTTCCCTTGGGGGTAGTAGGGGGAGGTGTATTGATGTTTGAATTTGGGGAGGGTTAACAACTCTTGCCAGATAGAGTCCTCAAAATGAGAGCCATGTTCAGAGACGAGTTGCTTAGGGACTCCAAAACGAGTAATGGTGTGGTTAAAGAAGAAGCGGGTTGCAGTATCGGCTTTGCAGTTGAAGGTAGGCATGGCTTCTTCCCATTTGGTAAAGTAATAGACAGCCACAATGATGTATTTGTGGCCACCGACAGAGAGAGGATTACATTCCATGAAGTCAATGGCCCATTTGCAAAAAGGGCCAACGGTGATGACCGGATGAAGGGGAGCAGGGGGCGTCCTTGCCTTGGGGGAAAAGAGCTAACAGTTGTGGCAATGTTTGACCGATGTGATGCAATCAGTAAATAGTGAGGGCCAAAAATGCCCTGCAGATATCACCTTTTGGGAAATTGCCATTCTAGAGAAATGGCCACCACAGGCATCGTTATGACAGTCATTAAGAACTTGTTCTACTTCCTCTCGTGTGAGGCAATGTCGTAGGATAGTGTCGGTACCGCGTCGATATAGAAAATCGCCTAAGAGGAGATAGCGGGACGCATGGTGACGGATGCAACGGTGTCCATCATGGTTGATATCGGGTCGAAAATTTTGTGTGCGGAGGTAAACCAAGATGTCACCGTACCAAGGGTCGTCTGACGTGATGATAAACAAATGGTCATCCGTTGGACTAGTAGTGACCGAGGGTGACGGCGAGAGGGATGGTAAATCCGTCATGAGTTGTGCAAGTGCAAGGGATTTAATACTCTTGGGGGTCATGAAAGTCAGGTCATACTCTTGTAGGATAGAAACCCATTTAGCGACTCGGCCTTGAAGAAGGTGATGGTTGAGGAGATAGACCATGGGGATGGAGTTTGCGACAACTGTAGTGTGGCTGATGAGGATGTAATGTTGCAAATTTTGAACTAAAAAGATGACGGCTAGGGCCAGTTTCTCTTCATATGGGTAACGTAGCAGTGGGCCTGATAATGGCTAGCTCACATAATAAATGACATGATCTTGACGAGCAGAATCTTCTTGAATAAGAACCCCAGAAACGACATAGTCGGATGCTCAAATGTAAAGGATGAAGTCTTTTGAGAAATCCGGAGGGGAGATCAATGGGGCATGTGTGAGATATTTCTTTAGGTATTTGAAATCTCCTTGCGCTTGGTCGTCCCAAACAAAGGGGATGTGAGTGCAAAGCAAACTAAGGAAACCATGAACCGTTGTGGCATAGTCGGGGACGAAACGACAAAGGAAATTGGCCCTCCCCTGAAGTCTCTGTAGTTGTCAAAGTGTATGTGGTTATGGGAGGTCTAGGATGGCTTGGAATTTTAATGGATCTATAGCAATTCCTTTCTGTGAAATGATAAAACCCAACAACTGGCCTGCTGGAATGCAAAATACACACTTGAGTGGGTTCAAGTGGATTTGATATTTGCAACAACGCAAAAAGACTTGCTGGGGGTCGTTTAGATGGTCGGACCGTTCCTTGGATCGGGTCGTGAGGTCGTTGAGGAAGACCAAGATGATGTTAACCAAGTCATGAAAACAATAGGTCATGGCCCGCTGAAAGGTGGCCCCGACGGTTTTAAGACCTAAAGGCATAACACGATAAGCAAAGGTGCCCATGGGCTTGTGAAAGCAGTCTTGTACTGATCTTCTGTGCGGATTTGAATTTGATTATACCCAGAGAAACCATCCATAAAAGATAGTGTCTCATGCCCCGCACTTGCATCGATAAGCTGGTCGATAAAAGGTGTGGGGAAGTTGTCTTTGGGGCAAGCTTGGTTTAAGTCATGAAAATCGGTACAGACCCAAATAGTGCCTTGATTTTTATTGACTAGTACCGGGTTGGAAACCCAGGTGGTATAAGTGATGGGGTAAATGAACCCAACTGTACGAAGCTTCTCAATTTCAGCTTTGATGATGGGAAGCTTAGATGGGTGGATGGGGCATTGTTTTTGGCGAATAGGTGGTATGTTGGGCCAAGTGTCAATGTGGTGTTCTATGATAGCGGGGTCAAGACCAGGCATCTCAGTGTAGGATCATGTAAAGACGTCTCAAAACTCTTGGAAGAGCTTCCTGTAAGCTTGAACCTCATCCTCAGTGCATGATGCGCCCAAAGAAATGAGTTCGCGTATTTCGGGCGTGGTAGAGATGTCAACTTTTATGATGGGTGAAATATTGGCCATATTTCCTTCCTCAAAGGCATCGGCAACTGGGATGGGATCTTTAAACCAGTCAACCTTGGTTGGAAGGAAATCTTTGGATTCGACAGAGAATTGGGTTTCTGTGAAGGTGGTAGACGCTTTAGGGATGAAGTATGATCGATGGTGCATATCATCCCAGGGGTAGTCGGGTGTAGTAAGCGCTTCAAGGATTTCCTCGTCACTATGGAAGCACTATGTCATCAAATCAGTTGACCGAGGTGCACTTGTGGATGAAATCATATAAATGGTATTGATCTCTTATGAGGGAGGGGATTTAAGGGGGTGAATCTCCTCGATAGTGGTGACCGATGACTTTAGGGTATCAGTGGTTAACTCGTGGAGGACCAATCTGTACTTAGGGAGATCCAGGCAGTGATGTGAGTAATGCCCATAAATACCGCATATCGCGCATGGGTGATTTGTACGTAGTGATTTATCACGGGGATTAGGGGTTGGGTCAAGTTGGATGACTGGGATGTTGGGATCATCTTCCAATGTTTGCATGTGATCCTGAAGTGCAGGTAGGTGCGGAAATTGATGGGTAGCATGGCCCAAATCATCACACAAATAGCATTTGTGTAGGTGCTGACTACTCCTGAAGGGGGGAAGAGGAACGTGATAGTGTGGATTGGTGTGGCTCCGGCATGACTAGGCACTGAGGGTGCTTGTGGCAGTAAAGGGGGTTGTTGGTTGGGTGCCTGTGAGAGGGTGCATAGATCATATATTTTAGTTGTCTATAAAGGTGGTGGAATGGATTGGAATGTAGAAGTCATGGGTGTATCTAAGTATATCCCGGGTCTGACTATGGATACGAACAATGTACGTGCATTGTGAACGGGTTGTTCAATCATAAGGACAATGTTTTTAGGTGCGGCGGGGCCGTTAGGATCGTAGTATGTTAGTTGATCGATCTTGATCACGCGTCCCTCATGGGGGAACATCATGGTGCGGAAGACAGATGAAGCGACAACCTTCATGGCATACATGTAACTGCGTTAATCAAGCTGGGCATTGATGACCTCTATGTCGATAAGGATCATTTTACTAGCTAATTGAATGGGTACGTTGGCAAAAAGGCCTTGTGTTTGAGTTGAGCAACCATCATAAGCTCGTAATGCGGTTGTGGATGGTTTTAGTGTAGGGGATCCGAGATTTTGCCAGACAAATGTCAACATCATGCAGATGGAGGCACCTTCATCAATGATGCATCAATGAATCACAAGGTTCTGAATGGATACAGAAACCTGAAATGCTAATGTAGAGGGAAAAGCATCTGGCATGTTCTGATCTCAGATGAGATGATATAGTTCACTCCATTTAAATTCATAGACTCTCCCGGTCACCGCTCTGGTATCCTCATACACGGTTTACATCGGGGTTTCTGGAACAACCAATATCAGAATCTGATTATGCTACCTTGGGCTTATGCTTGGATGCTCTTCTTTGCATATCTGAGTCCTAAGGTGAATAGAAATCAAATGTAAATGTATAAGAATAATTCAATGTTAAAAATACTTCCAAGAAAAATGATAATGAAAATAATATACATTGCAGATGTATGATTTGTCAATATTTTTCACAAAACAAAAGATTCATACTTCCATGACATTAAGTGTGTTTGGTTCTGAGCGATTTGTTGTGAGGATTCCCTAATGCACCGTCTTATATATTTCTTCATTCTTTCACTAGCCTTGTAAACAAAATCTTAGTCAAAACTTAAAATTTTATTTCACTTAGGGATAGATATGTGCAGATTATCGGAATGCAATTATTATCTTACTTTTGGCATCAAATTGTCAAGGAATTTGTTCTTATTCCCTAAAATCCTTCATATTCCATATTAACTATCCATTTAAAGAATTCCAGTCCATTCTTTAAGAAGAGTATCTAATTGACTTGTGGTCTCAATAAAATCCTTTTAATAAGGAAAATTAAAAGATCAAACAAACTGCCAATGTTGAGGGCAACCCTAAAAAAAAACAACTTCATCCAATCCGCGTTATTCAGGAAAGGGTTTCCAAGTTAGCGCTTCACCAGAGACACAATCTGATATTCTACCCTAGAGCATCAAATATGTGATTGCTACTACCTATGTCGCATACCCCTGCGAGTCTTCCATACCTTCATGGGTGCTTTTTTAAACCTAAATGTCCACATATAAATTATAATCATAAGCAATCAAGTTAACCTATGACACCCAGGGTTAAATTCCCTCCTCCCTTGGAATATTTTCCCTAAATTGTACTTAACAAGGAAAACTAGGGAAATCTACGAGCATGGGGACTAGCCAACCAATGGCTGAACGGTCTTCACTTACTCGAAAACTGTTGGCCGTGAGCTCTCTTTATTATAAAAAATATATATATATATGGTCAGAGGCTCAAGGCTGTTTTGAAACTAGGGCAAAAGAAAAGGAATAAGATATAGTTGTAAAGTAAACACTTTCATAATCTGGACAGAAAAATGTGAGAAACCTACCTGGTAGTGTGCGAGTGGTCGAATAGAAAAATCCAATGGGGTTCTCTAGCATCTGGTGAGTGTTCCGCAGAATCTATTACAAATAATATTTGTGAAAATGGGGTTAAAACCTCTATATACACCCACCCAAACCTAGCATTAAATGAGTTTCGATAATACGTCTAAAATGAGGTCCACTTACCTGTTTCGACGTTTTTCTCATTTTACACCAATAGCCTATTTGAAACACTATGTCGGAGCACTTTACATTTCGGCAGCAAACTATGTCGAAGAACTTTTCTTTTGGTAGCGACATGTTTTGGCGTCATTTTTAATTTTATGCCGATCTATTTAGGTAGTGAAATTTTTCAGAGAGATTTACATTCGGCAGCGAATTGTTTCGACGTACTTTTTTATGTCGATTCTATTTCGCGGACCAGTTCCTTTGGCACTGATATGTTTCAAATGCGCTTTTCAATTGGCGCCCATGAAATATTTTGGGAGAAACCTCTTTGGCGCGAGTTTTCATTTCCTTTGATCAATTCCAAACTCAACCATGAAGATGGTTTCGGCACAAAATACACTTACGCTCTGAAATGCGGGAATGCGAGAATGTAGAAACAATTTAAAAAAATAACCAATTTCATCCCCCCGCAATCCGCATTGCAATGTGGGAATGCGGAAATAATTTTTGAAAGTCATAAATGTATAAATGCAATTCGCAATCCGCAATGCGATGCATAAATTAAACCCCTTCCAACCGTTTTGACACAACTTCGGATTGTTCTACGAACATTTCGGTGAAAAATCTAATTCTGATTTGAAACACAATTTCTTCAACAAAACCTAAGTGTTTTGGTGTCCAACTCGCAACTGCTTCGACCATTTTGGCACAAAATCGAAAGTTCTCCCGATTCAGAAAATGAATTTTGTTTTGTCTTTCAAGAAAAAATCTAAGTGTAAGAAACGAGTAGATCCAAGATAAAACAAACTCTGGGTAAAATAAAAAACTAAAGGAGGGGCCCTACAATGTTATAAAAAATTTGGGGATTAGGTTGCAGTTGCAACAATTGGCGACCAACTGGTGAGCACAGATCTCTGAACAAACTCTTCTTGGGGATCACAATTGCTTATTTGTCGTTAATTCTAATTTTAAAACTATGCCCTAATCATTTGATCCAGATTTTAAAAGTCTAAAGTTTTAGGCAGGGAGAGGAGCTTCTTGAATCATATTGGTCATTCGTTTTGGGAATTAGGTCAATCTGAACCAAATTTCTTGACCACTCTCATGAGGCCATAATATGGAGTTCATTATTAGTCTCGTCTTTTGGTTACCTCTAAATATGACTCCATAGGATCGTAACAAAATCAGACATATGTATTCATTTGTTCTTCATTCCCATGCTACTAGCATTCTTTGGATGCTCTCTTTGACGATTTTTATCATCCGAGTCCCTCAAAAATAGATTTATTCAATCTTCAAACATTTGACATGGGTTCCTCCATCCATAATGTCCTTTTGTGTGAGTGATGATTTTTTTACTTTGTTTTTCATACTCATGGACAAAGAAGAACCTTTTGGAATATCATCCGAGGAATCTTCTTGATTGCATATATCTTATTTTCAAGACCATTTCTTTGATGGATATGAAACCTTTTCAAAAAAATTGACTCTTCATTATAAGCCCTTTTGGCTATAATTTTAGTAGCATGAGATCATTTTGATTTCCACACATCTGCAAGACTTGCTTCCTTTCCATGGGTCAGTTATAGTAGGCTACCTAACATGGTCATTTATGTGTAAGTGAGTGGATCCCCAAGATAGTAATTTAGAATTCATGAATCCTGGTTATTTCACAAGGTTTATATTGACACAAATTGAAACATGAACCAAGTTTCCCCTTTTAAAACAAAGCAGCAATTAAAATCACTAATGACATTGTTGTTACAAAAATAAATCCTTTTGTTATGAAGCCAGTTCTAATCATTTGGTGATTATAATCATTTCATATGAGATTGTTAAGATGTTTGCATTTATGCACATCACTCTGAAAGTTGAGCTGAGGTTTATTTAAACAAAAATCAAGCAAACAAAGAAAAATCAAACAAAAAATGAGATAAGGCTGAAGCTAACTATACTAAGAAGAAAACAAATGAAATCAAACGAAAGACTAAGAATCAACAAAAAATATTTATGTACAACAAGTCTCTCTAAACCTAGGAAAAGTATTGTTTGAGGGCTAGGCCATTGACAGGGAGGTTTTCCTTTTGCCCTTGTAAATATTGTAACTTTTAAGTCGTTGGGCCAAACTTCTCCACAACTGGATAAGGACCAAGCCACACTTGTTGGAATTTTGTATGTTCTCCTTTTTCTTCATGAGGATGATCCCACTTTAGAACTATATCTTCTACCTCAAAAATTTTCTTTCCATATTTTCGATTATCAAACCACCTTTTAACAATGTCTTGGTGACGGTTGAACCTATCTTTGGCCTTTTGTCGTGCTTCCTCAAGTTTTAGCAAGGTATTAATGCGTGACTACATGATTTCTCTACTTGACCCTCAAGATGCCTGAGCTAACTACAAGGAAGGGAGTAGTATGTTTGGGGGAAGAATAGCATCTTTCCCATAGACTAAGGTGTAAGGAGAAACCCCTAAAGAATTTTTTGGAGTGACCCTATCTACCCATAAAGAATTGGGAAGAATTGTGTGCCAATTTCTTTGATTTTCAATAATGATTTTCTTCAATATTTGTATAAGGTTCTTATTAGTGGATTCTTCTAATCCATTCTCTTGAGGATATTAATTAGATGAATAATGCAATTTAATTCCATTTTCCAAAGTGAATGTACTCAAGCTGAAAGAAGAAAAATAAGATGCATTATAAAAAACTAACGAAATTGGAACTCCAAACCTAGTTATGATGTTTTCTTATAGGAATCTGATGATCGCATCTTCATTAACTTTGCACAAAGGAGTAGCTTCAGTCCATATTGTAAAATAATCAGTGGCGGTGAGAATATATCCGTGTTGCAATGAAGAGTTGGGATTAATCTCCCCGATGATGTCTAAACCCTATTGCTCGAATGGTTTTGAAATAAGGATTGGTTGTAATGGTCCCACTGATTTTGGAATCCTACTAGCACTTCTCTGACATATATCACATTTCCTTGTGTAAGCATGAGCATCCTTAAAAACAGTGGGCCAGTAATATCCGACTCTCAATATTTTATGAGCAGTAGTATCCCTGGAATAGTGGTCCCCTGCAAGACCATCATGTAACTCCTTAACCACCTTTTCCGCATCATACTTTTCAAGGCATCTTAGAAACACTCCATCATAATTCTTTCTAAAAAGAACTCCATTTATTATTTGATATGATGATGATTTCAATCGGAGGGCCCTTTTTTGTTTAGAATTCCAGTGCTCTAGCAAATATCCATGTTGAAGATAATGAATTAAATATCTATACCAAGACTCTGGAGTATTAAACACATAACATACTTCAATTAAATTCATTTCGGATTCATTTTCCTAGCCATGATCTCCATCGGTTGTAATTTCAGTAAGAAACTTGCATAACCCTTGACCTTTGATAATATTAGCTGGTTTAAATTCTAGGTCATATTCCTGTAACGCAGTCACCCAATTTCCTCCTCTCTCTCCCAAATCCTTTTGTATGAATAAATATCTAACAGCCGGATGAGGTATTATAACCTTTGTCCTATTTTTTAGAATGTAAGGTATGAACTGTTTTATTGCCTTAAATAATGCATATGCTTGTTTGTCTACAACTCGGTAATTCAGTTCCTCTCCCTGTAACCCAGTGCTCATAAAATATATTGGATATTCGTATCCTTTCTCTCCTTTCCGTGTGAGAATTGCTGGAAGAGAATGATCTGAAGCAAATGTATATATAATGAAATCCTTTTCAAAATATGGATTGCTTAATGAAGGCGCATGAGAAATGACATTTTTTATATCCTTAAACTCATTCTTTTCGATCTCATTCCATTTAAATTGTACACTTTGCTTCACCATTTTCTACAACAATCTCTCTTCATCATGAGTCATGCGTCAACTCCGTGCCCTAATCCCTGAAGTTTCCTTGGATGAAAACATCTAGATCAAGTAGTTGTCCTTATGTTTACACAATGTCTAGTTGCATTGATGCATATTTCTTTCCATTAAGAGGCGCCAGATCGTGCTTGGTGCATGATTCTCTCTAGCAGAGTGCGCCAGTGGCTCTTGTTGTCCATTTACAAGCTGCGTTGACCCCTTCCTGGTGCCATTTTCCTTCATATAGATTCTGCCAAGTTTTGTTAATGTGGATAACAAGGAACTTCAAAGGAATTCTCGAATCTTGGTGACATGGAGGTCTATCCCTAGTTGGTAGGAAGATTGGTGTTCGATGCCCTACATTAATGGGAAGATCCCTTAGACCTATCCCCTTAATCCTCAAATTACTTTATCCATTTGGCCTTATAAATAAGACCTATCTCTCCATTGAGAAGGGGGGAAGGACTATAGTACTCTCATGCTGGTGGAATTATCATAGGTGATCCCTACTCATCCTTTGGGAGACAAACATCATTATTTGGAGGCTTGGCTTGGATTGTTGGATGGAATTTGCAACGTTGAGGCTTAGGTTGTGACATTCCTTCTCTGTGTATTTCTCATTATTACAGTGAATACAAACTCTTTCCATAAACATTGTTGTGTTGGTAGTGTTTAGAACTTTCTTCCTTAACTGTTAGTTTAGATCAATTCATATTCTATATATGCTTTTACTGTTTGCTTGTTTCTATTTTTTCAAAGGGTTTTGTAGCTCGAGATCTGAAGGCTCTAGAGGATTGGATCAACAAAGGGAAAGAGGATTTGCAGACTTCGGGTAAGTGACTCACTTGTTAGCTTGCATCTTTATTTCTCTAGGAAAGTAGGTTGTATTCTGTACTTATTTGTTCTATATCCACTTAGACTAGGGAGATCTTGCTTGAGCCCACTTCAGTAGATTGTCCATAAACAAATCTCGAGATCATACTGGGGAATGTTCATAGCTTTGATTTCAATTTAGTTTGATTTCATTGATTTCTTATTAATCCACTTTTTAGCCTCCTAATCCCCTCCCATCATTGGATTTTGTCATTAATAAGTCTATTGGCTTGCCCTGAATCTGTTTAGGATCAATATTAGACCTCTTACATTTCATTGTTGGAGATATTTTTATTTTTTCTACTTGTTATTATCCCGACGCACTTGGGTAGTATATTCCCCGCGCCACTGTGCCCTTGCCGATCACTTACAGTGAGTAGGCTACGCCTCTGGCACCCTTTTCCTGATTGCATCCTGTGCCATTGGTGCCATATACCCGTGTACAGAGTGCTCCTATCGCTCTGGTGCATAACAAAATATTGTTCCATCATTTCTTGCTTGGTGTTTAGCAAATATTTTCTCCATTTTGGTTATTGGTCTGATTGATAAAGCTCTATGTACTGCATATTACAGTCACAGAACCCCTACACACAACATACTGTCATTTTCCTCTATTTTTGAGTCTTTTTGAGATTTGGATCCATGTTTTTCCCTTTGAGTCAAAACTAGTGTCAGATCCATGTTTTGCTTGCATGGGGGGGCCATGAATCGTGTATCCTACAGTTGTTTTGACCTGTATCAAGGTTTTAAGATAATTTTTGGTTTGGTGTGATTGGCTTGTTTTAAATACTTGAAAAGTGTGGGATATCCATGTCTTTTTTAGCCTCTTTTTCTTGGGTTGTGCATCTTGTTTCCTTTACATGCTGAGCTATCTAGTGATTGTTGGAAAAGATTGATTCCTTGTCTCCATTTTAGTTCAAAGAGAAGCTTGATTTTTTCAGTCTTTTGCTAGATTCACAAAATTGGAAAACATAAATATTCTTCTTGCTTTAACTTGATCATTTGACATTCTTGGTCTTACACTCATAAGAGAAGAAAGGCTTGTTTCATATTTGTGTGCATTTGAGTTAGACAAGATCACTGAGTATTTTTATTTGTCTTTACTTTGATTGGAAAGGTTTGTAGAATCCTTTTTTCCATATCTTAGATGTGTCTTTTTTGTGTAAAAAGATAGGATACATATTAGAATTATTGCATTTGGTGTTCATAAAAAGATCTATTTTATTGCTTTAGGATAGTTTGGGTATGGTTCTTACATGATTGGTTATCATTCATTAAAAAACTAAAATTGCATTTGCATTGGGTTGTACACTTGGGAACGAAAAGAAATCTTCCCTACTTATCCAGAAGTTCATTGAAGGAAAAATACTTGCATAATTCATCTAAATTTGCATGGTTTGAGTCAAGTCTACACACCATAGAGTTGCACTTCCGCTCCCCTTGAGTAAACAACAGCCTTTAAAATTAACACCCTAACTAAACACACATTAACCTCATTTGAGGACATAAAAGAAAAGTGTAGTTAGGGAGGACATCGGGGATAGGAATACAAATAATTCCCCCTTGTCGTATTAAATTTGAGACATAGTTTTTTTCACTTAAAGTGCTAAAATCCTCTTGTATTTGTTGACACGGTTATACACCAATTTGTTGGAGGGCCTCCTATTCCATGAGGGTAAGTAGCGAGGACTGGTTCCAAACAGACTTTGTGGAATATTGCACTCCACTTAGCGCCTAAGGACATCAATCCATTGTCTTCCTTGTATTTTCCGGCCTCCATATTGGTTGTACAAGGGTCAAAAGGAAGAATCTCTAGTAAAACTTCCCAGACGTCTCTTGAATGAGGTATCCTAGTGACCATCCTTCTAGGGATATTTTACCTAGGATCCCTTTCGGTAGAGGGATATCCCTTCATCTATATTGGTCTCTCATTTCGTATTGTTAGACTTGGATTTCATCCCCTTGCGGAGGATACGATCTATTGAGGTCTCTGGATCTTAGATAGGAGGATTGCTTGCTCTTATAGCTTGTAGAGGGTTTTTTTTTTTAGTGCTTCTTGTTGGATTTCTAGACTCTTTTCTCTTACTCGCTTGTTGTGGCATCGGTCAGGGTAAGTTTTTTGCATTAGTTTTTTGGCCAGTGTGCCTCTTTTTTTCTAGTTTAGATATGGAAACTTCTTATGGGACTACCAATCAAGAGGCCCCTTTTCAAGGGGTACCTTTTGTCTTTCCTGTAGTCATAGATATTGGTCCTCCCTTTATTGCCACTTTAAGTCTTCCTGGGTTAACCATTGGATTACCATTATGGTTATTCAATCCGGTGATTCCGGCTATACCTAATGTTTCAAATGTTAACTCTCCACCATGAGAGTGTCAATTCCAAACTGATCCTTCCCCTTCTTCATTGGATGCATCTTCTTCCCTTTCTTCTTCCTCTCCTGATCAAAGAAGTAGTGTTAGTAATCAGGAGAATAAGAAGAAGAAGAAAAGGAAGATAAAGAAGAAGAAGGATAAGAAAGAGACCAAGCATCAACCACCTACCTCTGATGGCACTCATTCCATTTGAATACCTCATAGACCCAAGTTTGGAGACTTTATACCACTCTTCTAACACTTTGGAAAGACGGGAAAATCCTTGAGAAGGTGATCTCCCTTGCAAAGGTAAAATCCTTGAGAAGGTGACCTCTGGACATCATACTGATGATACCCCATCAACTAGTGACTCTATGGTTAAGGGTCGGTAAGGTAAACTAAAAAATCCTTGTTTTTTATGCAAGGGTATGCATTTTACTTACCTTTGTCCATGCATGGATGAAGCTTAGCAATTGTTGGAATACATTACTGTATCTCAAAAACACCTTCCAACTGGATGTCATAAATTGTCCCTTGAACCCCCGTTAGTTGATGAAGCGGTCGATCTAGCTCCATCCTCGGTCGATCTTCGCTTGATCCCACTCTTTCACCAGATAATTCTAAGATTGAAGTAGTCACCATGACACAATCTTTGTCTCATTCTACTTTCCCGGTTGAGAGTGAATTGGGAACCGTTGATGTTTTCCTAGTCAGTTTAGATTCCTCCAGGAAAGGGGAAATCATGTCCATTTCCATAGGATATCCTCCAAGTACTTAGGTCATTTCCTTTGATTGGAATAGTCTAACATAATATCGTCTCCCTTCAAGTGTTCCTTTTCAGATATCTGTAGGAGTTTCCGATAAGGAAATATTCTGCACTATAGTGGATGAGGGATATTTTGTTAGTATTTTATCCTCAACTGCTTGGCAAGCTATAGGTTCTCCCCAGCTTGTGCCAGTCGCTGACCAGATACTGAATTTTAATAGAAGGCCTACTAGACCTTTAGGGATTTTTCCACAGTTACCTATCACCTTAGGAGGGAAAAATGTATGTATTGATGTTATGGTAGTCCAAGGCCCCTTAGATTTTAATATGCTCCTTGGACGTGATTATGTCTACGCTATGAAATTTGTAGTGTCCACACTCTTTTGAGTGATGTATTTTCCCTATGACGGGAGAATCGTTACCATTAATCAACTTTCCTTTGTGACATCGAATCATCACATGATTTCCAGTCATCAAACTTCCCTAGATATTCCACATATTTTAGTGGTTTCTTCCCCTTAAGGATATGGGGCATGTCTCTAGCCTCTGTACATCATGCTGGAGTTACCCCCTGAATTCTTAGGTTGGGAAGAACACTACCAACCTCTAGACATCATGTTGGGTAAGAACCAATCCCAAGCATAGTTTATTTTTGGTTTCAAGTCTGTGTAAAAATGGAACCAATCCCAAGCATAGTTTACTTTCTGTTTCAAGCTTACATAAAAATGAAACAGGTCCTCCCAAGCACAGTTTATCTTTGGTTTCAATCTTGCATAAAAATTAAACCAACCCCATGAGCATAGTTATATTCCTATGTCAATCTCGTTAAAAAATGAAATAGATGACCATGATCATAGTTATATTCCTGTTTCAAGATCATTAAAAAATGAAACAGATGACCATGAGCATAGTTATATTCCTATGTCAAGCTCGTTTAAAAATGAAATAGATGACCGTGATAATAGTTCTATTCCTGTGTCAATCTCATTAGAAAATGAAATAGTACCCCCTGAGCACAAGATTGGTCTTTGTCTCCAAGCTTTTTAAAAAATGGAACATATCTCTACAAGCATAGTTTACCGTTGGTTTCAAGGTTGTGTAAAAATGAAACCATTCCCAAGAACAGTTTACCTTTGGTTTCAAGCTTGCTAAAAAATGAAACCAACTTCACGAGCATAGTTATATTCTTGTGGCAAGCTCTTTAAAAAATGAAACAGATCCCCTCCCCTTGAGTCGAGTCTTTCGCCAGATTTAATATCTGAACCTTCATTCCATTCGCCCATTCTATTTAATCCTATTTTTTCGTCCTCCCATGGTGAACATAATCCTATTAATAACCATGAGTTTGATTGGATGAATAAAAAGAGTAGCCGAACGAAATGAAGCTTGGGGGGCATGTCTCCAGCCTCTAGAAATCATACTAGAAGTAAGTCGTCAGCTTCTTATGCTGGGGGAAAACTTCCAACCTATGGGTATCATGTTGGGGAGAAACCTGCCAATGGGAATTATAGTGAGCATAGTTTATTTTCTGTTACAATCTCATTAAAAAATTAAGAAGAGATCATGAGCATTCTTTTCACCTGTCTTCAAGCTCGTTAAAAACAATAATATGGTATTGAGCTTACTTTTCACTTTTTCCGTGCTCTGGTTGAAAGATGAAAAGTGGTTTGAGCTTACTTTTTACTTTTTCATGCTCTAGTTCAAACATGAAAAATATTCCGATTGCTTTTGATACCATTGTCGTGCTCATTAAAAATTGAGTAAAAAGGTGTTTCTAGCGAGTATAGGTTTATCCTTTATCCGACCTCGCTAGACTACTTACGGAAAAGGAACTGTACCAAGTTACATTTTATTGCCTTTTCGGGCTCATTAAACTCCCACGAAAAAGGAACCTTGAAAATATCGCCAAGCGAACTTGATACTTTCATGCTTGTAAAAGTATTTGAATGATCGTCTTTCTAGTGATAGTTTACCCTTTTTTCGGACCAGGAAGTACTATTTACGAAAAAGGATCACTCTAGCCGATCATGACTAGAGGAGTTCTCTTTCACGTTGTTTTATCCTTTTTTGGGTGAAGAGACTAACTTTTACAAAAAAGAACCTTTGGATTCTTCTTTAGTTCTTTCCAGACTCTCTAAACATGAAATGACATCGATTTTACCTTTTGTGGACTCATTAAAATTCAACATCGTAGGGCCCGTTTTGGGACGAACCCCTCCTATCATAGGTTCGTAAAATATTTGGGATTGGACTCATCCATGGGATGAGCTATACCTAGCATCTATTACCCTCCTTAAGCTCATTAAAAAAAAAGAGGTACTCATCAATCATGATGGGGATAAGGGAAGAGTTTATGTTTCGTTGTAGTTACGGCAGTACATAGTCACTCTTGAACATGGAACTCATATGCATATGCATTAAGTACTTGGGCAATCCATTTGTCTTCGAGTCCTGCTGAATCCAAGAGTCTTATTACTCCTTTGGTTCATCCAAAGAATGATTCCACCATCAGTTGCATTAGGGGATTGTTATCATTCTCGTCAAGTCAATATTTCCAAGTCATGCCAGGCCCTTGTTCAAGAGAGTTTTGATCATCCATTCATTATCTGCAGTCACCTTTTATCATGTAGGTAATCTCTGAGTCAGTCTCACACATTACTCTACTATCCTATTCATTCCAAACATCTATGATCATGTTTCATGTTGATGATGGGGGATTCATCATGGCCCTCCTTTGATGAATTCATCCTTGTCGAATTCAACACATCATCCGAGGATTGAATCTAGAAACCAATCAAGTACCTTGGGTCTGCATGCCTCAATGGAAGGTTAGCTCGCTTTCAACATGAGTTTACATACTTGACTCTTGATTGAAATATCCCATCGAGTATTCGACCTCAACTCATTGATTCACATTCGATGGTATGTGCTGTGATACCTTGGGGATCATTGACATCAATGGTGATTTCCATCACGCTTGTTACTGATATACATTAATTACCGATAATCAAGTGGTTTCTACCATGTTCGACTCCAAGACATTGTAATCACATGGTTAGATTCGTAACATTGCGGTTCAGCTTGAAGACCCTGGGTTATCTCATAACTTACCCAGGTTGCGATGGAGATTGTTTGAGTTATATCACACGGATCCACTTTGTATTGGTAGTGCCTATGTTATCATCTCATCATGGATCTATGATTGTGTTCAGTCGGCCTCTACTACCATGGATCTACAGTGTATTGGTCGACAGCCATGTTATGAGTCATATGAGACCTGTATCTCAGATTCGTTTGTACTGCAACAACTTCTTCCAACCAACATCCTTGTCTTCGATCCTTCACATTACAAATCATTTCACCTGTCTTATTTTACCAGCTTCATGCTTTGGGGGGAATTCTATTACACCAAAATATCGTCATCATGAGTCATGTGTCAACTCCGTGCCCTAATCCTTGAAGTTTCCTTGGATAAAAACATCAAGTTAAAGTTGTTGTCCTTATGTTTCCACAATATCTAGTTTCATTGGCGCATATTTATTTCCATCAAGAGGCGCCTGACCATGCTTGGTGCATGATGTTCTCTAGCAAAGTGCTCTAGTGGCTTTTGTTGTCCATTTACAAGCTGCACTGACCCTTTCTTGCCACCAATTTACTTCATACAGAGTGTGCCAAGGTTGGTTAATGTGGATAACAAGGAAATTCGAGTGACTTCTCGAAGCTTGGTTACATGGAGGTCTATCCCTAGTTGGTAGGAAGACTAGTATTCGGTCCCCTAACCTAATGGGAAGATCCCTTAGACCTCTCCCCTTAATCCTCAACTTACTCTATGATCTATCCATTTGGACTTATAAATAAGACCTCTCTCTCCATTGAGAAGGGAGGAAGGACTATAGTACTCTCATGCTAGTGGAATTATCCTAGGTGATCCCTACTCATTCTTTGGAGTCTTGGCTTGGATTGTTGGATGGAAGTTGTGACGTTGAGGCTTAGGTTGTGACATTCATTCTCTATTTATTTCTCATTATTACAGTTAATACAAACTCTTTCCATAAGCATTGTTGTGTTGGTAGTGTTTAAAACTTTCTTCCTTAACTGTTAGTTTAGATCAATTCATATTCTATATAAGCTTTTACTATTTGCTTGTTTCTATTTGTTCAACAGGGTTTTGCAGCTCGATATATGAAGGCTCTGGAGCATTGGATCAACAATGGGAAAGAGGATTTGCAGACTTCAGGTAAGTGACTCACTTGTTAACTTGCATCTTTATTGCTCTAGGAAAGTAGCTTGTATTCTGTACTTATTTGTTCTAGATCCACTTGGACTAGGGAGATCTTGCTTGAGCCCGCTTGAGTATATTGTCCATAAACAACTGCATCTGCTTGTTTGTATACAACTTGGTAATTCAGTTCCACTCCCTGTAACCCAATGTTCATAAAATATATTGGATATTCGTCTCCTTGCTCTCCTTTATGCATGAGCACTATTGCAAGAGAATGATCTGAAGAAAATGTATATATAATGAAATCCTTTTCAAAATCCTGTAGTCCATTTGCTGCAAAGGTTTTACAATTTGTGTAAAATCTGGTACAAACCTTCGAACAAAGTTTATCGTGCCCATAAATGATTGCATAGTCTTCTTTTTATGGGGCATGGGAATCTGGATTATGGCTTGAATTCTTTCTGGATATATAGATATTCCCTTTATTGAGATGATGTTTCCTAATAGTTTTCCTTCGAGGACAACAAATATTCTTTTCTTAATATTCAAATATATACCATACTTCCTACAACGATAAAAAAATTGTTTTAAATGGAAAGCATGATCCTCTCTTTTCTTAGAAAAAACTGTCACATCATCTAAATAAATAACAACACTATGGCCGACTAATCCTCAGAATGCGATGTCCATGGCCCTTTGAAATGTGGCTCCATCATTCATAAGACCAAAAGGCATTCTTATGTAAGCAAATGTTCCCCATTTCGTGCGAAAGGTAGTCTTAAGTCAATCGTTCTCGGCCACTAATACTTGATTGTAACCTGAAAATCCATCCAATAAGGAGAACATCTCTGATCTTGATATCATCTGTAAGATTTGTTCCATGGGTGGGACCAGATAGTTGTTTTTATCTGATGCCCTGTTCAAATTTTGAAAGTCAACACATTGTCTTATTTCTCCCGATTTTTTCTTACAGGCACCAAATTTTCCACCCATTCAAAATGTCTGACCTTCAAAATAATCTTAGCATCCAATAACTTCTTTAATTCCCTTTGTATTAAAGGTTCAATCATAGGATGCATATTCCGGAGTTGCTACTAAAATGGCTTCGCCCCTTGTTTGATGGGTATCACATGTTGTATGATGCGTGTATCATAAGTCTTCAAATAATCATAGGTCCATGCAAAAATGTCCTTGTATTGATGAAATGTTTTAAGAAATTTGCATCTCTCTCCAGGTGAACAACTCTGTCCTAAATTGACATATTTAGGCTCTTATTTTGTACCTAAGTTCACTAGTTCATACTGCATTGAATAGCTATTCATTTTGAAATTTGCTGGCTTCCTGAACTTATGTTGTAAGTCAAATAATCCTTCAAGAGTTCGTATTCCTTTTGGCATAAAATTTCCTTTATTGAGATCCTTATCTTTCAATTCTAATTGGTGTCTCTCTTCTTCAATAATGGATTCTTGGAAGGTATCTTCATTTGTCAAAAAACTGATAATTTGTTCATCATCATCGAACACTCTCCAATTTGTAATGTTATTAGATACAGTTGGCCTAAAAATCAATTCAATAGAACATTTTTATTAGTGGGTACTAACCGTGAAGCGGAAGTGGCTAGTAAATCAGCACCAACATTTTGTAACCTAGGAATGGCATTTATGTTAAAAGAATTAAATTTTGATATTAAATTCCATAATTTGGATTGGTATCCTTTCAAATGTGGAGATAAACAATGAATTGTATTCCTTATTTGCCTAACAACTATCTCTGAGTCACCAAAAATTTTAAATTCTTAACATTTAAATCAATGTCTTTTTTCAGACCCTGAAATAAAGCTTTATATTCAACAGTATTATTTGTGCATTCAAATTCTAGTCTACAAGAGAGAAAATGTCTATATCCTTGGGAATCAACAAGAACACAACCAGATCCTGCTCCCTCTTCTGTCTTGGCGCCATCAAAATATAAGATCCAAAACTTATCATCTAATTCAACAATGTTAGTATGATTTCCTACATCAGTAACTAACTCTACTATGTTATAGTCAAGGAGACCAGCTCGTGCAAATTGAAGGAGATCAGACTGTGTGTCTAAATCATGGACAATATTTTTTGCTTGATAATTTCCGGGTTCAATTTATAGAAAATAATTTCCCAACACCAAAGATAAAAAAATTCACTGGTTCATTTTTACCTTCTAATTCAGTCACGTTATGCTTCATATGAGGTTCTCTTAATACTTTAATTTGATTCTGTTTATTCTGATATGGAAACCATACGTGAGACCAGTCTATGGCAAAATAACCATTCAACTTGTTCAACCAATCTATACTCAATATCAAACCGTAAGCTTCTGTTATATCTACCACCATGATATCGATGAATTGGCACACTCTTGAGTCTGCTTCCATCCCAATCAGTACATTCTTCATTTCCCCAATAAATTTAACATCATATCTATCTAGTTGTATAATCTGACAAGGGGAAGCTATTGGCTGTCCATTAATTATTTTGCAAATAGATAATGGCATAATGTTAGATGAAGTGTTACCTACCCAAATTCTGAAAATAATATTTTATTTGCAAAATACTTTATGTTAAATTTTAATTTCAAAGTTTTGAAATTATGACCAAGTTTGGTCAAGTTTGAATGTAATTACTGAATTATTATTATTTAATAAATTAAAGTAGGAGACAAAAACCCAAGGGAACTATTAAATGAGTGTTCACTGACCCACTAGGAGGAATGGAAGTTGTTGGAAAGCATGGGACAGATGGCAGCAATTGCACTTCACCACTAGTTGCTGGTTATGGGACAAATACCCCTAATAATGTGGCATTATCCACCAGGTGGTGGGAGTGGGCAGGCAGCTTATTTAATGACCAAGTAACAACTGAAAAGGCCTAGGCAGCATACATAAGGCAAATTCAAATTGAGCAAGAAACTCTTACATAATTTTTTCTACAAAAATATTCCTCATGTGCATCAGGTGATCACTGAGAGATTCGAATAGGGAGGCTAGTTGGGAGTGCAATCATAAGTCTTCAAACTATTTTGATAAGAGAACCAGAGGTGCTGGTGCAGGTCCTTTGGAGTGCTAGTTTCAAAGGTTGGACAACTATTTCTACTGCAAGTGGAGATCCTAAACTTCTAATTTTATTCCTCCTGGTGGTTTAGTGAACAGGCTCGGGGGTCCTAAGGCAAGTAACTTGGTTGTCTTCAGGAATTGGTTGGGTGGAACAGGCTCCTTGGGCTGTTTGTTTCCCTACAATTAACCAGGTTTTTCTATTCCCAATTTGTTACAGTTCAAATGTTCTGTTTAGTAGAATCATTATTTTCTGTTCTATGTTAATCTTGAATGATAAATAATTAGAATTTATCGATGAGAAATTCTTCTCTATATTTTTTCCATGTTGTTCTTTGCACAATACTCTAGTATAGAGGAGTAATTTAAATAATAGATGAGATATGGGCAGTTTGCCGTTGAATGGAAAAGCATTTTATAGTAAGTGTTCTATTTAACATTTTGATTCATTTATATCAAAAAAAATAATACTGTATGGCATCTTAAGCATTATAATATTCTCTGTTAATACTTGAAAGTATCATAATTATTTTCAGTACAGTCATATAATATTTCTCTATTCTCTGTTCTATCCAGATATCAAATATTTGAAATAAAAATCATATATTTCATATTTTCTGTCATGCTGATATTTTTGCAAAATAAATTTATACAGTCGCATGTGATTTCAAAACAATCTTCGATTTCAAACAGATGCATCCTATCTTTCTCCTAAGCTCTCATAAGCATTTTGATAATATCTGTATTTTTTCATATACTGTATTGTAGCATTTGTAAAACAATTATTTTTATATATTTCTACATTATTTATGTTTGTTTTTAAATATCCAATTTCTTTATCAAACCCTAATGTTTTATTTTTCTAAACCTAGTAAAAATCTCATTTTTTTTATTTCCTTTCAAAAATTTAAGCAAAAACGCAGTACAAAAACATACCGTATTTCGAAAAACTGTAAGTAGGGTTTTGCTATCATAACACATTGGAGTTTGGCTACAAAACAAATCTTTTTAACAGTCAAACCATTTTTTTTATCGTTTCATTTTCCGAACGTTCATTACCATAGCAAACCATCTGTACATTTTCACATTTGTTTTTATAGTCATCTCAACATTTTATTTCAAAAAAAAAATAGCTTCTATTGCCGAGAACAAGAACAAAGACGATTGTACGGAAATCCTCGACATCTTTTCCATTTAAACATTTCATTTCAGAGTTTTTATTTCACAAAACATCAAGTTTTCGACACCAGAGTTGTGGATCATCAAGACTTTACACAGGGTGTTACCCTTAAAATCTTCTAACAAGTCTAATGAAAGACTGGAACCCTTATCAACTATTAACCAGACATCAAGAGCCATTAAGGCAATGAGAAAGACGGTGAAGTTATCCATCATCTTCGCTGTACAGTTGCTTTAAAAACCAAAAACCTAAACCTAAACTTCGTTCGGCCAAACGTTGAAAACTTTCGGAGTTTCTTTCCAAACTATTGACTTACGAGACAACATCAAAGGCCCTACGAGAGCTTGTAGGAACCACCGGAGCTTACCGGAGGAAAATGAAGGAGTATCCATTCTTTGCGAACGCACCAAAGCTAAAATGGAAGTGGGTACCTGCAAAAACATGCCACAACCAAGTTTTAAAATGAGTTACGAGTAATGCAAAGCAATGATACAACAACGTAACCTTTTTAAAGTTTAGTATTTACCTTTGAAGTTCAAAACCATGCCTTTCTGCATCCCAAGACTTTCGACAAAGCCTTCGTCACGAGATAGCAACTATTGTTTGAAAAAAAACACAGAAGGTTACTCATTCACCAGAGTTTCGAACCCTCGACCGAATGCATTTGCATTAACATGGATTGGAATGACTCCAACACTACCATGACTTTTGAAAGACTATTGGCAGAGGGTGTAAGCCTGCAATTCTTATGCAAATCAACCTACAGGACCAGGTTCAAAACCCCGGAGGAGCAATTCCATCTACCTACATTTGGGCATCCTGTCGGCCCCGTTCAACTCAACAATGAATACCGGGAATACAGTGCAGTTCTTTTACACACCACGACGCTAGGGTTAAGAATCAACTATCAAGAGTTGCCGTGATCAACGGATAGCAGAGTGCCAATGGTGCTTCGACGTAAACCGAGCAAGATAGCATTAATAACAAATTAATTACACCATCTACAACAAAGCCAGCAACGCCTAATTCGAAGGTGTTGCAGCGTACAACTAGGAGGAGGAGTTGACCAACTATGCGTGCCAGCCAAGACTTAACACCGTTTCATCAGTTATGATCACGTGGAAGGATGGACTGGCACGACAGCTCGACATTCCACTTTGGAGTGTGAATGGAGAATTGAATGTCAACCAGAGTCTGACAACCCTGCCAACATCAAAATCATTTCCGTCAACTTTTTCATAAATGCTTGGATACGATGTCATATACGTTATCAACCTAGGAAAAGAATTGTGGTTTTATAGTATAGTTTAATCCTGTTTGCATTAGTTTCATATTTCAACTATTTCATACATTTGTTCATGGCATAGTTAAACTCTACTTCGTATTATTTTTCATATGTCGATTATATCATGCTTTTGTTTATGATATAGTTTAACCATAGTGTTAGCAATTGTTTCGATTATATCATATTATGTTTATAATATAGTGCTAATGTTACATTAGCATTGCATTTCATATATTTCAATTTATATATATTGCATTTCATATATTAAATTTTGTAATGTCATATTGTTATGAAATTATTTCATTATTTCGAAATAAAAATTATATATATATTATTGCAATATGAAAAATCATAACATTATAGTTATATGTATAATTCATATAAGTCCAATGACTAGGCACATTAATATTGTGTTTATATGGTGTTGTATTTTCATAAATGCATAGTAACTAGGATTTCTATACTCCATTTCTTTTAGCATTTTTATAAACTTAGAATATAATGATATTGCTAAGTCTATAGTATTATGAGTACTTTTGGAACTACTACCTTGACTATATGATCTTTAATTGCAGTATTTTAACAAGTACTTGGACGATGCAAAAAAAAATTAGAACCTGGAAGAGTATCGGAAGCCATCATATAAACTAGTTAGGACTAAGTATCCATACCTCCATCTTTTCCAGGGCGTCGCAAGAAAGTACTTAACACTCAATTCTTTTACATTGACGACAAACTTAAAAGAAAACAAGTACTTTTATTTTATTTTTATGCTGTCTTGTAGAAATTCTTACCTGTGGTCTACACATGAAAACAAGATTCAACAGCCTTAGCTAAACGTAGCTAAGTAAGATCCAGGGTGTCTCGTAGACCCCTTCATAAAACATACAAACAAACTGTCAGTATTCCTTCAAGTTTCTCATTTCGATACAAGCTGTATGCATTTCTAGAACTTAAACAAATCAGAAAAATTGTACTCATCTTCTTAGTAAAAAAGAGTCGTTTATTGAAGATAATGATAGGACATTGTCATTAATTACATTAGTTAAGCTTTTATTTTATTTTGTTTTATTCTGCATTAAATGAAATTGTTAATTCTAGCTACTTTAAAAATAAAAAAAATATTTTTGGAAATTTCAGGATGTTACATGAAGCCCCAGAGTCTCCCAAGCAGTTATGCACATTATAATTAAAGATTTCAAAAGTCAAAAGAAAAGGAAGAGTTTGATATTTTGACTTTCCACCAATACTTGCTTCGTTAATCTCGGTATCAAACTCAACCCTTTCTGAATGTTTGTCTACTATATCACCTAATTTTACATCAAAAGATTTAATAATGTTTTCCTTCATTGTGGCAGGTTACACATTTCAAATAGAGATATGTTTTCCTTTGTTTTCTTGATATCTTCTATAATGTCATATCCCATATTTTTATTTCCCCCAACCATTTCACCACTATGAGATTTGTTGACTACAAGATTTGCTTGCTTATTGATTAATGGATTTGTTTCCTTTACAGCCCCAGAATTTACTTTTGGTTGTGACTAATTTATGTTGTTATTCTTTTTTCATGTTTTCTTTGGATGCCTTCATTTTGGTTAATACCATACTTTTCTCTTCTACCGGTCCCTTACTTCTGGTAGCATAATCTACGAACGATATTTGTATTTCTTCCACCTTTTCTTCTTCATCTAAACCCAAATTTTGCGCCCAATCCAATAATACGAATGTGGTTTCTTCATTTTGATCTTCCGGTTCATTAGATTGGTCTTCTTCTTGATATTCATGATCTGTTAGTTGTGTATCCAATAATTGATTCATTACCAGAGTCATTGAATTAATCCATTGTGGGCACCTTTTTTCGGAATGGTGCTCTTGATGAAATGTGCAAAAGTGATCCATGCCAACTTCATTCAAATAAAAAATGGAAGAATTATTTGATGGTGGTTGTGGTTGTGTGCTTTCTTCCTTTTTTTATAGAAAGGTTTAAATGGTTTTCTTACTGAAGAACTAGGACCTTTATCCTTTTCCAGATCTACTATTTTATTGGACAAATTTTGAACCATTTTGACCACATTTTCTAATTCATTTGAAGGATCTTCTTTAGGTATGTTCAATATCAAAGGCTTCTTATTTACTATAGGTTTTACTTCAAAATCCAGAGAATGTTTGATGATACTGTCTATGTCTACCTCCACTTTCTTCGCCTCTTCAAAATTTTCTGGTAAAGTAGTTTTAACAGATCTTTTGAAAAACATGGCTATGGATGGGAGAAGCATTGTAGTATAATTTTCTACCAAAGATTCTTTAGCAGGTTTTGTTACAGTGTTGAAACTATTTAAAATCATAGTAAATCTTTGATTAAACTCTTGAACTTTCTCCTTCTTTTCCATCCGCATAGACAATAATTCTTTCATAAGTGAAGCCACAGTCTTTTGGGTACCAAACTTATTTAGAAAAATCTTCTCAAAACTGTCCTAATATTCTATAGAATCAGTCTGTAAGCTAAAATACAAGGATGATTCTCTAGGTTCAAACTTATAAGAAAATAATCTGCATACCACATCCTCATGTTCCACATTGAGTAGATTTAATGCTAAGTAAAAAAATTTTAGGTGATCATCAACAGAGATTCCTTTTCCAGGATCAAACTTAGGTAGCACTCACTCCGGATGCTTAGGTAAATCATGCAAAGGAGCAGCTAGGTTGATTGGTCCTTTGCCTCTCCATGCAGGTTGTTGATTGGCACTGTGATCCATGTTAGCAATATGCCTAAGAGAATTTCGAGGTGTATGCGGTGGTGTAAGATTCTGTGTGTGTGGAGAAGTGATTGATTCCAGAGAATTAGGCCTCAATTGATTAATGGGATCTGGTATATCTTGTAATGATAAATCGAGTAATTATTTCAAATATTACAGAATCATAGAGTCCCTATTTTGCACAACTTGTCTTCTAGGAGATTTCCTTCTAGGTAGTAAAGGTACCACTGATAATCCTCCAAGTTTCCTCATGTAAGATATAGTATGTATCCTAAATTTATCTACTTCTGTGTGAGGAACAACATATAAACGTTCGGTATGATCAGTTTCAGAATCCAACTTTTCTTGATAATCAGTTTCATAAATTAATTCTTCTAGTTGGGTTGTTTCCAATGGAGACCCATATAAATTTCCTCTTCAAAATGGATTTCCTCTGGCAGCCATGCACTCACGGCCCTCCTTCTAGCGCCAAAACCGTTGATTCAAGGAAAATCCTTACATCGACGGTAGTGATTATCCCCAATGAATAATCCTATTTACGTCATTCACTGTTTGGTATGGGGAATCCGTCCGGTTAACGATCCGACTACCGTAGGTATGTTTTTCAAAATTATGTACTGGTTGCGGCTCGACCCACCGTTTATATTTTATATTTAAAGTATGATTACGTAAGTGCTTCTAATATAACTAATGCTTTTAACCTATAATTGAGAGGCAGAAGCCTCACAAGTTATGCATAGGTTCTTACCTCTTATCTTATCACTCCTACATTATCAATTAGCTAATCCCACTCTAAACTAACTAATCTATCCTTGCAATGAGCGGGTTTAAATAAGAGTAATAATATGAGAATGCTTATACAAATCTAACAGATAGCTATTAAGATAAAGTATGCACACCCACAGTAGAAAATTACAAAGATAGATTTGCTCACAATTAAATCAATTTATTACTCTGATATCATATAGACATTTGCATATATAAGAAAAATCATTCATCACCATTGAAATAATTCAACAAAGTTAGAAATATCTCACAACATGAGCATGAACAGAAGAATAAATAATTTTGATATGTTAGTTACAATATTCCATGCAAAAAATTTGTGCAAGCTTTTCCCAACAAATAGGTCCTTCTCATTAGAAGAAAAATAATTCTCTTACAAAATGTATCCAGTCTCTATTTCACAAGCAAAATTCCCTTCTCTAGAACCCTTACCCCTCTATTTATATTACAAGAGAATTTGTCTTTACATGACTACTCACTTCACCTACCCTTCACCTTTGGGTTGCCACAATTTGTCTTTTGTGTTTGCACATCAAAAAATAGACAATTAATTACAAATTAAATTAAATTTCTGGTGGGACCTCCAGGATGGAAATATAATTGTCCCACAAGTACGTTTCCTGAAATATCATATTACATTGTAAGGGTTCTAATAACTTTAAAGTGTTAAATTTTCAGAATTTAATTCAATCTAATCTAGGATCTTAACTGAGAGAACAACATGTACAGCATATCTACAGCATATCCATCATGGACACAATAATGCAAGCACACAAGAGACACAGATTTTACTTGGGGAAAACCATAAAGGTGAAAAACCCCAATAACTTCCTCAGAGATAGATAGAGCAATGATACAACCATAATACAAGAGATATTCTTCTCCTAGCAGCAGAGCCTCCTCCTCCACAAGTGCGCCACTCTCCCAAGTGTGAGTGAGAATAGAATATGTAAAATGAGAGAGACACACTCTCTATTTATACACTAACTTGACTTGACCTTTACTCAACTAGGTCGGCCTCAACATAACCACTTAACATAATGCTGACTGGGTCAACCCCCACTAGGTTGGTCTAATAACCCTTTGACCCACATGGCTGACCCCCAATAGGGTGGTCTAATAACCCTTTGACCCACATGACTTATACAGGGCTGACCCCAACAAGGTGGTCTAATAACCCATCAAGTATAAGTTAGGACACTTATAATATAAATGACGACACTTTCGTATAGAGGAATAATAACATCTCTATAGGAATACAATATACATATATGTGAAATACATTCTGAAGTTACATATACATCAACACTCCCTCTTAACTAGGAAGGTATTTCTTGACACAGGTCTTTTAGCACAAGTCATCTTCTCTGGATCATCGTCACTGGATAATCGTCATTGAGTCATCATCATCGTCATTGCTTTTGCTATCTCAATCAATCTCTGAATCTACTCATCATAGGAAGTTCTACAGAGCCAGTCCTTTTTCATACTGGATGTAGGCCCACCACCTGCAGGTCTTCGTCATCACTGGCCATACTGTGGAATCCTCAATACTTATTACATGCGTCACAAAACCTGGTTGCAACATCCTAGGCTATTACGAGCACACCGCTCTACCTATCAGATCTCCTAGGAGCACATCACATGTGACCCATCACAAAACCTGGCTGAAACATCCCAGGCTATTACGAGCACACAGCTCTACCTGTAGAATCTCCCAGGAGCACATTACATGTGATCTCACCACAAAACCTAGCTGAAGCATCCTAGGCTGTTACAAGCACACAGCTCTACCTGTCAGATCTCCCAGGAGCACATTACATGTGGTCCACCACAAAACTTGGCTGAAGCATCTTAGGCCTTTTTCATCCTGTCCAGATCTCCCAGGAGCAAATTACATGTGATCATGGCAAAACCTGGCTGAAGCATTTGAGGCCTTTTTCATCCTATCCAGATATCCCAGGAGCAAATTACATGCCATAGGAAAAAACCTCGCAAGAGCATCTCAAGATGTTACGGGTACACAACTCCAACCTGACGATCTCCCAGGGTACAAATTACATGTCCTCCCATATAAATGTCTCGAAAGAGCATCCCAGGCTGTTACGGGTACACAACTCCGACCTATAGGATCTCCCAGACATGATCATCTGCACAACCTGATCCACGGCCACAAAGTATAATCCTAATACTCACCATACATCATCCTGATGTACACATGATCATCCTGATCATCATCACTGCAACATCCTGTTGCATGTCATCTGGAGCAACATCCTGAAGCTCGTCATCTATGATCATCCTGATCATACAATGCATCCACCTGATGCATACCAAGTATCTACCTGATACATATCATCATTCATGATCCACCTGATCATACAGTGTATCCACTTGATACAAATAAAAATACATGATCCACCTGATCATACCTGATACATATCACATACATGATCTACCTAATCATACAATGTATCCACCTGATACAAATACAGATACATGATCCACCTGATCATACCTGATACATATCACATACATGATCTACCTGATCATACAATGTATCCACCTGATACATATACAAATACATGGTCCAAGCATCCAATGTGATGCATATACAAAAATACATACAAATGTTCCAACTGATCATATCCAACATCCAACATGATGCATTCATACATATAAATATAAATGATCCAACTGATCATATCCAGCATCCAACATGATGCATACATAGATATACATATAAATGATCCAATTGATCATATCCAACATCATCCTGATGCATATACAGAGCAGTAACTAGAGCATCATCCTGATGCTCATCATCCATGATCCTCCTGATCATCACAACATCGTCTTCTTCAGATCATCTCATCGTCCACAAAGCACATCCCAGATGAAAATCATCCAGTACTTACACCACCGACATGGGAGAACACATCTACCACCATTCGGGGAAGGCTCCAGCCCTTACTTTTTCACCATGGGAGTACACATCTACCACCATGTGAAAAATGGCTCAGCAATTACATCGCGACCAAGGGAGAACACATCAACCATGTTAGAAAAGCTCATGTGCATCTGCATCTTCCGGACTCATCACTTCCCTTTGGAAGGAACCTCGATCCGAAGTGCACCAAGCCTCTCTCTGAAGTACTCAAACTACACTCTGGCCAATGGCTTGGTCAATACATCTACAACCTGCTCATCCGTCGCAACATACTCTGCTTCGGCTGTACTCAGTGCTACGCAGGACTGCTTCCTTCTAAACCAAGAGATCACACCTGATCCTGTACTAAAGCAGCACCCAGAAGTGCTCTTCCTATTTGTAGCATTGCATGCCCAATCTGAATCAACATAACCCTACAGGTTAAACTTTTGATTCGCATCGTACTTGAGCCCATAATCAACCGAATCAGATGGAGCATCACACAGAAGCTTCAGGTTCGATTCCATATGTGTGGCCATAGCCTTGTAGTCCATCATCCCAAACCTCTTCAGGATCTCTACTACATACTTCCCTTGTCCAAGGAAGATTCCATCTGCACTCTGCCACACCTTCATGCCAAAAAAAAATAGTGCATCATCCCCAAGTTCTACACACATATATGACTACACCATTCAAGAAAGCTATCTTGAAATCCATCTGGTGTATCTTCTATTTCATCACTTTTATATTTCTCTATGTTGCCATCTGCAGCATGCTTGATCTGATAGTTCCATTTGGAAGTCACAACAGACTTCCCTTCAGCTCTTGGGACCGCATCCCAAACATCGTTCTTCATGATCAACAGATCATGGCATTCTTCCCATATCCTGGGAACTTCAATATCTTCAATATATAATTTTGTTGCTTGAACAAATGTTGTAGTCCTTCTTTTGTAGGTGAAGGTATACGGTCTTTCCTACAAAACAAGTTAAATTGCATGATTAGAAACATCTCATAATTTTCAGACAAATTCTTACACATAAAGAAATATGTCATACAATCATGCAGTTATCTTAGCCAATGCTTCAATACAACATTCATCCATGTTCCACAACTTTTTAGATGCCTTCCAGTCTCTACCTGAACATTGTTAAGAGTTTGCACTACTCCCAACATGTCAGCAAAGAGGTTTCATTCTAGATAAGTAGCATTGGAATGTTGTACAGTGCCATAGGCCACTTACCCATCACATGCATATTAGTAGTATACTGTTCATTAATGGTATCATTCTAATATGCACAATACATATCCTAAGTCTAGGAACATGAGCATATACATCATTGAACAATTTTATTTAAACAAACAAATATGCAAGAAATGATAATAAAAATACTTATCTTTGTTTGATTGTTGGGTTGACTCCCTCTCAGTCTTTGCTTCTTTTTCTACAACTCCATTCTGATGTGGATTGTGAGAAGTGGTCAACTCCCTCTGAATATCTGCATCCTTGCAGAAACTACTGGAGTGTGCTCCCTCTTGATCTTTGCTTCCTGGATTACCTATTCTTGAACTTATATTCATTCTTGATCCCTATGCATGCTTGTTAGTATCATCATTGTGTTATCCTTGAGGACTCATACATAATCACACATTTATTAGTATAATCTTAATACTATCAAAACACAATAATCTTAAGCATGTATAGTCATGATCATTTCAAACAGAAATAATAAGCATTAGTATTCAAGGTTTCAGGGAAGTCTTCTTTTACTTATGCATATTCTTATTTGATCATAGAACTCTTCTGGTTAGTTAAATCATCAATCAAGATAAGAGATATAATATGCATAAAACCCGTGATTACTCAAACCTATACCTTCATGATTCTTCTGGTTAGTCATATCATCAATTATGGTAAGAAACATAATATGCATACAACCATGACTATTCAAACCTATGAATTCATGAATAATCATTATCAACAATGAAACAGTATAAGATCCTAACACAAGGTAGGATTCTAGCTTGATATAGGAAAAACATACCTGGATTAGCATGCTAGCTAGTTATGTCTAACATACCCACATAATGTCTACTGGTTCTCTTCAGTGACTTGTGCTAGTAACCTGCATGTCTCATAAGTTAACCATTGTAGAAACAAGTTATACATACCTCGTAAGTAGATCTTCTATGTGATCCATGACAATGGATGAATCTTTGTCTTCATGTCACTATGATCATATGTTCTTGAAGTAGAACATGATTTGTCTTTCTTGGTGTACCTTTATGTTAGCGAACAACATAAACCTCATACAACATCACAATGCATTAGTACATTCATAACTGTCAAAACCTTAATGAATGAACATCTTCTATTAAGGTGATACGACAAGTTTAGTAATTAATCAAGATTGTACTGTAATGATAAACATATGATAAACTTAACCATGAAACATACCTCTCAAGATTGCTTGTAATCTTCTTATAGAAGGCCTTAGCCTCATCTCCCTCTGAGACAGGAACATCTTCACTTATGCAGGTGACCAATCCATCCTCTTCTAGGATTAACCCAATCCACTTGATTTGTAGGAACTGGATCTGTTGCTGTAATAGGGTTTGTTAGAGAAACCCCAAAAATTCAAACTTTGAATTTCAAACTTCCGAAAGTATAGAAATATGCACCTTGATGAGCTGATCAAGCTGGTATATTCAGAATTTGAAAACTTCAAAGTTTCACTCCTCAATTTTGCCTTTGAAACTTTCAGATTCACTGAACATGACGTCGAACTAGGGTTTGATGAAGCCCACTCTTCTGCCCAATCAAAAGATTTGATCCAAATCTCTAAGCTTCTATTTTTATGAGGAGCTTCCAGCCGTGGTCACAGATTTAAAAAATTTCCATTTTTGCAGAAGCCCTATCTTTCCACTTTTCTGATCAAAGTCAAGAAATAGGGTCTGATCAAGCCCGACCTTCTGCCCAACCAAAAATTATGATCTTGGTCTCGAAATTTTGATTTTGATGAGTAGCATTCATCCGTAGTCTCCGATTACAAAAATTCCAACTTTCTCTAAAGCCCTAAATTCCGGAAGCCATGAATGAAGGTGCTCAAAAATAATTTTGATTTGATAGAAATATGTACCTAATTGTTTCTGGTGTAACTCCAAACTTTTCGATCCACAGGGTCTGAACATTTTTCCTGATATAGCCTGACCTGTTATCTTTCCATCCCGACAGGTTTGACCTCAATTGGATTCTTTGAGAGAGAGTTATTCCAAGTGTCGCAACGTGACCTGTTTATGGGATAATACAGGCGAGCGAACTTGTATGGCATGCCACGTGTCACTGGTTCAACTGCGGCCTCTGAAAACTTTTCTTGAGATATCTCGACCTGTTATATTTCCATCCCGATAGGTCTGACCTCAATTGGATTCTCTGAGAGAGATTTATTCCAAGTGTCGCAACGTGACCTGTTTATGGGATAATACAGGAGAGTGAACTTGTACGGCGTGCCATGTGTCATTGGTTCAACTTCAACCTCTGAAATTTTTTTCTTGATATAGTACAGTCTCTGTACTACCTGTCACATTTTACGAAATTTCATTTGGAGCTTCCAAGCCCAAGTTATGACCTTTTTCCCAAGGTCACCTGAATTTGACTCAGATTTGGAAGAGGAAGAACCCTATATTGTACAGATCATAAATCACAAAGTACAACGAATTAGAGGTTGTCCTTTGGACACATGGTACATGGGGATCTGATCTTTGACCCCTAAAAGTTTCATATCTAAAAACTTCGCCAAAACGGATTTATAGCGAAAGTTCTACGATAAATGGTTTTTTCTATATCAAGTGCAACAGAAAAACTAGGACGCGAGATCCATATTGAATAAGATATATGTTATTGAATTGATAAGATGCTTTAATGCTTTACAAGAGCTCACCTTTTATAAGGTTTGAGTATTATTAAGAAGGGTTATGTCCCTTCAATTAAACTAATTAATAATTTACTGATTAATTTAATACAATATTTAATATTCATAGCATTTCCTTCCCCTTTTGGAAAGCTTTATCCTCAAAGCTTGAGTATTTTCCTAATGTCGTCCTTCATTCAGATTCAGTGTCGGTATTAGAGTCGGATGCAATTTCTTGTGTAGAGACTTGCACTTCCTTTCCATTGATGATTTTGCACTGTATTGTTTGATTGTTCCTACATTTATGGCCTGGGATCCAATCATCACCGCATCGACGACATATGTTTTTATTCTTCTTTCTATTATCAGAGTAACTATTAGATGGCTTTGATCTATTTTCCATTTCATAGGCATATGATTGAGGTTTGTGGCATTGATGGCTGGGTGACCACGTATCTTCACAGTACCTACATTGTGTCTCTTTTTCTTGTCGATAATGGTTGTCGCCTCTTGTTTTTATTCCTTCCAGTTTGCATTCTACGGCTTTTGCTTTATGTCTTGCTACCTCTACGTTAGGTATGTCGTGTAACTTTAACTCTTTTTGGAGGTACGGTTTAAGACCTCCTAAATAGGTTTCGAGTCTTTGCTTGTCAGACAACCCAAATACTCGTGTCGACAAGGATTCCCACTGATGTGTGAATTCCTCAACACTTCCAACTTGTTGTAATCTCGTAAGTTTACTGAAAAACTCATCTTCCTTGATTCCTTGAAACCTATTAAAAAAATCATTTTTGAACAAGTTCCAGGTGTAGGCAAAATTATCTCTCTTCCACCATAAGTACCAATTATAGGCATACCCTTCCATATGCATTGACGCATATTTCACCTTCTCCTCGTCAGATTGAATATTGTAAATGTCGAAGTATTCTTCTGCTTTGTTTAGCCAAGCAACGCATTGGTCTTCACTTCCATTGTATTTCGACAACTCTATTTTTGCCTTAGGTGGGTACACTATATAAGGGTGATATTGATTCCCTTTTGCTTTATGGTTTGATGGTGGATCGGAACTACTGGATGACGTAACTGACATATTTGAACTGCTTCGTTGTTGGCGGTGATTTTTGTCTTTTTTATTCTCTACTATCTTACTGATAGCTTCTATTTGGCTATTTAATCGTGCCTCCATATCTAGCAGTACTTTTGTTTCCATCTCTTGCTTAAGCGTCGCATTGTTAATCTTTATTTCTTTTTGCAATTCTTCTTGATTCTTGGCAAGTGCTTCCTGTGTGAAAATATGAAATGAGGCATCTAGCATGTTTGGACTACTAACTTGGTCTGTCTTAGGCGTTAGTCTTTGTAACATCTCCATTAATATATTATGGTTCTGCGTCAAGGTGCTCAAGTTCTGGGTTATGGTGTTTATGTTTTGAGTCATAACACTCATTTTGTCATCCAAGTCTTTTTGTTTTTCGTTCAGAGTGTCAAATTTTTCACTCAACCTTCTTTCTAGTACCAGAACAACTTCATCTTTGATTTCTTTTTTAAGCACGGCATTGTTATTTTTCATCTCTTCCTTGAAATCTTCTTGAGTCCGAGCTTAGAGTGCAGGAGCAAATCCGCTCTGATTGTGAGCCGAATCCGAGCTCAGATGGAGGAGCATTCCGCTCTGATACCAAGTGCAGTGAACGTATCCGTTCACTAATTTAATAGTCGAATCCGACTCTCATATTGGATAAGATAAGAATAATATATTTGATGATAGGATAACTTACAATAAGATCGCCTTTTATAGGGCTTGATCCAACATTGTGAAGGGTTACGCCCTTTCACTAGTAACCTAATAATCTATTAATTTATAAATAATAATATTAAATAAATGTTCACAGGATTAAATGCAGTGAACGTATCCGTTCACTAATTTAATAGTCGAATCCGACTCTCATATTGGATAAGATAAGAATAATATATTTGATGATAGGATAACTTACAATAAGATCGCCTTTTATAGGGCTTGATCCAACATTGTGAAGGGTTACCCCCTTTCACTAGTAACCTAATGATCTATTAATTTATAAATAATAATATTAAATAAATATTCACAGCATTGCCACTCCCTTTTAAGGAGCTTTGTCCTCAAAGCTAATTTTTCTAGTATCAACTTTATCTTGGATTTGTGTTGTAATCCTTTCTGCTTGAGTGGTGAATTTTTGAAACAATACAATTTGTAATTATTTGTCTTCCATATCACCTTTTGGATTTCATGTATGAACACTTGTGGACTTTCATTACTTCCACTTTTTGCATTGGTTGTGGTTCCAACATTGAATGTCATAATGATGGAGGTATTTTTAAAAGATGTTCTTCGATCTTGGAAATTAGGACAATGGTCGTCTTTAAGACTTTGAAGTTTGAAAATCTCCATATGAGTCTTCTCAATTTCCTGGAGCCATATTATTGTAGATGGATTCCATCTTACAATATTAGTATCTATGCACTTAAATTCCAACAATTTCAAATATATGTGGTGGTTGTCACAAGAAATATGCACATCTAAACTGACATCAATCTGATTAGAAATATTTAGGTCTTGTACTAGTTTCCTCTGAATCGTAGCCTTCATGGGTTCTTTCTTGGAAGGAACTTTAAGGACCTTCATTCTTGATTTCCCTATGACTATGTCCAAGGATCTAATTCTGGAACAATATAAATGTTGTTCATCTGTAGTAACCTGCTCCACAGGGATTCCTAACGACGTGGATGAAATACCTTTTATGTCCTTTAGCGTACCAACATTAGGCCCATTATCATATTCACCATCATTTGGAACGTAAGTAACAGTGGGAAAAGAAACAATTTCTACATAACTATCTACACTTGTGTTTGTAGAACCATCATTAGTTCTTCCAACATGTTTAAGTAGACATTCACTACTTCCATGGTTTCAAACTTCATCAATCAGATCAATAAATTTATCTAATAAAACTAATTGGGAACAATGTTCAAGTGTCTTCTCCTGCTCAACAAGAACAATTGCATTTGAAATGTCACTTGCTATTGTAGACCTATAATCTACAACTTCATGATCCACAATTGGTGGATTTTGATCTAATGCACATACATGCTCTGTCGCTTTGATGTCATCTTTTTCTTCAATTTCTACAATAGGTTTTCTTATTCTATCTTCCTCATCTTCTGTGTATATGTCCTCTTTTGGATATTTATCAACAATGGCTTGGTTCTTATCAATGTCATCTCTATACGTGCCAATTCCATGGGAGACATAGGTTTTAAATCTTTTTTCCTCAAAACTGTCATCGTCGTCACCGAGAGCGGGCCAATCTTTTCGATACTTATCAGCAACACCGCTTTGACTATCCTCGGTATTGTGAACAATGTCATATTTACTTGTTCCAATTCCATGGGAGATGATGGCTTTAAGTCTCTTCTCCTCATAAATTTCATTTTCACTTTTGAACCACTTCATGGTTAAAAGTTTGAGACTTAATTAATAATAGGAACTAATAGTTTCCACTTAAATTTAAATTTTATAATAATAATTATAAAATTATTATTATGGAGTAATCAGGTTTTAATAAAAATAAAATATAATAATATTATATAATAATATTTAATATTATTATAATAATATTTAATTAATATTTTTTTTTTTTTGGTTTTGTTTTGGTGTAGGGCTACGTGGATAAGAGATGGGAAGGTGGAGTGGATGGAGGAATGGAGCAGCAGGTGGTTTGCAGAGGTGGTGGGGAGGCGCGTGCTGGTGGGGAGGCTGGGGTTGAGCTGAGTGTTCGCAGAGGTGGTGGGGAGGCACAGAGGTGGTTCGCAGGAGGGTGCAGGTGGAAGGAGTAGCAGTGGCAGTGGAGGATGTGGAGAACTATGGGATGGAGTGTGCAGGGAGATGGAGTCGAGGCGGGTAGAGGGAAGTGTTGACAGCAGCTTAGTAAGTCAATCAAGGGGCAGGAAGGTGAGAGGTGGGTGATGGGTGAGAAAGGTGTGGGATAGGGCAGTGATTGGAATGCAGTGAGGTGGGACGCGTAGAGTTGTATGGAGCACACACAGAAGGGAATTGAAACACGTAGGGAAAATGGAGCAGTGGGTTGGCAGTGTGGAAGAACTAGCAACGCAGGGGAACTGGAGATATGGAGTGAAACAGGACGTAAGGGTTGAGAGGAATGGAATGGTGCGGAAGCATGTAGAGTGTAGGGTGAGGGCACGGTGAGGAGGATGGCGGGGACATGGACGAGGGCGGGCTAGCTGAGAGGTGGCTCGAGTGAGGACAGGGTGTAGGAACGTAGGAATGGTGCGAGCAGGAATGGAATGGCACGAGCAGGAATGGAATGGCGTAGCTTCAAGGTGCGATGGGAGTGAGAGGATTTAAGGGGAGTGAAATAGGACGTAAGGGTTTAGAGGTGGTGGTACAGTGGAGGGGTGGGGGTGGAGGAAGGCGTGGATGGAAGTGCAGTAGGTGGATTGGAGCGAGTGATGCAGCGGAATGGAGGGATGAGTCGAGTTCGAGCTCACTTGAGGAGGAGCGAGTCCGCTCTAAGTGTGAGTCGAATCCGAGCTCAGGTGGAGGAGCGTTCCGCTCTGATACCAAATGCAACAAAAAAACTAGGACGCGAGATCCATATTGAATAAGATATATATTATTGAATTGATAAGATGCTTTAACGCTTTACAAGAGCTCACCTTTTATAAGGTTTGAGCATTCTTAAGAAGGGCTACGTCCCTTCAATTAAACTAATTAATAATTTACTGATTAATTTAATACAATATTTAATATTCATAGCATCAAGCCCTAGCATCGTAAGTGCAACAAGCGTCATACATGCCATATCATGCCTTCTTTCAGGCTAGCTCTGATACCATGTTAAATTTTCAGAATTTACTTCAATCTGATCTAGGATCTTAACTAAGAGAACAACATGTATAGCATATCTACAACATATCAATCATGGACACAATAATACAAGCACACAAGAGACACATATTTTACTTGGGGAAAACCATAAAGGTGAAAAACCCCAATAATTTCCTCAGAGATAGATAGAGCAATGATACAACCAGAATACAAGAGATAGTCTTCTCCTAGAAGCAGAGCCTCCTCCACAAGTGTGCCACTCTCCCAAGTGTGAGTGAGAATAGAATATGTAAAATGAGAGAGACACACTCTCTATTTATACACTAACTTGACTTGACCTTTACTCAACTAGGTCGGCCTCAACTTAACCACTTAACATAATGCTGACTGGGCCGACCCCCACTAGGGTGGTCTAATAACCCTTTGACCCACATGGCCGACCCCCAATAGGGTGGTCTAATAACCCTTTGACCCACATGACTTATATAGGGCTGACCCCAACAAGGTGGTCTAATAACCCATCAAGTATAAGTTACGACACTTACAATATAAATGACGACACTTTCGTATAGAGGAATAATAACATCTCTATAGGAATACAATATACATATATGTGAAATACATTACAAAGTTACATATAGGAGCGCGAGGTGTACAACTAAGAGGTGATAGTACTGAAGGTAGGACTAACATACTGTGGGGGGAACAAGGGTCATAGAGTGGGGGGAATCAAACTTCCTTTGTTCAGAGTATGATGGAAAGGTTGACCTGGCAACATATGAAACTTACCTCGAGGAAGGGGATCATAATGTAAGGGACCAGGGGTTGTGACTGCAATGGGGGAGACTCAAGGAGGAACTAATGGGAGATATCAGGAGACTCAAAGGGTGACACATCGCAGAGTACTAGGAACAAAGGTGACCATACTTGGGTTGCTGCCATAATGGTGGGACTAGATATGATCTGTCGTGGTGCCAAGAGGCACCATTGGGTGCTTCTTCATGGTTTTTAAGGAGCTTGAGGAAGGAGTAGAACTGTGCTAAAAAAATGGTACTATCGTGTGGATTATATGAGCCCAGGACAGTGCATGCTCGTGGGTGCTTTCAATTTTAAGGAGTTTGAAAGCGATAAGAAGACTCTGAGACGGCTGAAGGGTACCGTCATGTGGATTTATATGAGCCCTAGATGGTGAGAGCTCGTGGTTGCTTTTAATTTTAGAGAGTCTGAAATCAAATAAGAAGACTCCAAGAGGTTCTTTTTCGTATGTTAGTCTCCAAGGCCCGAAAAAGCATAAAAGGATGCAATAAAGAACTCTTCTAGCCGATGTGACTAGAGTATTCCTTTTTCGTAACTAATCTACCAGGTTCGGAAAAACGGTTAAACTTATACCAGGTAGACGCACTTTCAGATACTTTTAGCGAGCATGAAAGGAAGCAAGATTTCTTGTCGATATTTTCATTCTTTTAGGAGTCAGAAAAGAGCTTAACATAAACTCCCTAAGTGCTTTTTTCATAACGGATTTGCTCGGCCCAGAAAGGGATACAATTATATCGAACAAGATGATGGTGATGCTGTGGTCGGAGCGGCACACAAATCAAGGCGATGAGGGACCTAGAAAAAATTCCCAACAAAAGTATTCGTGAGAGCAAGAAATGATCTCAAGCACCATTATGGGAACAGGGATATGAATTCGGCAATGCGAAAGGTGCGAAAAATGGAGTTGGCATGCAAATTGAGGTGGGGGGGCCTGGAAAAAGTGCCTGAACAAAGTTTTCATGAGAGCAATAAATTATCTAAAGCATCATCACGAGCGTGGAGATATGAATCCGACGATGAGAACGGTGTGAAAAAATGGAGATGGCATGCAAATCGAGGCGATGGGGGTCCTTGGAAAAGTGCCTGAATTTTTTTCCGTGAAAACGAGAAATGGTCTCAACCATACTCAAGGTCTTGGTGAATTGAATTTGGTGGTGTCAACGGTTCGAAAAACGGACAGCGTATGATCCTGGAATGGACAAAACAAGAATTGGTCAAATGTCTATAAATAGTAAATGAGCCAATGTGAAATGTGTCATTGTTATAGTTGAGTTTGACAGGAGATTGGAAGGGACCAGAGGTGAAAACTTAGATTGTGTGCGATCCGACTGGTGGAATTATGTTCTGGGAGTTGCAGGTAAGCCTTCTAGTCCTTTGCCTTATGTTTTATTTCTGTTTGTGGGGAATTGGGCCTTCGGGGCACCAAAGCGCAGATTTAAAGGAGAGATGCGTGCTTTAGAGCGTGTCTTTGGGTGAGGTAACCGCACTCTCCGAGCGCGGCCAAGATCCCCTCAGTCATGTTTTCTAAGCACGGTTGTGCCCCTCACAGTCGCGCTCCAGAGAGCACTTGGGGACCCCATAGCTGCACTCCCCGAGCGCGGCTATGGCCCTTTCAGTTGCGCTTTGAAGTGCATCTTTCCAAGGGGAAATCGTGCTTCATAGCGCAACTGAAGGTGGCACAGTCATGCTTTGAAGCATGGCTTTTTGGGAAGAAAGTGTGCTTCAGAGTGCAACTGTGGGTGGCGCAGTCATGCTCTGAAGCGTGGATTTCTGGGAGGAAAGCGCGATTCAGAGTGCGACTGTGGGACCGACAGGTGCGATCTAGGAGCATGATTTTCAAGGATAAAAGCGCTCCATAGCGCACTTGTGGGGCCAGATGATGCACTGGGAAGTGTTTCATTGTGCCTAAGAGTCGATGCGTCGATCTGGAGGGGATCGATGGGATATTTATATGGTTCTGATGGGTGTTTGTTGGTTTGGTTGGCAGGATGCTGAGGATTACGTGGAGAGAACAAGAGGTGCCAGATACTATCCTGGACAAGATCCAGCAGGAAGAGGGTGTACAAGAGGCGTTAGCAGACTGCGAATTACTGAATTTCTGTAATACCCCTATTTTGGACTTTGAACCCCTTTGATAATTTCTGCTAAGTATTATTTCATTTATACTTAGGAAATTTAGAAATATTCTAAAGAGGTTTCTATTGACCATGTGGACCAGCGCAATAAAAGAGGGAGTCATAGTCTCCCAAGGTTAGAGGGAAAATGCCACCTAATAATAATAATAGGAAATTATTATTGGATACAATTGGCAAACCCTAAAGAAAAGAATTGAGAGATTATTGAATTAAAAGAATTCACATAATGAGAAAAATTCCCCTAAGAGAATAAAAGGTGAAAACTCATTGAAACTCTCATGACAATAATTCATTATGCATCATTCACAATCTCAAGAGATGAATACACAAGAGAAATGGGAAATGGAAAACCTAAACCTGACACAATGAATGATGGTGAGGGAGGACAAATTTGGGAGAACCAAGCTAGTACTGAAGCTAAGTGATTGAGTACAGATTTGGGAGGACCAAAATGACTCAGATCAAGAGGAATCATGCAGTTTGGTATGAGCTTGGCCACTTAATTGTGTGCAGGTAGGAGAACTACCCCAAGCTTGCAGGACTACTATTGTTACCTGAATAGACTATGATAGTGATTCTCTCCATGGCCATGGCTTAAAATCCCCTGGAGCATCCTGGAGATCAAGAGTATTGAGTTGGGTGTTGGGTTTCCTATTGCCTTTGAAGTATCCTGAATAACTTGGGTAAATGACAAGTTAAGGGTAACTAAAATAAATACTCTACCTAGGGGACTGTGAACTCAGCTTGGGGGTGACCTGAGAGCAAGGAGTACTTGCTGGTCAAAGGATGGGAGGTTTGTGCCTGGTTCCACTGGTCAACAGATTCAGATAAGTGTTTATAATCTAACTTGCAGAGTATTTGTTTTGGACATTATTTATATATCTGTTTCTAAATATATCTGGTTTACTGTTGAAATGTAAATGTATCAGATTTGACCATATATGTATTTTTCTTGATTATTTCTGAGCATGAATCTCAGCTAGATAACTAGATATCTGTTATGAGTTATCTTATGATCATTTTATAGATATGGAATATTGATGTGATGGGATGACTGTGAGAATATCTACATAATAATGGCAGCAGATTTACAGTATTAAGACCCTCTATACAGTTATAAATGTATGCAGCATATGAAATAATAATAATATGATTCATGTGCTAACCTAGGGTTTGTTGAGACATGTCTTCATATTGCAGGTTGTTGTAGATTAAATATATTCCAGTATTTACATAAGATATTATGTTTTGCATCATAATGCTGTAAATACGACAGGCAAGTAAACCTGAAGGTTTACATGCCTAGCCCATATGTTTATCAATCATTTTTCTATCCTAAGTTTATGGCAGAAAAGATAAACCATGAACATGCTAGAATGCAAATTTGATATAGATCTGAATTAATTTGGTTGTTGATAGAATTTGTATTTTATTCAGATCTGGTCATAATCGACCTTATGCATTTAAATGGCATTTTAGTTTATTTGTTGAGCATTGAAATAATGATACATTGCTATATTTCTGAGTAAATATATGCCTAAATATCATTTTCCATTTAATGGCAATGCTAATGCAAACAGTATGATAATATGCATTATAAATACAAAGGTGAATGTATTGGACGATGGCCTTATGCAACCCAAACATAACCTAGGTCGCCACATCTATGTTTATAGATATTGCTTGAATGCGTTTGAAGTGTCGAAAGGCTGAATGCGAATGGTTCAAGTGGCTAAGGGTTTGACCCTTAGCAGGGATGCCATATTTATTAATATATGATATTATACATTGAGCATTCACTGTGCATTTGTTTATAAACCTAGCGGTTTCAACTATTGCCGAATAGTTTAGTAAATACATGAAAATGAAACGATGTTGGGCATAAACGAATCCACTTATTATTAATAAAAAATTGCAAAATTCAAACACAGTAGTGTGACAATACTTTGCTGGACATTGAGACTGTGTCTCGACGTATTGCATATTCATTTGTGCACACAATGGGCAGGCTGAATGCCTCAACCCTAAACATTTTAATGCATTAATCAAAACCACATTACAATATATAATTTTCAGTGCAAACGAATCATGGAAGAATGTGACGAGGTTGATACCTTCCAAGGAGCATTTAAAATGACGAATGCAAGCATATGTTGATTATATAACATGGGTATGCATTTATAACATTAAAAGCGTATGCATCGACCGAATTGTGAGATGCACAAACATTGGAGTAGAAAAACGAGTATATTGTCTATTAACATCAAAGTGACGAGGGCATCTATACAGACCATGTATGTAAACCAAAATGCATAGCAAGTAATTAATCCACAGACCCGACGAGAATCGCCGTGGGTTTTACAAAGTCAAGCTGGGCTTGCCAAGAGTTTACATCACGAGTTCCAAGCTGTAAAAATAATATATAGATCGAGTCGTAATCAAAAGGGTTGTGGCATGGCCACTTTGTTTTACTGCGAAGTTGTGTACATAATCCCGACGCCTCTGCTAGGGGCAGAGCGTCGTGGGATAGCCTGTCGAGTTACATATGATAGTGGAAAGACCCACATCATTTTTCGCTAAGCACATATTAACCCTGCAAGAGAAGAAGAGAGAAATAGAGGTTGCATAGAATCTCTCAAAGGATGGATTCATGCCTCAATCCTCTCAGCCAAGAGCCAAACTCTTTAAAAAGGTATCGATGAAGACAAGAGTAATCCCAACCGAACGAGCTAGTGTTTTAGTAAATCTGCCCCACCAATGAGGTGAACCAAACCCGAGGGAGAGGGACTGGCGAGTTACTTGTGTGAGCTAGCAAGTTGCCACGACCCCAACTTTAGCTATGTGCTCATAGGAGTGTTACACTCCACCACTCATCGTCATTTTCCTGTACATCAAGATGTGGCAAAGGGTTAAACCGTGGGACTAACAACTCAACCCTTTAATGACTGTCAAAGCAAGCAACGCAATGCACGACGAAACTAAAGGGGTTTTGATATTACCTGACTGTGTATTGAGTCGTAACATAGCCTGACATCGTAGGAAACTGGCAACACAAAGCAACACAAAGGTTAAACCTGGACCTTGGCTGGAAAAACATTCACGTAATGTAAATTGCAGTAAGCACAACATTGTAAACAACGTAACGTTGGTGCAACAGAAAGACGTAAAACTTACTTTGTGTGGTGTTCATGCCGAGAATGGTAGCAGTTGGTGCAGCCTGCATCTATGGAAGCGTAGATCCATGGTTTGGCCATATATTTCCACCATACCCTGCGCAGAGCCAAAGCTCTCGTCGCAGTCGAGCAACAATGAATCCAAGTGCCAAGTGATAGTCTTTCAACGCTGGGTACCGGAGAGAGAGGTGGAGACCTCGATTTCCGATGGAGGAACGAGTTATTGTAGGCATGGGGATGGCTGGGCACGAAAACCCAACGCCTAGATCAACGGTGTTACAAGCATCACGATCTCCCATGCATGATCACGGATCACGATCAACGACGCAGAGTGTAGGAGGAGTTATGGTATTGTAGAGATGGGTGGTGAGTACGTTCTCAACATCACTATCAACTAACAGAGTCCATTAATGGGACGAGACCATGCATGCTCCACGTCGACCAAGCCTTTAACTGCAGCGTGTGTACACTTTCCATCCATGGGAGCATCGTCACCTTCCAACAGGTATCCATGAGAGGGTTTAAAACATTGCTTTGGTTTGGTGAAGCTTGTGTGGCGTAATCCACAAACCACGTAGGCCACACGTTGCTGTGAGCGGTTGACATTCAAATGAACCTTATGACTGTCCACGTCAACTGCCAAGTTGAGCTACGTTCATTCGTAGGCTCTAAGTGTTATCCTCGTAGCAGCATGATTAACCTCACATGGCTATGTCCCGACCGGTCATAAGTCAAAACGTTAAATGTTGGATTTTTTTTGTGAGCCACGTCGTAGTGGTAGGGTCGGCTTCCTTAGTGACCATTCATCGTTTATAATCAACGTTGATATATGTTAAGTTATGCCTTTATCCTTAAGGCTAAGGCTTTGTAAAGGTTCGTTATGTTTATTACTCCTTCCTTATGTGTTATAGTGGATGGCGCATTAAGTTAGGACAAGGGGGCACTTTATAATATATACATATATTGTTAACCCTTGTATACATAAGTTATGATATAGCCCGAATTTTAATATGGGTATTGTTTTGTGTATAATTCTTTTTGCATATTAGTGCTTTTATTAATAATAGTATGTTGTATTATTATTTATGCTTTGGTCATAGGTTATGTTAGTATTAATATATATATATATATGTAAGTATGTATATATTTATTAATAGCTATGATCATTTTATTTAAGTTGTTAAATGTTTTAATAAACAACATTTGCACTATGATATGTGACTTTTGCATATGTGAGTGCACTATTAATATAGATCATTAATATAATTCAAGGTGTAAATAATTACAGGTATGTGTGTTAAATACATATGTACTCCCTAGAGGAGAGTCATGGCTAAGTCCATTAAATATTAAAGACGATAACAGTACTGGATGGCATGCACATGTGTAGCATTAATTTCTCGCAGATCGTGGTACTGGCTGAGTGAGCTGGAAGGAGACCAGGTATGGGGTGTCATGTTTTAATGCTCGCACTAGGCCAGAGACTAAGTGTTGTATGCACACCGCTTAGGCACATCATTGAGTGTTACACCGTTGGTACCGAGAGCTAGCAAGTGTCATCATGTCGGCACAAGTACCTCTAAGTCACACACGTTGGTGCGTATAGTCTGAAGGACTATAGAACTTCGGTAAACAACCACGGCGAGCACTGTGTGACAGCTGTACGTAAATTTTTATACTTATGTTATGTTTTTCTAAGTATAATTAATACTTGGTGATGTAACTGTAAATTGTATGGAAGGGTTGTTGTTCCGTGCAAAAAAAAAATGGTAAGAGGAGACATGACAAATTGGTATCATAGCATGGTCACTACACTAGGACCTTAAGCTCATTGCGTGTATGTTGTGTTTTTAAATGTTTTAAAATACTTTTAAATGCTTTTATTATGTTTTCACATGGTGTATAATAAATGATTAATTACTTTGCCTGTATCATCCTGTATGTAATTTTAATTACCTGTTGTTTTTAAAGTCTAACAAACAGCTGGTTGGCCACACATAGACAACATAGCAGCTGAAACTTTAAATGGAAGAATTTAATTCTGTAGAACAAGAAGGAGGGATGGCTGTAGAAACATCCAGCCAATACGGAGAGATGGCCAGCAGGCACGGGAGAAATCTAAATTCTCCAAGAGCTACACCATCTGGCGAGATGTTGGAAACAATGAAAAGTCTAAAAGAAAAATTAATGAGCATCAAAGAAGACAACATTAAGGATTTTGAAGAGCAGCAAGAAATCAATGCTATCCTGCTGCAAAAACTGACAGAAAAGGAGAATAGTCACCTCCCAACACCGGAGGAACAACATGCAGAAAAATCTGTCACTAAGAGAAATTCCAAGTTCAAATCTACACCTCCAAGAAATTCTGCTAGCTTTAATATGGACGTCAGTGATGAAGAGTCCCATGGAGAGGATTATGAAGAGTACATTCCCAAAAAGAAAAAGAAAATAGGAAAATTACATCACTTACATTCAGAATTGTGGAAGATCAAGCCTCCTACTGTTAACGTAGAAATTAAAATTGGAGAAGAAGCAGAACTGTGGCTGCGAGACATTAGAAGTACCTATGCATGTTCGATTATTCCAACCTCATTAAGGATAGAATTGTTGTTTTCAATCTGCAGGGTAAGGCATCAGCTTGGTGGGATGATCTCAAGCTGACCCTCTCTATCAACGAGAAGAAAGTAAAGTGGAATACTTTTGAAATGTTATTCAAATAGAAGTACCTGTCTGAGAGGTACTTCGATAAAAAGGTAAAATATTTCTATGACCTTAAGCTGGGACAACAAAACATGGAAGAGCTGATCAACAAATTCCTAGAACTGTTGAAGTAAGTTCCATACATTCATGGAGAAAAAGTCAAAATTCAACGTTTCCTGAATTGTTTACCATTTGGGTACAAGGATAGGATAGAGTTTGATGATCCCAAGATCCTGGAAGATGCATTCAAGAAAGCTAGATTGTGTTATGAACAAGGGCAGAACCAACCTGAAGTGTCCAAGAAGTAGAATGAAAAGAAGAAACATAAATATGAAATAAGGAAAAAGGGTCACAAACCCAAGCATTTCAGAAACCAAGGTTCGCGAACACATTCCAACAACAAATTTGAGGGTAGCAAGCCACAGTTAAAATTTGTTCCGCCCACTAAAAAGTTCAACAGTGAAGGCACCAGAAGACCGAAACCCACACCATCGAAGCCACCTATCAAGTGTTGGGGTTGCGGAGAGAATCATTGATGGTATGATTGTCCTCACAAAAAGGACATAAGAAAACCTGTGCATAACCTGCAAGAGGCGTCTACGGTCCAAGACGTAGCAAGAAGTCCAAGAATTTATGCGGCATTGAACAACCCTTAGGCTGAACATTAAGCTTTGGTAATCGAGGTTGAAGGTATGCTTTCCAGGACACCCGTGTCTATCTTAATTGATTATGGAGCATGTAAGAGTTACATAGATCCAAAACTATGTGTGTCATGCAAACTTAACAAGAACAAATACACGTAGCCTTGGATGGTACAAATGGAAACAGGGACAAAATGGAAGGTTTCAGAGGTGGTAAATCACTATCCCTTGCAGTTAAATAAATCATGTACTAGTGTAGATTTAAATGTTTTTCCATTAGGATCGTACGATGTGCTCATCGGTATGGATTGGCTAGAAAAACATAGGGTTGTTATAGACTTCTACCAGAAATCTGTTGCATTTACTAACGATGTGGGATAGTAGGAAAAGATACAAGGGATCGTGAGAGCAATAGAATTAAGGGAAATTTCTGCTCTCCAACTAAAAAGGAATGCACGAAAAGGGTGCAAACTGTATGTTGTCCACATGACAGAAAATCAACAAACTGAAAGTGCAGATTTCATGAAGCATCCTGTATTGGCTGAGTTTAAGGATGTGTTTCCCGAGGAAATTCCAGAGCTACCACCTAGAAGAGAGATGGATTTTACCATTGTCCTGTCACCGAAAACCATGCCCAACTCTAAGGCACTGTATCGAATGATTACACCTGAACTAATTGATCTGAAAGCACAATTGCAAGAACTGTTGGAGAAAGGTTATATCTTCCCAAGTGTGTCCCCATGGGGAGCACTGGTAATGTTTGTGCAGAAGAAGGATGGCACATTCCGATTGTGCATAGACTATAGACAGTTGAACAAGGTAAACATCAAGAACTGGTATCCTTTGCCAAGGATAGATGATCTGTTCGATCAGGTTGGGGGTGCCATTTTCATTTCTAAGATTGATTTAAGATCAGGTTATCATCAAATCTGGATTAAGGAAGAAGATGTGCACAAAGCAACTTTCTGGACTCCTTATGGACATTACGAGTTTGTGGTGATGCCATTCGGTTTGACGAATGCACCAACCACATTCATGTGCCTAATGAACAATGTTTTCAGCAAGTACTTGGAGAAATTTGTTGTGGTGTTTATTGATGACATCCTCATCTATTCGAAGAATGAAAAGGAGCATGAGGAACACTTAAGACTAGTGCTGCAAGTCTTGAGAGAAAATCAGCTTTATGCCAAGTTATCCAAGTGTGATTTTTATAAGGATCAAATTCAATACTTGGGTCATATTATATCAGTAGATGGATTGCAATGGATCCCGACAAAATAAAGGCCATTATGAGATGGCCTACACCCCAAAACGTAAGTGATGTCCGCTCTTTCATGGGATTGGATCGTTATTACCGAAAATTTATTGAAGGATTTTCCAAAGTAGCCCATCCCATTACTTCGCTTTAGTGAAAGGAAGTAAAATTTTTGTGGATAGCCAAGTGTGAAGCAAGTTTCGCGAAGCTGAAACAGTTGCTCACTTCTGCCGCTATCTTAAAAGTGGCAGATCCTTATGGAGATTTTATTTGATGCACGGATGCATGCAAGGTTGGATTGGGAGGCGTGCTTACACAAGATGGAGCAGTGATTGGTTATGAATTAAGAAAACCGAAAACACATGAAGTGAATTATGCAACGCATGATTTAAAGTTGGTTTCTATCATTCATGCCTTGCGAATGTGGTGGCACTACCTTCTTGGAAAAAGGTTTGTGTTGAAAACCAACCACATAGGGCTGAAATATCTTTTCGAACAACCAAATCTAAACGAAAGGAAAGCAAGGTGGCTGGCCTTCATAAGTGAGTTTGATTTTGAAATTCAACACATCAAAGGTAAGGAAAATAAAATTGTTGACGCACTTAGTAGACGCATGCATCTACTAACTATGGCATCAGTTAACAATTTTCAGTGTTATTTAATAGCATAGATTCGGACAGCAGCTGAAAAAGATCAAAAATATCTGAATATAAGACAAAAATATCTTGCGGAAAATTTAGAACATCAAATAACATATTTCAGCATGTCTAAGGATGGACTGTTGCTATTCAAAAACAGGTTGTACATACCGGATCTGCCAACCTTAAAGCAATTAATTATGGATGAATTTCATGTAAGACCATATTCTGGTCATCCTGGATACCAGAAAATGCTGACTGCTGTTAAAAAACAACATTATTGGCCAAGACTAAAATCAGAAATTGCTGAATACATTGCTAAATGTATGGATTGTCAGTGGATGAAAATAAAACATCAGCATCCGGCTGGTTTGCTGCAGCCCATACCAATGCCAGAATGGAAGTGGGAAACCATTTCCATGAATTTTATCACCAGATTGCCTAAAAACGTTAAACAACATGATGCAATCATGGTGGTTGTGGATAAGCTGACTAAGGCAGCACACTTCATACCTGTTAAATCCACTTTTAAGGAAATAAACATTGCAGAGGTTTTCATGGAGGAAGTCTTTCGACTTCATGGAATTCCCAAGGTGATTATATTTGATAGGGACATAAAGTTCACCTCACACTTTTGGAAAGATCTGTTTGCAGGTTTGGGGACTAAACTGAGTTTTAGTACAACCTACCATCTGCAAACTGATGGGAAGACCGAAAGGGTAAACCAAGTCCTTGAGGACATGCTTCGCTTGTATGTCATGGACAACCCGAATCAGTGGGAAAACTATCTACACTTAGCTGAATTTTCCTACAATAACGGTTACCAAACTTCTGCAGGAATGAGTCCTTTCGAAGTGTTGTATGGCAGAAAGTGTAAGACCCCCATGACTTGGGACGATTTGGTAAATTGGATTGTGATGGGTCCTGAAATGTTAACTGAGTTAGAAAACATTGTGCAGAAAGTTAGAACAAATATGAAAACTGCCCAAGATAGGCAGAAGAGATATGTTGATCTGCATAGGGAAAACAAAGAATTTGAAGTTGGGGATCACATCTTTTTAAGAGTGAAGTCCAAATAGAGTTCTTTGAGCTTGGGAAAAGTTTCCAAGCTTGCACCTAGATTTTGTGGTCCTTTCCAAATAGAGTAGGACCTGTTGCTTATCAGTTAGCTTTACCAGCACATTTTAAAGTACGTGATGTGTTTCATGTTTCATTGCTGAAAAAGTATGTATATGATCCTAAGAATATTGTGAACTGGCATATGATTCAGGTGGAATCGGAACGAGATTTCCAAACAGACCTTATATGCATACTGGATCGGAAAGAGGTGGTACTTCGGAATTGAACCATCGTTCAATAAAAACTACAATGGGAGCACTACAAGCCTGATGAGGCTACTTGGGAAATGGAACAGGAAATGCAGGAAACATACCCCTTCCTGTTCGATGAAGACCATGAGAAAAACTGAATTTTGTTTATGTTAATTTGTGTTGTTTTGCAAAACTACTTAACACTGAGGACAATGAAAACTTAAGGGGAGGGGAAATGTAATACCCCTATTTTGGACTTTGAACCCCTTTGATAATTTCTGCTAAGTATTATTTCATTTATACTTAGGAAAGTTAGAAATCTTCTAAAGAGGTTTCTAGTGACCATGTGGACCAGCACAATCAAATAGGGAGTCACAGTCTCCTAAGATTAGAGGGAAAATGCCACTTAATAATAATAATAGGAAATTATTATTGGATACAATTGGAAAACCCTAAAGAAAAGAATTGAGAGATTATTGAATTAAAAGAATTCACATAATGAGCAAAATACCCCTAAGAGAATAAAAGGTGAAAACTCATTGAAACTCTCAAGACAATAATTCATTATGCATCATTCACAATCTCAAGAGTTGAATACACAAGAGCAATGGGAAATGGAAAACCTAAACCTGAGACAATGAATGCTAGTGAGGGAGGATAGATTTGGGAGAACCAAGCTGGTACTGAAGCCAAGTGATTGAGTGTAGATTTGGGAGGACCAAACTGACTCAGATCAGGAGGAATCATGTAGTTTGGTATGAGCTTGACCAATTAATTGTGTGCAGGTAGGAGAACTACCCCAAGCTTGCAAGAGTACTCTTGTTACCTGAATAGACTGTGATAGTGATTCTCTCCATGGCCATGGCTTAAAAGCCCCTGGAGCATCCTAGAGCTCAAGAGTATTGAGTTGGGTGTTTGGTTTCCTATTGCCTTTGAAGTATCCTAAATAACTTGGGTAACTGACAAGTTAAGGGTAACTAAAATAAATACTCTAGATAGGGGACTGTGAACTCAGCTCGGGGGTCACCTGAGAGCAAGCAGTACTTGCTGGTCAAAGGCTGGGAGGTTTGTGCCTGGTTCCACTGGTCAACAGATTCGGATAAGTGTTTATAATCTGACTTGCAGAGTATTTGTTTTGGATAGTATTTATATATGTGTTTCTGAATATATTTGGTTTATTGTTGAAATGTAAATCTATCAGATCTAACCATATATGTATTGTTCTTGATTATTTATGAGCATGAATCTCAGCTAGATAACTAGATCTCTGTTATGAGTTATCTTATGATCATTTTACATATATGGAATATTGATGAGGTATGGAATATTGATGTGATGGGCTGACTGTGATAATATCTACATTCTAATGGCAGTAGATTTACAGTATTAAGACCTTCTATATAGTTATAAATGTATGCAGCATCTGAAATAATAATAAAATGATTCATGTGCTAACCTAGGCTTTGCTGAGACATGTCTTCATATTGCAGGTTGCTGTAGGTTAAATATATTCCAGTATTTACATAAGATATTATGTTTTGCATCATAATGTTGTAAATAGGGCAGGCAGGTAAAACTGAAGGTTGACATGCCTAGCCAATATGTTTGTCAATCATTACTCTATGCTAAGTTTATGGCAGAAAAGATAAACACTGAACATGCTAGAATGCAAATCTGATATAGATTTGAATGAATTTGGTTGTTGACAGAAGTTGTATTTTATTCATATGTGGTCATAATCGACCTTATGCATTTAAATGGCATTTCAGTTTATTTGTTGAGCATTGAAATAATGATACATTGCTATATTTCTGAGTAAATATATGCTTAAATATCATTCTGCATTTAATGGAAATGCCTATGCAAACAGTATAATAATATGCATTATAAATACAAAGGTGAATGTATTGGCCGATGGCCTTATACGTCCCAAACATAACCTAGGTCTCCACATATATGTTTATAGATATTGCTTGAATGCATTTGAAGTGTCGAAACGTAAAATGTGAATGGTTCAAGTGGCGAAGGGTTTGGCCCTTAGTAGGGATGCCATATTTATTAATATATGATATTATACATTGAGCATTCACTATGCATTTGTTTATAAACCTGGCGGTTTCAAATATTTCCGAATAGTTTATTAAATACATGAAAATGAAACGATGTTGGGCATAAACGAATCCACTTATTATTAATCAAACATTGCAGCATTCAAACACAGTAGTGTGACGATACATTGCTGGAGATTTTGACTGCGTCTCGACGCATTGCATATTCATTTGTGCATACAATGGGTGGGTTGAATGCCTCAACCCTAAACATTTTAATGCATCAATCAAAACCACATTACAGTATATAATTTTCAGTGCAAATGAATCATGGTAGAATCCGACAAGGTCGATTCCTTCCAGGGAGCATTTAAAATGATGAATGCAAGCATATGTTGATTATATAAAATGGGTATGCATTTATAACATTAAAAACGTATGCATCAACCGCATCGTGGTATGCACAAACATTGGAGTAGAAAAACGTTTACATTGTATATTAACATAAAACTGCCGAGGGATCTATACATACCATGTGTGTAAACCAAAATGCATAGCAAGTAATTCATCCATAGACCCGACAAAACTTGTCGTGGGTTTTACAAAGTCAAGCTAGGCTTGCCAAGAGTTTACATCACGAGTTCCAAGCTGTAAAAATAATATACAGACCGAGTTGTAAGCAAAAGGGTTGTGGCATGGCCACTTTGTTTTACTGCGAAGTCATGTACATAATCCCGACGCCTCTTCCAGGGGCAGAGCGTCATGGGATAGCCTTTCGAGTTACGTATGACAGTGGAAAGACCCACATCATTTTCATTGAGCACATATTAACCCTGCAAAAGCAGAAGAGTGAAATAGAGGTCGCAGAGATGCTCTCAGAGGATGGATTCATGCCTCTATCCTCTCAGCCAAGAGCCAAACTTTTTAAAAAGGTATCGACAAAGACAAGAGTAACCCTAACCGAACGAGCTAGTGCTTTAGTAACTTTTCCCCCACCAATGGGGTGAACCAAACCTGAGGGAGAGGGATTGGCGAGTTACCTGTGTGAGCCAGCAAGTTGCCATGACCCCAACTTTAGCTATGAGCTCATGGGAGTCTTACACTCCACCACTCGCCGTCATTTTCCTGCATAACAAGATATGGCGAAGGGTTAAACTGTGGGACTAACAACTCAACCCTTTAACGACTGCCAAAGCAAGCAACATAACGCGCGAAATGATGCTAGGCATAAACGAATCCACTTATTATTAATAAAAAATTACAAAATTCAAACACAGTAGTGTGACAATACATTGCTGGACATTGAGACTGTGTCTCAACGCATTGCATATTCATTTGTGCACACAATGGGTAGGCTGAATGCCTCAACCCTAAACATTTTAATGCATTAATCAAAACCACATTACAATATATAATTTTCAGTGTAAACGAATCATGGAAGAATGTGACGAGGTTTATACCTTCCAAGGAGCATTTAAAACGATGAATGCAAGCATATGTTGATTATATAACATGGGTATGCATTTATAACATTAAAAGCGTATGCATCGACCGCATTGTGAGATGCACAAACATTGGAGTAGAAAAACGATTATATTGTCTATTAACATCAAAGTGACGAGGGCATCTATACAGACCATGTATGTAAACCAAAATGCATAGCAAGTAATTAATCCACAGACCCGACAAGAATCGTCGTGGGTTTTACAAAGTCAAGTTGGGCTTGCCAAGAGTTTACATCACAAGTTCCAAGCTGTAAAAATAATATATAGATCGAGTTGTAATCAAAAGGGTTGTGGCATGGCCACTTTGTTTTACTGCGAAGTTGTGTACATAATTCCGACACCTCTGCTAGGGGCAGAGCATCATGGGATAGCCTGTCGAGTTACGTATGACAGTGGAAAGACCCACATCATTTTTCGCTGAGCACATATTAACCCTGCAAGAGCAGAAGAGAGAAATAGAGGTTGCATAGACTCTCTCAAAGGATGGATTCATGCCTCTATCCTCTCAGCCAAGAGCCGAACTCTTTAAAAAGGTATCGACGAAGACAAGAGTAATCCCAACCGAACGAGCTAGTGTTTTAGTAACTCTGCCCCCACCAATGAGGTGAACCAAACCCGAGGGAGAGGGAGTGGTGAGTTACTTGTGTGAGCCAGCAAGTTGCCACGACCCCAAATTTAGCTATGTGCTCATAGGAGTGTTACACTCCACCACTCATCGGCATTTTCCTGTACATCAAGATGTGGCAAAGGGTTAAACCGTGGGACTAACAACTCAACCCTTTAACGACTGTCAAAGTAAGCAACGCAATGCACGACGAAACTGAATGGGTTTTGATATTACGTGACTGTGTATTGAGTCGTAGCATAGCCTGACATCGTAGGCAACTGGAAACACAAAGCAACACAAAGGTTAAACTTGGACCTTGGCTGGAAAAACATTCACGTAATGTAAATTGCAGTAAGCACAACATTGTAAACAACGTAACGTTGGTGTAACAGAAAGACGTAAAACTTACTTTGTGTGGTATTCATGCCGAGAATGGTAGTAGCTGGTGCAGCCTGCATCTGTGGAAGCGTAGATCCATGGTTTGGCTGTAGATTTCCACCATACCCTGCGCAGAGACAAAGCTATCGTCGCAGCCGAGCAACAATGAATCCAAGTGCCAAGTGATAGTCTTTCAACGCTGGGTACCGGAGAGAGAGGTGGAGACCTCGATTTCCGATGGAGGAACGAGTTATTGTAGGCATGGGGATGGATGGGCACGAAAACCCAACGCCTGGATCAACGGTGTTACAAGCATCACGATCTCCCATGCATGATCACGGATCATGATCAACGACGCAGAGTGCAGGAGGAGTTATGGTATTGTAGAGATGGGTGGTGAGTACGTTCTCAACATCACTATCAACTAACAGAGTCCATTAATGGGACGAGACCATGCATGCTCCACGTCGACCAAGCCTTTAACTGCAGCGTGTGTACACTTTCCATCCATGGGAGCATCGTCACCTTCCAACAGGTAGCCATGAGAGGTTTTAAAACATTGCTTTGGTTTGGTGAAGCTTGTGTGGCGTAATCCACAAACCACGTAGGCCACACGTTGGTGTGAGCGGTTGACATTCAAATGAACCTTATGACTGTCCACGTCAACTGCCAAGTTGAGCTACGTTCATTCGCAGGCTCTAAGTGTGATCCTTGTAGCAACATGATTAATCTCACATGGCTATGTCCCGACCGGTCATAAGTCAAAACGTTAAATGTTGGATTTTTGTTGTGAGCCACGTCGTAGTGGTAGGGTCGACTTCCTTAGTGACCGTTCATCGTTTATAATCAACGTTGATATATGTTAAGTTATGCCTTTATCCTTAAGGCTAAGGCTTTGTAAAGGTTCGTTATGTTTATTACTCCTTCCTTATGTGTTATAGTGGATGGCGCATTAAGTTAGGACAAGGGGGCACTTTATAATATATACATATATTGTTAACCCTTGTATACATAAGTTATGATATAGCCCGAATTTTAATATGGTTATTGTTTTGTGTATAATTCGATTTGCATATTAGTGCTTTTATTAATAATAGTATGTTGTATTATTATTTATGCTTTGGTCATAGGTTATGTGAGTATTAATATATATATATATATGTATGTAAGTATGTATATATTTATTTATAGCTATGATCATTTTATTTAAGTTGTTAAATGTTTTAATAAACAACATTTGCACTATGATATGTGACTTTTGCATATGTGAATGCACTATAAATATAGATCATTAATATAATTCAAGGTGTAAATAATTACAGGTATGTGTGTTAAATACATATGTACTCCCTAGAGGAGAGTCATGGCTAAGTCCATTAAATATTAAAGACGATAACAATACTAGATGGCATGCACATGTGTAGCATTAATTTCTCGCAGATCGTGGTACTGGCTGAGTGAGCTGGAAGGAGACCAGGTATGGGGTGTCATGTTTTAATGCTTGCACTAGGCAAGAGACTAAGTGTTGTATGCACACCGCTTAGGCACATCATTGAGTGTTACACCGTTGGTACCGAGAGGTAGCAAGTGTCATCATGTCGGCACAAGTAGCTCTAAGTCACACACGTTGGTGCGTATAGTCTGAAGGACTATAGAACTTCGGTAAACAACCACGGCGAGCACTGTGTGACAGCTGTACGTAAATTTTTATACTTATGTTATGTTTTTCTAAGTATAATTAATACCTGGTGATGTAACTATAAATTGTATGGAAGGGTTGTGGGCCCGTGCAAAAAAAAAAATGGTAAGAGGAGACATGACAAATTGGTATCATAGCATGGTCACTACACTAGGACCTTAAGCTTATTGCGTGTATGTTGTGTTTTTAAATACTTTTAATGCTTTTATTATGTTTTCACATGGTGTATAATAAATGATTAATTACTTTGCCTGTATCATCCTGTATGTAATTTTAATTACCTGTTGTTTTTAAAGTCTAACAAATAGTTGGTTGGCCACACATAGACAACAGAGCAGCTGAAACTTTAAATGGAAGAATTTAATTCTGTAGAACAAGAAGGCGGGATGGTTGTTGAAACATCCAGCCAATACGGAGAGATGGCCAGCAGGCACGGGAGAAATCTAAATTCTCCAAGAGCTACACCATCTGGCGAGATGTTGGAAACAATGAAAAGTCTAAAAGAAAAATTAATGAGCATCAAAGAAGACAACATTAAGGATTTTGAAGAGCAGCAAGAAATCAATGCTATCCTGCTGCAAAAACTGACAGAAAAGGAGAACAGTCACCTCCCAACACCGGAGGAACAACATGCAGAAAAATCTATCACTAAGAGAAATTCCAAGTTCAAATCTACACCTACAAGAAATTCTGCTAGCTTTAATATGGACGTCAGTGATGAAGAGTCCCATGGAGAGGATTCTGAAGAGTAAATTCCCAAAAAGAAAAAGAAAATAGGAAAATTACATCACTTACATTCAGAATTGTGGAAGATCAAGCCTCCTACTTTTAACATAGAATTTAAAACTGGAGAAGAAGCAGAACTGTGGCTGCGAGACATGGAGAAGTACCTATGCATGTTTGATTATTCCAACCTCATTAAGGATAGAATTGTTGTTTTCAATATGCAAGGTAAGGCATCAGCTTGGTGGGATGATCTCAAGCTGACCCTCTCTATCAACGAGAAGAAAGTAAAGTGGAATACTTTTGCAACGTTCTTCAAATAGAAGTACCTGTCTGAGAGGTACTTCAACAAAAAGGTAAAATATTTCTATGACCTTAAGCTGGGATAGCAAAACATGGAAGAGATGATCAACAAATTCTTGGAACTACTGAAGTACGTTCCATACATTCAGGGTGAAAAAGTCAGAATTCAACGTTTCCTGAATTGTTTACCATTTGGGTACAAGGATCGGATAGAGTTTGATGATCCCAATATCCTAGAAGATGCATTCAGGAAAGATAGACTGTGTTATGAACAAGGGCAGAACCGAGCTAAAGTATCCAAGAAGTAGAATGAAAAGAAGAAACATAAATATGAAATAAGGAAAAAGGGTCACAAACCCAAGCATTTCAGAAACCAAGGTTCGCGAACACATTCCAACAACAAATTTGAGGGTAGCAAGCCACAGTCAAAATTTGTTTCGCCCACTAAAAATTTCAACAGTGAAGGCATCAGAAGACCGGAACCCACACCATCGAAGCCACCTATCAAGTGTTGGGGTTGCGGAGAGAATCATTGATGGTATGATTGTCCTCACAAAAAGGACATAAGACAACCTATGCATAACCCGCAAGAGGTGTCTACGGTCCAAGACGTAGCAAGAAGTCCAAGAATTTATGCGGCATTGAACAACCCTTAGGCTGAACATCAAGCTTCGGTAATCGAGGTTGAAGGTATGCTTTCCAGGACACCCGTGTCTATCTTAATTGATTATGGAGGATGTAAGAGTTACATAGATCCAAAACTATGTGTGTCATGGAAACTTAACAAGAACAAATACACGTAGCCTTGGATGGTACAAATGGAAACAGGGCCAAAATGGAAGGTTTCAGAGGTGGTAAATCACTATCCCTTGCAGTTAAATAAATCATGTACTAGTGTATATTTAAATGTTTTTCCATTAGGATCGTACGATGTGCTCATCGGTATGGATTGGCTAGAAAAACATAGGGTTGTTATAGACTTCTACCAGAAATCTATTGCATTTACTAACGATGTGGGATAGTAGGAAAAGATCCAAGGGATCGTGAGAGCAGTAAAATTAAGGGAAATTTCTGCTCTCCAACTAAAAAGGAATGCACGAAAAGGGTGCAAACTGTATGTTGTCCACATGACAGAAAATCAACAAACTGAAAGTGCAGATTTCATGAAGCATCCTGTATTGGCTGAGTTTAAGGATGTGTTTCCCGAGGAAATTCTAGAGCTACCACCTAGAAGAAAGATGGATTTTACCATTGACCTGTCACCGAAAACCATGCCCAACTCTAGGGCATCGTGTCGAATGAGTACACCTGAACTAATTGAGCTGAAAGTACAATTGCAAGAACTGTTGGAGAAAGGTTATATCTGCCCAAGTGTGTCGCCATGGGGAGCACTAGTAATGTTTGTGCAGAAGAAGCATGGCACATTCCGATTGTGCATAGACTATAGACAGTTGAACAAGGTAAACATCAAGAACTGGTATCCTTTGCCAAGGATAGATGATCTGTTCGATCAGGTTGGGGGTGCCATTTTCATTTCTAAGATTGATTTAAGATCAGGTTATCATCAAATCCGGATTAAGGAAGAAGATGTGCACAAAGCAACTTTCTAGACTCGTTATGGACATTACGAGTTTGTGGTGATGCCATTCGGTTTGACGAATGCACCAACCGCATTTATGTGCCTAATGAACAATGTTTTCAGCAAGTACTTGGATAAATTTGTTGTGGTGTTTATTGACGACATCCTCATCTATTCGAAGAATGAAAAGGAGCATGAGGAACACTTAAGACTACTGCTGCAAGTCTTGAGAGAAAATCAGCTTTATGCCAAGTTATCCAAGTGTGATTTTTATAAGGACCAAATTCAATACTTGGGTCATATTATATCAGTAGATGGATTGCAATGGATCCCGACAAGATAAAGGCCATTATGAGATGGCCTACACCCCAAAACGTAAGCGATGTCTGCTCTTTCATGGGATTGGCTAGGTATTACCGAAAATTTATTGAAGGATTTTCCAAAGTAGCCCATCCCATTACTTCGCTTTAGTGAAAGGAAGTAAAATTTCTGTGGATAGCCAAGTGTGAAGCAAGTTTCACGAAGCTGAAACAGTTGCTCACTTCTGCCGCTATCTTAAAAGTGGCAGATCCTTATGGAGATTTTGTTGTATGCACGAATGCATGCAAGGTTGGATTGGGAGGCATGCTTACACAAGATGGAGCAGTAATTGGTTATGAATTAAGAAAACCGAAAACACATGAAGTGAATTATGCAACGCATGATTTAAAGTTGGTTTCTATCATTCATGCCTTGCGAATGTGGTGGCACTACCTTCTTGGAAAAAGGTTTGTGTTGAAAACCAACCACATAGGGCTGAAATATCTTTTCGAACAACCAAATCTAAACGAAAGGAAAGCAAGGTGGCTGGCCTTCATAAGTGAGTTTGATTTTGAAATTCAACACATCAAAGGTAAGGAAAATAAAATTGTTGACGCACTTAGTAGACGCATGCATCTACTAACTATGGCATTAGTTAACAATTTTCAGTCTTATTTAATAGCGTAGATCCGGACAGCAGCTGAAAAAGATCAAAAATATCTGAATATAAGACAAAAATATCTTGCGGAAAATTCAGAACATCAAATAACATATTTCAACATGTCTAAGGATGGACTGCTGCTATTCAAAAACAGGTTGTACATACCGGATCTGCCAACCTTACAGCAATTAATTATGGATGAATTTCATGTAAGACCATATTTTGGTCATCCTGGATACCAGAAAATGCTGACTATTGTTAAAAAACAACATTATTGGCCAAGACTAAAATCAGAAATTGCTGAATAAATTGCTAAATGTATGGATTGTCAGCGGATGAAAATAAAACATCAGCATTCGACTGGTTTGCTGCAGCCCATACTAATGCCAGAATGGAAGTGGGAAACCATTTCCATGGATTTTATCATCAGATTGCCTAAAAACGTTAAACAACATGATGCAATCATGGTGGTTGTGGATAAGTTGACTAAGGCAGCACACTTCATACCTGTTAAATCCACTTTTAAGGCAATAAACATTGCAGAGGTTTTCATGGAGGAAGCCTTTCGACTTCATGGAATTCCCAAGGTGATTATATCTGATAGGGACATAAAGTTCACCTCACACTTTTGGAAAGATCTGTTTGCAGGTTTGGGGACTAAACTGAGTTTTAGTACAACCTACCATCTGCAAACTGATGGGAAGACCGAAAGGGTAAACCAAGTCCTTGAGGACATGCTTCGCTTGTATGTCATGGACAACCCGAATCAGTGGGAAAACTATCTACACTTAGCTGAATTTTCTTACAATAACAGCTACCAAACTTCTGCAGGAATGAGTCCTTTCGAAGTGTTGTACGGCAGAAAGTGTAAGACCCCCATGACTTGGGACGATTTGGTAAATCGGATTGTGATGGGTCCTGAAATGTTAACTGAGTTAGACAACATTGTGCAGAAAGTTAGAACAAATATGAAAAATGCCCAAGATAGGCAGAAGAGATATGCTGATCTGCATAGGGAAAACAAAGAATTCGAAGTTGAAGATCACATCTTTTTAAGAGTGAAGTCCAAATAGATTTCTTTGATCTTGGGAAAAGTTGCCAAGCTTGCACCTAGATTTTGTGGTCCTTTCCAAATAGAGTAGGACCTGTTGCTTATCAGTTAGCTTTACCAGCACATTTTAAAGTACGTGATGTGTTTCATGTTTCATTGCTGAAAATGTATGTATATGATCCTAAGAATATTGTGAACTGGCATATGATTCAGGTGGAATCGGAAGGAGATTTCCAAACAGACCTTATATGCATACTGGATCGGAAAGAGGTGGTACTTCGGAATTGAACCATCGTTCAATAAAAACTACAATGGGAGCACTACAAGCCTGATGAGGCTACTTGGGAAATGGAACAGGAAATGCAGGAAACATACCCCTTCCTGTTCAATGAAGACCATGAGAAAAATTGAATTTTGTTTATGTTAATTTGTGTTGTTTTGCAAAACTACTTAACACTGAGGACAGTGAAAACTTAAGGGGAGGGGAAATGTAATACCCCTATTTTGGACTTTGAACCCCTTTGATAATTTCTGCTAGGTATTATTTCATTTATACTTAGGAAAGTTAGAAATATTCTAAAGAGTTTTCTATTGACCATGTGGACCAGCACAATAAAAGAGGGAGTCACAGTCTCCTAAGATGAGAGGGAGAATGCCACTTAATAATAATAATAGGAAATTATTATTGGAGACAATTGGAAAACCCTAAAGAAAAGAATTGAGAGATTATTGAATTAAAAGAATTCACATAATGAGCAAAATACCCCTAAGAGAATAAAAGGTGAAAACTCATTGAAACTCTCAAGACAATAATTCATTATGCATCATTCACAATCTCAAGAGTTGAATACACAAGAGCAATGGGAAATGGAAAACCTAAACCTGAGACAATGAATGCTAGTGAGGGAGGACAGATTTGGGAGAACCAAGCTGGTACTGAAGCCAAGTGATTGAGTGTAGATTTGGGAGGACCAAACTGACTCGGATCAGGAGGAATCATGTAGTTTGGTATGAGCTTGGCCAATTAATTGTGTGCAGGTAGGAGAACTACCCCAATCTTGCAAGAGTACTGTTGTTACCTGAATAGACTGTGATAGTGATTCTCTCCATGGCCATGGATTAAAAGCCCCTGGAGCATCCTAGAGCTCAAGAGTATTGAGTTGGGTGTTGGGTTTCCTATTGCCTTTGAAGTATCCTAAATAACTTGGGTAAATGACAAGTTAAGGGTAACTAAAATAAATACTCTAGATAGGGGACTGTGAACTCAGCTCGGGGGTCACCTGAGAGCAAGGAGTACTTGTTGGTCAAAGGCTGGGAGGTTTGTGCCTGGTTCCACTGGTCAACAGATTCGGATAAGTGTTTATAATCTGACTTGCAGAGTATTTGTTTTGGATAGTATTTATATATGTGTTTCTGAATATATTTGGTTTACTGTTGAAATGTAAATGTATCAAATCTAACCATATATGTATTGTTCTTGATTATTTATGAGCATGAATCTCAGCTAGATAACTAGATCTCTGTTATGAGTTATCTTATGATCATTTTACATATATGGAATATTGAAGAGGTATGGAATATTGATGTGATGGGATGACTGTGATAATATCTACATTCTAATGGCAGTATATTTACAGTATTAGGACCCTCTATATAGTTATAAATGTATGCAGAATCTGAAATAATAATAATATGATTCATGTGCTAACCTAGGCTTTGTTGAGACATGTCTTCATATTGCAGGTTGCTGTAGGTTAAATATATTCCAGTATTTACATAAGATATTATGTTTTGCATCATAATGTTGTAAATAGGGTAGGCAGGTAAAACTGAAGGTTGACATGCCTATCCAATATGTTTGTCAATCATTATTCTATGCTAAGTTTATGGCAGAAAAGATAAACACTGAACATGCTAGAATGCAAATCTGATATAGATCTGAATTAATTTGGTTGTTGACAGAAGTTGTATTTTATTCATATGTGGTCATAATCGACCTTATGCATTTAAATGGCATTTCAGTTTATTTGTTGAGCATTGAAATAATGATACATTGCTATATTTTTGAGCAAATATATGCTTAAATATCATTCTGCATTTAATGGAAATGCCTATGCAAACAGTATAATAATATGCATTATAAATACAAAGGTGAATGTATTGGCCGATGGCCTTATGCGTCCCAAACATAACCTAGGTCTCCACATATATGTTTATAGATATTGCTTGAATGCGTTTGAAGTGTCGAAACGTCGAATGCAAATGGTTCAAGTGGCTAAGGGTTTGGCCCTTAGTAGGGATGTCATATTTATTAATATATGATATTATACATTGAGCATTCACTATGCATTTGTTTATAAACCTGGCGGTTTCAAATATTTTCGAATAGTTGATTAAATACATGAAAATGAAACGATGTTGGGCATAAACGAATCCACTTATTATTAATCAAACATTGCAGCATTCAAACACAGTAGTGTGACGATACATTGCTGGAGATTGAGACTGTTTCTCGATGCATTGCATATTCATTTGTGCATAGAATGGGTGGGTTGAATGCCTCAACCCTAAACATTTTAATGCATCAATCAAAACCACATTACAGTATATAATTTTGAGTGCAAACGAATCATGGTAGAATCCGACGAGGTCGATTCCTTCCAGGGAGCATTTAAAATGACGAATGCAAGCATATGTTGATTATATAAAATGGGTATGCATTTATAACATTAAAAACGTATGCATCGACCGCATCGTGGTATGCACAAACATTGGAGTAGAAAAACGTTTACATTGTATATTAACATAAAACCGCGGAGGGAATCTATACATACCATGTGTGTAAACCAAAATGCATAGCAAGTAATTCATCCATAGACCCGACAAAACTCGTCGTGGGTTTTACAAAGTCAAGCTGGGCTTGCCAAGAGTTTACATCACGAGTTCCAAGCTATACAAATAATATACACACCGAGTTGTAATCAAAAGGGTTGTGGCATGGCCACTTTGTTTTACTGCGAAGTCATGTACATAATCCCGACGCCTCTTCCAGGGGCAGAGCGTCATGAGATAGCCTTTCGAGTTACGTATGACAGTGGAAAGACCCACATCATTTTCATTGAGCACATATTAACCCTGCAAAAGCAGAAGAGTGAAATAAAGGTCGCAGAGACGCTCTCAGAGGATGGATTCATGCCTCTATCCTCTCAGCCAAGAGCTGAACTTTTTAAAAAGGCATCGACGAAGACAAGAGTAACCCTAACCGAACGAGCTAGTGTTTTAGTAACTTTGCTGCTACCAATGGGGTGAAGCAAACCCGAGGGAGAGGGATAAGCGAGTTACCTGTGTGAGCCAGCAAGTCGCCACGACCCCAACTTTAGCTATGAGCTCGTGGGAGTCTTACACTCCACCACTCGCCGTCGTTTTCCTGCATAACAAGATGTGGCGAAGGGTTAAACTGTGGGACTAACAACTCAACCCTTTAACGATTGTCAAAGCAAGCAACATAACGCACGACGAAACTGAAGGGGTTGTGATATTACTTGACTGTGTATTGAGTCGCAGTGTAGCCCGACATTGTCGGCGCCTAGAAACACAAAGCAACACAAATGTTAAACCTGGACCTTAGCTGGAAAAATATTCATGTAATGTAAATTGCAGTAAGCACAACATTGTAAACAATGTAATGTTGGTGCAATAGAAAGATGTAAAACTCACTTTGTGTGGTGTTCATGCCGAGAATGGTAGCAACTGGTGCAACTTGCATCTATGGAAGTGTAGAGCCATGGTTTGGCCGTAGATTTCCACCATACCCTGCGCAGAGCTGAAGCTCTCATCGCAGCCGAGCAACAATGAACCCAAGTGCCAAGTGATAGTCTTTCAACGCTGGGTACCGGAGAGAGAGGTGGAGATCTCAGTTGCCGGTGGAGGAACGAGTTATTGCAGGCATGGGGATGGCTGGGTGCGAAAACCCAACGCCCAGATCAACGGTGTTGCAAGCATCACAATCTCCCATGCATGATCATGGATCACAATCAATGACGCAGAGTGCAGGAGGAGTTATGGTATTGCAGAGACGGGTGGTGAGAACGTTCTCGGCATCACTATCAACTGATAGAGTCCATTAATGGGACGAGAGCCTACGTGCTCCACGTCAACCAAGCCTTTAACTGCAGCATGTGTACACTTCCCATCCACGGGAACATCGTCACCTGCCAACAGGAAACCACGATAGGGTTTAAAACATTGCTTTGGTTTGGTGAAGCTTGTGTGGAATAAGCCACAAACCATGTAGGCCACACATTGGTGTGAGCCGGTTGACATTCAAATGAACCTTATGACTGTCCACGTCAACTGCCAAGTCGAGCTACGTTCATTCGTAGGATCTGAGTGTTATCCTCGTGGCAGCATGATTAACCTCACATGGCTATATGTTGACCGGTCATAAATCAAAATGTTAAACGTTGGATTTTTGTTGTGAGCCACGTCATAGTGGTAGGGTCGGCTTCCTTAGCGACCATTCATCGTTTATAATCAATGTTGATATATGTTAAGTTATTCCTTTAGCCTTAAGGCTAAGGCTTTGTAAAGGTTCGTTATGTTTATTAATCTTTGCTTATGTGCTATAGTGGGTGGCGCATTAAGTTAGGACAAGGGGGTGCTTTATAATATATGCATATATTGTTAACGCTTGTATACATAAGTTATGATATGGCCCGAATTTTAATATGGGTATTGTTTTGTGTATAATTTGATTTGCATAGTAGTGCTTTTATTAATAATAGTATGTTGTATTATTATTTATGCTTTGGTCTAGGTTATGTTAGTATATATATATATATGTAAGTATGTATATATATATTAATAGCTATGATCATTTTATTTAAGTTGTTAAATGTTTTAATAAACAACATTTGCAATATGTGACTTTTGCATATGTAAGGGTGCATATAGTCTAAAGGACTGTAACACTTTGGTAAAGAACCACAACGAGAACTATGTGACAGCTGTACGTAAATTGTTATACTTCTGTTATGTTTTTCTAAGTATAATTAATACCTGGTGGTGTAAATGTAAACTGTATGGAAGGGCCGTGGGCCCATTCAAAAAAAAAAAAATTGGTAAGAGGAGACATGACAAGTTCTCGCAGGTACCTTTGATGCTTTCAGGTGTACCGTTGCTGAATAAGTTGATCGCCTTATGGGATTCATATATTGAGGTGTTCATGATTCGGGGCAAGCGATTGGATATCACCTTGGTCGATGTTTATTTCTTGACTGGACTGCCTAGGTTGGGCATGGTTGTTGATACCTTGCCTAGGAGGCCGAGGAATGTATCTATGCAGGTCTTTCAAGATAGACATTGCTTTCCTACGGCGTTTGTGCATGATAATGCACTATTGGTTTGTGATATTGAGAGTTCGACGACTCATGCGATTGCATTGCTAGTGGTGTGCGTTTTGGGTTCACATTCGCCACACCGGGTCTCGGGGGGGAAGATGGTGTTGGTAGAGTAGGTTTTGGCCAGGAAATATTACGGCTGGTGCCATATGTATCTGTCAGTTGTTCAGCGGGAGCTGAACAAGGTGAGGCATTTGGGAAGGGGGTTCTATTTCCCCTCGTTTCTGTGTTCTTTTTTCTTCGAGCGAGTCCCTACGTTGCGACCTCATATAGCAGTGTGTGACGGGGGACCGATAGAGCCGTAGATGCGATGTTGGGGCAATATGATGACTTGCTCGGGTGGTGGGATTGTAGGTCGATTCTTCACAGAGGAGCTATTTAGGAAGTGGATGCCACTGCAAGTGGTCATTCATGATTATCTGTACTGCCACATGGATTATCAAGGGGACCCTCAGCTACCGCGGCCTCCTGGACAGGCATGGGGATCAGATGGTACATATATATGTTGTATCTACTTGATAGCATAGATTATAGCTAGAGGATTTTGTGACACTGCTGACTTGATGTTTTTTTATGCAGATGTGGGACCGCAACCACCATGGGGACATCGATCGAGGAGAGGTCGGTTCGAGGGAGTGGACCCAGCTGGTTGGGGGCAGGGGCATCAACAGAGTGACTCGGCTATGATGGATGCTTTGCAATTTGGTATTGATCGGCTTCTAGAGGGAGTGGTGGACACAAGTTGGCAGTATTTGGATTAGGCATTGATCGATATATGCTATGATGCTCCACAGGAGTGGAGACTGATTATGCGGTACATTGCGATGGCCGCAGAGACGGTGAGAGCTATGGCTAGAGGGGATGTCCCTTATTTAGGAGATGATGATGAGGATGTTGAGGCGGTGTCTGAAGAGCTTGAGGAGGAGCGGAGAGAGGAGGATTCAGCGGAAGAGGTGGAGGATGAGTCCGAGGAGGAGGAGTCAACGGCCGAAACGATTTACGAGCCTGAGGAGGAGTGGGGAGAGGAGGAGTCAACGGCATAGGTGGGGAGTTAGAGGTGGAGGAGGAGGAGGACGATGATGATGATTATCGGTGAGATGGATCTGACTAGGCAGTTCATGGAAATTCCCCCACTGCGATGAGCATATGGGATTTTTGTATATACGGCTTATCTTATATAGTGAGGATGTTGTTGGGGCTCCTTGATGTGTTTATATGTATTTTTAGTGCCATGGGAACTTATGACATTTTAATGATATATAGATACTGACACATGGATGCCTTTTTTGTGATAGTGTTTTCTCTATATGCACATGAATGCACTTCAGTGTACACACGTGGATGCACTTGTAATGATGGTTTCAGTATATGCACGTGGATGCATTTGTGATGATGGTCTCCTTTTGTTATTTTTATGGTTTTTAAATTCCTATATGATGTTTTATGTGCATATAGACGGTGAGGTGATGCATGTTTATGGTTTAAGCCCTATATATTGTGGTTTATGTGCCAGTCTAGAATATTGTTAGCCATTTGGTCTGCTACACTATTTTGATTTCTTGCAACATGAGTGAATGTAATGGATTCAAACTATCTGATCATTTTTTTAGTGCGCAGGAACTTTCTAAAGAGGCAAGGATCTTGTACCTGGTAAAAGTTGTTGAGTTGAGAAACAAGCAGCTGGGAGTCAAGGAACACAGGAAGGTGATGTATGTCCATCTGGAGGGAAGTGGTCAAAAGACCGGTGACAACATCGTACTCATCCTGGTTATTAGTAGCAGTGCCTATTCACACTCCATCGAGGTGGATCAACTTGTGTGAGGGGGAATATAGTACCCAAGCTATGAAGGCTAGGTTTGGAGACCAGCAACTTGCACCATCGGCAAAAATGACATATTGTGGTGGAACAAGATCCATCTGTGGTCATGTAGGGGAAAAAAAATGTGAGGTCTTAGACGTAAAAGGTAAAAAACAAAAAGAAATAAAATTGTACAACATGGATGAGTGGGTCCATAAGTGTTAATGGTAAAAGCGTCTGAGGTACAACCCATTTGCGGGGGTTGCACAGGGGGTTTCCTTCATATTCGATGAGGATGTATGCCCCATGTCCTAGGCAGGTGTGGATGATGTATGGACCTTGCCACATAGACTCAAACTTTCCTTTCCCATTATTGTCATGCGCTTGGTCATAAACCAAGACTAGGTCTCCTTCTCAGAAATTGTGAGGGTGGACGTCCCTATCATAGCCAGCTTTGGAGCAGTTCTTAGCAGCCTCGATGGTTTGTAAGGTTGTGCGACGGTCTTCATTGGCTTGCTCCAAAAGGATTAAGTGTTGTTCGAGCGGTGATATGTCCAGGAGGAGTTCGACGGAGATGTGTAGGGAGGGAATCTGACACTTGATGGGGAGAACGGATTCGACATTGTGGACTAAGTGAAAAGGTGTAAAACCTGTGGAGGTCTTGGTAGACCTGCAGTAATCCCAAAGTGCGGGGAATATAATATGATGCCAATTGGACTTGTGGCGGTCTACTGTGCACTGAAAGATGGTCTTCAGGATTTTGTTAATAGCCTCTACTTGGTCGTTCCCTTAAGGGTAATAGGCGGAGGTGTATTGGTGCTTAAATTTGAGAAGGGTCGACAACTCTTTCCAGACAGAGTCTTCAAAGTGTGTGCCGTGGTCAGAAAGGATTTGTTTTGGGACACCGAACCGAGTGATAACATGGTTGAAAAAGAAATGGGCTGCAGTCGCACTCGTGCAATTGAATGTGGGCATGGCCTTGACCCACTTACTAAAGTAGTCGACATCCATAATGATGTATTTGTGGTCGTTCGCCGAGGTGGCGGTTGCACTGCATAAAATCAATGGCCAGTTTGCAGAAAGGAACAATGGTGATGACTGGATGGATGGGGTTAGGAGGGGTCCTCGCCTTGGGGGGATGCAATCAGTGAATAGGGTGGGCCAAAAGTATCCAACATGGATAACCTTTTGGGAAGTAGCCATTCTTGAAAAATGGCCATCACAGACTCCGCTATGACAATCATTGAGGACTTGTTCTGCCTCATCCCGGGGGAGGCATCGACGTAAGATGGTGTCAATACCGTGCCGGTAGAGGACATCTCCCAAGATGAGGTATCGTGAGGCATGATGACGTATGCGATGGCGATCGTCATGTCCAATGTTGGGTCAAAAATTTTGTGTGCATAGGTACACAAGGATGTCGCCATACCAGGGGTCATCTGATGAAATGATAAACAAGTGGTCATCAACGAGGCTAGTATTGATGGATGGTGAAGTAGACAAAGATGGTAATTCCAACATGAGTTGCGCCAATGTGAGGTATTTGGTACTCTTAGGTGCTGTGAATTTGACGTTGTACTCTTGGAGTATTATGACCCATTTCGCCACGTGACCCTGAAAAAGGTGGTGACTCAAGAGGTAGACCATAGGGTTGGAATTAGCTATGACTGTAGTCTGGATTAGTAGAATGTAGTAGCGGACCTTTTGGACCAAGCAAACGATGGCAAGGGCCAAATTTTCCTCGTAGGGATAATGCAGTTGTGGACCAGATAAGGTCTAACTCATGTAGTAGAATACGTGTTCCTTTTTCCCACTATCTTCTTGAACGAGTACCCTTGAGACGGCATGATCAGATGCCAAAACGTAAAGGAAAAAATACTTGGAGAAATCCAGAGGTGAAATCAAGGGGGCGTTGGTCAAGGCTGTTTTAAGGGCTTCAAAATCCGCTTGCACTTGTTCGTCCCAAACAAAAGGAATACAGGTACGAAGTAGGTGAATAAAAGCATGAATAGTCGTAGCATATTTTGGAACAAAGTGACGGAGGAAATTGGCTCTCCCCTGCAAGCTCTGTAATTGTCATACTGTACGTGGGGATGGGAGGTCCATGATGGCTTGAAACTTTAAAGGATCGATGGTTATCCCTTTTTGGGAAACGATGAAACCTAACAACCAGCCTGCAGGAACACAAAAGACACACTTGAGCGGGTTCAAGCAGATTCTATACTTGCAACAACGCAGAAAGACTTGCCAGAGGTTGTTTAGATGATCAGACTGTTTCTTTGATCAAGCCGTGAGGTCATCAAGGTAAACCAAGATGATATGGGCCAAGTCATGGAAACAATATGTCATGGCCCGCTGGAAGGTGGCACCTATGTTTTTAAGACCGAATGGCATGACTCGATAGGAAAAGGTGCCCCATGGGGTAGTGAATGCGGTTTTGTATTGGTCTTCTTTCCGGATGTGGATTTGATTTTATCCGGAGAAGCTGTCCATGAAGGAGAGAACCTCATGTCCCACACAAGCATCAACGAGTTGGTCGATGAAGGGTGTGGGGAAATTGTCTTTGGGACAAGCGCGATTAAGATCGTGAAAATTGGTACAAACACAGAGAGTGCCCTGTTTTTTGTTGATGGGTACAGGGTTGGAAACCTAGGTGGTGTAAGCGATGGGATAGATGAATCCGTCTTTCCGCAGTTTCTCAATTTCGATTTTGATTGCATGGAGCTTATACAAGTGAATGGGTCTCTGTTTCTGGAAGACAGGTGGGACCTCCAGCCAAGTATCAATGTGGTGTTCGACTATGGCGGGGTCTAAGCCAGGAATCTTGGTATAGGACCAAGAAAATATTTCGTGAAACTCCTTGAAGAGCTTCTTGTACTCCCCGATTTTGTATTCTGTACAGGAAGCACCTAATGTGATGATTTCAGGTGTACAGGGTGTGGTGGAAATATCAACCTGTATGGTAGGTGATATGTTAGCCATGTTTCCTTCCTAGATGGCATCAGGGGCTGTAATGGGGTTCTTGAACCAGTCTACCTTCTCTGGGAGGAAGTCCTTTGTCTCAATGGAGAACTGGTTGGCAGTGGTAGTGGTGGCCTCCTCAGGAATGAAGTAGGATCGAGGGTGCATATCATCCCAAGGGTAGTCGGGTGTAGTAAGTGCTTCGAGGATTTCTTCGTCACTACGAAAGCATTGTGTGGAAAAATTGGTGGAGGGGAGACTCGATGTCGGGGGTGTCATGTGTTCACCTGCCAAGGAGATCATATAAATGGTGTTGATCTCTTCCGAGGAGGAGGATGTTGGAGGATGAATCTCCTCAATGGTGGTGATGGATGAATCTAGAGAGGACTGATTTAACTCATGTAGAACCAATCTATACTTTGGGATAACTTGGAAATGGTGCGATTAGTGACCATATATTCCACATATGGTGCAAGCATGGTTGGTGTGCAGTGACTTGTTGCACTGGTGGGATGGGGGATTTAGCTCGACTATCGGAATGTTGGGGTCGTCATCCAAAGTCTTCATGTGTTGTTGGAGGTTGGGTAGATGTGGGCAGTTATGGGTAGCGTGTCACAAATCATTACATAGGGAGCACTTAGGGGGTGCACGGAGTGGTGGTTGAGGTACCATGGGTTCTTTTCTAGTAGGGTTATGTAGGTTTGTGGGCCTCTTCTCCTAATGTTTTGGGGTGGTGGAGGGGCACGGTTTATTGTAGATGTGGATTCCACACCTGGGGGTCGGTGGTTGGAGGTGTTGATTGGTTGGACTAGTTGTAGAACAACCTGTGGTGTCGGGGGGGAAGTGGGAGCAGGTAGATACCACACAGGAAGTCCTAGAGTTAGTCCGGGGAAATTCAACGTAGCCATAACTGGGGTGATTATTACTCTTGAAGGTGGGAATAAGAACGAGATCGTATGGAGAGGTGTTTCTCCAATGTAACTAGGTACAGTTGGAGGTTGTGGTTGTTGGAAATATGGCAGTTAGACAGTTTGGTATTGATGGCAGAATTGTGTGTAAATAGATAAATATTAATATCAAGGATTCCATTATTGTTATTGATGTCAAAAATTAGAGGGAGTTCATTAATTCCAACATTGCAGGAGGAGCATGTTTGACTAATGGTGAAGATGAAAGGAAATAGTTTTTACATTATCAGAATTCATAGAATATCTATTATTATCTTAACCAATGTTGAAAAGGTCATATAAAGAAAAAGATTCCGAAGCATTACAAGAAAAGAGTGAAGTCCTATTTAAAAAGAAAAAATCAAAAGAAAATTAAAAAGGAAGGTTAAAAAGATTAAAAGAAAAATTACGTGAAAGTGAGGTTGAAATAAAAAGGATCTTCAGTAAAAGTGGATGAAAAAGTGAAAGAGGTATTTTCCCATGGTATTTAGAATCCCATGGTATTTACTCATTATATGTTCAAATAGAAAATAAAAATGATTTAATTAATATGGTTGTTGAAATATTAATTGTATTGAAAATGCCGAAATGAAGAGTTACTTAGTTTTTGAAAATTAATAAAGAGACATGTGACTTATGTGAAAAGTCATAATATTTCATATTCAAAAGGTTTGATTAGTTATTTAAGAAGATTTGAAGAGGTATAAGTTTGAAAAGGTTAGTTAATTAATTAATTAACTAATTAAAACTAATTTTAGATTAATTAATTAAAGAAGATTTGAAGAGGTATAAGTTTGGAAAGGCATGAAAATGAAAGGCCATGAGGTTCATTTGAAAAGATACAATGATCCATAAAAGTGAAGAATATATATAGCAAAAGATGGAAGTGAATTAATGTGTCTCTTGTCTCATAATGAAGATCTAAGAAAGGCATCCCAGTAGTATAATTCGAAGCAGAAGCATAAGAAGATTGGAGTATGAAGATCTAGAATTAAAGAGTGTTCTATATGGATGAGATATGAAGTAGCATTGAATACCAAAAAGAGAGACCAGGCTGAGTGCACATTCAAGGAGAAGAAGAGTTAAATAGAAGACATATGTAGCAACAAAGTAAAGAGGGAAGTGAAGAACTATGTAGCAGTAAGAAAGAGACCAAGTGAAGAAAGTAAGAAGACCAAGTTGAAGAAGGTCTGAGAAGTTTTATAATAATCAAGCAAGGGTGGTAGGGTGGTGCTAGGGTAGGATACATGCCTGCAAGGGGGTCTTATCCGCCTTCCAGTAGTGGCTAGAAAATCAGGGTATAGGTGTATCCTTGTCTGTAGGTGCAGGAAGAAACCAGGGTGTTGGTGCATCCTTCAGTGGTGGCTAAGAAACTTGGGGATCGGTGTCTCCATCAAGTTGTGGCTTGCAAAAACTTATTGTAAATATATTTTTTGCAGTATAGAAAGTGTTGGTGGTTTACCCAATTGGGGTTCCATGATAAAATCTGTGTTTCATGTATCTTGTTTATTCCATGTTTTTTATTAAATTTTAAATAAGTGGTTTAAAGGGTAAACATTTATCAATACTGATTCACCCCCCCTCTCAGTATTGACCAACTTTCAACAATTGGTATCAGAGCCGGATTCTTCACTAACAGTTTAACCACTAGAAGGAAGATCCTATTAAAAACCATTATGGATCAACAATAAGGGATTTACACAGTGAATGGATCTCCAATACTTGGAAAACAAGAATACGTATTTTGGAGTACAAGAATGGAAAGTTATCTAAAGGAATTGGGATATGATGTATGGAATTCAGTGATCACTGGTTACTCCCCACCAAGCAGAGTAAGGACTACAGCTCAAAAGAAAGCCAAGAAAAATAATTCAAGGGCAATGGAGGCCATACTTGATGGATTATCTCAACCCATCAAAAAGAAGGTAGGAAAATGCATCTCAGCTAAAGAACTCTGGGTTAAATTGGAGAAACTTTACTCTACTGGAGAAAGAGCAGAAGCAAGCCTTGCTATTATCGAGGATGATAGTGAAGATATAAGTGAAAATGAAGAAAATATATTCATAGGAACAATAAATCAAGCTTCAGAAGATAATTCAGATGTTGAAGGAGAGGTGGACCTAGAAGTAGAACTCATAAGTGCCCTTGAAGAATTGAGAAAAAGCAGGAGGAAGAACAAATCTTTGGAAGAAAAATTTTCAAAGTATCAAGAAGAGCATAATTCAAATGAAGAGGAAGTTAAGATTATCTGAGAAGAATTGTTCATTTCAAGACAACAAGTGATGGATAGCATAGAAGAGGTAGAGACCCTAAGATGGGAAGTTGCTAACTTCAAGAAGGAAATAAAGATGCTAGAATATCACATGGAAGAGTCCGAGAGATTAAGATAGGAAGTTGCTAACTTCAAGAAAGAAATAAAGAAGCTAGAACACCAGCAAACCATTAATGAGAAGCTCAAGGAAGAAATCCAAAAATCCAAAAGACTTGAAGAAGTTGTTACCTTGCTTAAGAAGAAGCTTGATGAAGAATCTGTTAAAACAAAGTTTGAGAATAGCTCAAAGACTTTAGATGACATCTTGAGTAGCCAAAGACCATCAAGTGATAAAACCGGTTTAGGATATGACAATGAAAGGAAGCCAGAATGTTCCTCCTTCACAAACCGAGAAACAAATAATAGAAGTTATGCTATTGTACTAAAAGGTCCAATTATTAAGAAGGAAAGTCAGAAGTCTTCCCCCTCTTATAACAAAGACAGAACTAACATGATACCTAAAATACCAATGACAAATAGGGTTCAGTAGATCTTTTTTGGTCAATGCTACACATGTCATAATTTTGGACATATGGCTAGAGAGTGTAAGCTAAGGAAGAGATGGAAGAGGATGGAAGCTGTGAAGCAGAAAGGTCAAAGATTCCTCAAATATGAAGAAATGTTTTATGGCTATTGTCACTATTGTCACAAGTTTGGTCACAAGACTGTTGATTGCAGAATCAAGAGAAAAGATCTAAGTAGGGAATCCAAGAAACAAACAAGGTCAGTAAGCAGGATACCTCATGGAAAGATGTGAAGAAGAAAGGAAGACTCCAAAGATGTAGAAGAAACCAAGATTTCAAACATCAAAGAAGTATCCCAAGACAATGAGGAGTATAATAGCATTGTATATAAGAATGACATTCATTTTGATGGAATTCAAGACGAGAATATAAAAAAAACACACCGATGGAGAAGAAGACGATGAAGAAAAAGTTGGTGATGATGGTGGAATTGAAGATGAATACTTTTTCTAAAAACTCGTATGAATTAGAAGAGAACCCTGAAATAAAGAACTTGAGAGGATCATGTACTCAGGGGGAGAGTGTTTGAAAAGATTGTTTTCATTGATGACAATGTTAGTAATGGTTATGATATCACCCTTGAAATCATAAAAGAAAAATAAAGATCAAACTTGTGATTAGATTTGAGGAAAATTTGTGGTTGAAGACATGGATAATCATAATAAAATTCATTTCAGTCAAATAAATGAAGAAGGCTACTATAGTTGGGTCCAGAAGAAGTACATAGTCAGGGGGAGTCGTTCAACCCTTTGCCATTGATGTCAAAGGGGGAGAGAAAAACTCTATGAAGCACATCGACAGGGAGAGTTATGATATTAGTGTGTTGCCATCAATGCCAAAGGGGGAGATTGTTGGAAATATGGCAGTTAGACAGGTTGGCATTGATAGAAAAACTATGTGTAAATAGATAAATATTAATATCAAGGATGACATTATTGTTATTGTTGTAAACACTATAGAGGGAGTTCATTAATGCCAACATTGCAGGAGGAGCATGTTTGACTAATGGTGAAGATGAAAGGAAATAGTTTTTAACATTATCGGAATTCAATAGAATATCTATTACTATCTTAACCAATGTTGAAAAGGTCATATAAAGAAAAAGATTCTGAAGCATTACAAGAAAAGAGTGAAGTCCTATTTAAAAAGAAAAAATCAAAAGAAAATTAAAAAGGAAGGTTAAAAATATTAAAAGAAAAATTACGTGAAAGTGAGGTTGAAATAAAAAGGATCTTCGGTAAAAGTGGATGAAAAAGTGAAAGAGGTATTTTCCCATGGTATTTAGAAGCCCATGGTATTTACTCATTATATGTGCAAATAGAAAATAAAAAGGATTTAATTAATATGGTTGTTGAAATATTAATTATATTGAAAATGCCGAAATGAAGAGTTACGTAGTTTTTGAAAATTAATAAAGAGACATGTGACTTATGTGAAAAGTCATAATATTTCACATTCAAAAGGTTTGATTAGTTAATTAAGAATATTTGAAGAGGTATAAGTTGAAAAGGTTAGTTAATTAATTAATTAAACCTAATTTTAGATTAATTAATTAAAGAAGATCTGAAGAGGTATAAGTTTGAAAAGGCATGAAAATGAAAGGCCATGAGGTTCATTTGAAAAGATACAATGATCCATAAAAATGAAGAATATATATAGCAAAAGATGGAAGTGAATTAATGTGTCTCTTGTCTTGAATAATGAAGATCTAAGAAAGGCATCCCAACAATATAATTTGAAGCAGAAGCATACGAAGATTGGAGTATGAAGATCCAGAATTAAAAAGTGTTATGTATGGATGAGATCTGAAGTAGCATTGAATACCAAAAAGAGAGACCAGGATGAGTGCACATTCAAGGGGAAGAAGAGTTAAATAGAAGACCTATGTAGCAGGAAAGTAAAGAGGGCAGTGAAGAAATCTGTAGAAGTAAGAAAGAGACCAAGTGAAGAAAGTAAGAAGACCAAGTTGAAGAAGGTCTGAGAAGTTTTATAATAATCAAGCAAGGGTGGTAGGGTGGTGCTAGGGTAGGCTACATGCCTACAAGGGGGTCTTATCCTCCTTCCAATAGTGGCTGAAAAATCAGGGTATAGGTGTATCCTTGTATGTAGGTGCACGCAGAAACCAAGGTGTGGGTGCATCCTTCAGTGGTGGCTAAGAAACTTGGGGATCTGTGTCTCCAGCAAGTTGTGGCTTGCAAAAACTTATTGTAAATATAATTTTTGCAGTATAGAAAGTGTTGGTGGTTTACCCAATTGGGGTTCCACGATAAAATATATGTTTTGTGTATCTTGTTGATTCCATGTTTTTTATTAAAGTTTAAATAAGTGGTTTAAATGGTAAAAAGTTATCAAAACCGATTCACCCCCCCGTCTCAGTATTGACCAGCTTCCAACAGTGGCAGCAAAGGTGGTTGTGGGCTGGGCACTTTTTGGTTAGACGAAATTGTGCACAGATAAGATACCTCTATTGTTGGAGGGGGGGTGGAATGGACCTAAAGGTGGATTTCATGGGTGTTTCAGGGTACATTGCAGGTCCAATCGAATATACTAACAAAGTGGGCGCACTCAGGATAGGTTGTTCAACCATGGGGAGAATATTTTCTGGTGCGGCGGGGGCATTTGGGTCATAGTAAGTGAGCTCATCAATTTTAACCACCTGTCCCTCATGGGGGGACATCATAATGCGGAATACTGATGAGGAAACAACCTTCATAGCTTAAATATAACTGCGACCAAGCAGGAGGTTATAGTCAAGTTGTGCATTGATAACCTCAATGTCTATGAGGATGGTTTTCCCAGCTAACTGGACTAGAAAATTGGGCAAAAGTCCTTGAGGTTGAGCAGAACATCCGTCATAAGCTCATAGGGTGGTTTTGGATGGATGTAATGTAGGTGATCCGAGATTTTTCAACATGAATGTAGACATGACGTAGGTAGAGGCACCTTCATTAATGATGCATCGATGGATAACAAGATTTCAGACTGACATCGAAACTTGAAATGCTAATGTAGAAGGCATGCATGGTTCAGATTGGTCCAAGTCGAATGCCATCATCTGTGAGTCAGAGGGTTCTATTGCCCCAATAGAGGATAACAATGTCTTGCGTTGTGCAAGACAATTTTTTAAGACCTCAAGAGTTGGCATAGTAGCGGGTGATTGAGCTAGGTCATCCACGATGTTGTAATTGAGGGTGATGCATGCGTTGGGGTTGTTGTTAATGTGTTGTAAGTGGAAGCAGGGAGATTTAGGGGCCCCATCGCATGGTTCATGCGATATGCATAATGACTGATCGATGGGAAGAGCGTTCGTAGCGTTATCAACGGGGATGGTTTCATAGGTGGAACCATACTGATTGCGACGTGTTTGAAGGTTGACGTCAGTCGATGACATCATGAGAAGGTGGTGGGTACCTGATTCAATATGTTGATTAACAGGTGCAGCATAGGTGATTTGTTGTTGGGGTCCCACGGGTCCTTAAGGGGAAGCCAACGATTGAGTGTTCACCACTCCTTGTGTGGGCAAGGGATTCTGTAACACCATAGGTTGTGTCTGAGGTGGCAGGGGGTTGGGAGGTGTCTGTGGAGAAGCATGTCCTTGGCGTTGGGCATCGTCGGTCTAGAGTTGGCGAGCTCTCTCCAAATGGGGACAAGTGTGTGTATAATGGCCATATACCCCTTATATGGAACATGAGTGATTAGTTCGTAAGGTTGGGTTCTTCCCCTGACGAGGTGGTCCATTAGGGTTTTGATTGGCTGGGGTGGCATTGTTATTATTTGGGGAGTTGGGTTCTTAATCGCCTTGGTCTTGGGGCTGGTTGTTCCCGCAGTTACATCCTCTTCCCCTATTTTGCTAGCCTTGTTGGTTTCACTGAACAGGTTGATTTTGTTGTCGGTTTTGTTGGGCGTAAACTTGCCCTTAGGGGTTTGGAGGATTTTATGGTTGAGCGGGTGTTGGGGCTGCCTGCTGAGGATAGTAAGCAGGAGGGGCTTGGGGTTGAGAAGGTGCTGGTGGGGCCTGCAGTGGATGGTAAGCTAGAGGATTTTGTGGTTGTGCAGGTGGTGCCTGCGGGGGATAATAAGCCAGAGGGGCTTGGGGTTATGTGTGTGTGGAAGGATCCTATTGATGGTAATAAGCAGTAGGTACCACAGGAGGGTTGTAATCTGGAGGTGTGTGGCCATAATACTGCAGTGGACACGACGGTCCATGGATATGAGGGGGTCGAGCCATGGGGGCATATGATTTTGTTGCTCCTGAGTGGGTTGTGGCACGCGAAAGGTCGGGGCCACTAGTAGTGGGAATAGCCATGTAAGGTTGACTATGAGACACCATGTGCTCGATGATGCCATTGGCAGCATGGGATGCCCCCAGTGCGTTGCTCTAGGAGGAGTCGGCGCGGGGAGCATCGAGTAAAATGGAGTATAAATAACCGAACTGGGCATAGATCAGATCAAACTGTTGGGATTTAAGGATGGCTTCTTCCTCATATTGTGGTCGTTCAGATGCCACATCCTTAGCAATAACTGGTATAAGAGATTTCAGGAACCAATCTAAAAAGATGTGGTCATCCAACTTAATCTTACACAAACTGCGTCATTTGCGCCATTCATGGATATGGTCCGTGATGTGGGTGGTCGTGTTTTGTCTGCAAGATAGGAGGATCTCAACACCAGCATCATAATGAACTAGTAATTGGAAGAACTACAAGAAAGTGGAGGCAAGGGATGTAAATGTGAAATGGGGCCCATGTGGCTGATCAATGTACCACTTGGTTGCAGTGCCAGTGAAGGTTTGTTGTAATAAATGTAAGCGGATAGAGTCATCCACAATGGAGTTAGAGGAACACCAAAGGTGGTAGGACATAACGTATTTTTGTTGGTCCTCCCCGCCCTTCCCCTCAAATTTGGGTATGTCCGATGGGAGTTTGGTGGGCATAGGAGGCCATGTGGGGTCATGTCGAATCGAGTCATTGGTCAATCTGGCCAGATCAGGGAGGTTGAGGTTAGCCATGAATGGAAAACTGGCAGAAAGATGTGGCATGGGTGGAGGAGAAGATGTGGTAGCCATGGTGGAAATAGTGGGTCCACTTCCCCCAATGTGTGGGGAAATGGTATGAGCCATGATGGGGATTGTGGGGCCTCCAGTCACAGGTGGGGGAATCGTGTAAGAAGGGCCTGTGCCCCCAAGTGTGCTACTAGTCACCAATGAGACTATAGTGGTAACTAATCCACTAACCATGGGGATGGATGTAGTGACAGGAATAGTAGGTGCATGGCCTATAGATGGTATAGTGGGAATGGATGCTGAAGTGGTAGCTGGGATAGTGGTGGACCCACCACCAACGATTCCACCGTAAAAGGGGTTGGAAGTCATGCCAACCATGGGGATAGACGGCGCTGTGTATATAGGGTTCTTTGGTTCAGAATTAGATGTGAAGTAAGGGTTGTCGAGATCTGGTGATGGGGCTCTATGCATGTGGCGAGTGGTGCCAAGTAAACCATGCTGCGGGAATTGGTCCCGTAGGCACCGATACTATCTCGGAGGCTCAATGGTGACAATGAAAATAAAATGAGTGAGTTGTGGCGAGTGAAAAGCTCAAAAATCTTGATGCAGTTATGTGTGCAAAAAGGAGAGCGTGAAGAAATATGGCACTTAGGTCAACAACAAGCTCAAAAAGCTTACTGTAACAGCTGTGCTACAACAAGTGGAGCAACAAGAAAAGTGGTCAGAATACCAACAGGAAAAGGATCCTAAAAAGGAAAAAATGGTATACTCACTAATCCAGGGGGAGATAAGGGAGCATTCAAACACCTAACTAAAAGATCTGGAAGCTCATGCAAATCATATCCTCTGCAGGGTGATGAAATTTGCAGTCAGACGATGTGAAATGGAGAACCAAGTAGGTGAGGGATATCCCTCTATCGAGAGGGATCCCAGGTGAATAGCGCTAGGACTATGGAAACTAGGCTACCACGTTCATGGCACGTCCAGAAAAAAGCAATCGTCATGTTAGTCCTTTGGTTGCTACACCCCAAAAATGGAAGTGCAACAAGGATAGTGAGTAGGTGTCCTTCGGAACTAAGTGGAGAGCGGCATTCCACGTAGTCCTCCGGAACTAGTCTCATGACTTTCCCTTCTAAGGGAGAGGCATTTTTCGACAAATCAGTGTATAACCGTACCAACAAATAGTAGGGGATTTTGGTATCCTAAAGGACAACTTCTATGTCTCAAGTGTAAGTGACGAAGGGGTGTTGTTTGGATGCTTATCCCCAACGTCCTACCTAACTACAAGATTCTTTTGTGTAATTCCCCAAATGGGGTTAAGTGTCGGTTGAGTTAGGTAAATTATAAGGCTCACTTGAGTTAATGTGACTGAATGTGTGCACAGGTGATGTTGGCAACTAATCTGAAAATGTAAATGTTGAATTTCAAATGCTGAACTTTTAATCTGCTATGTAAGACTTTGTTTAAATTACTGAAATGTAAAGTTTTAAAATTTAAAATTTTTCAGAATAAAACAACAAGCAAATAAGATAGCTCAGCGACAAGGGGTGCTGCTGGAAACAGGTGGTTGTTTGAAGGTTGCAGAGAAAAAAGGGGAAAAAATACTAAAACTGAGCGCAGCTGTTAGGACGGACTGCGTGGTGTGGAGCATGGGTTTCGAGCTGACAAATGTGGCTTGCAGCGCAGCTGTCAGGCCAGACTATGCGGCTTGGGGAGCGGGTTTCGGGCTGACAAATGCAGCCTGTGGCGTAGTTGTCAAGATGGACTATGTGGCCTAGGGCGCGGTTTTCGAGCTCACAAACACGGCCTGCAATGCAACTGTTAGGCTGGACTACAGGGGTCATGGGCATGGGTTTCGGGATGAAAAATCTGACATCAACTCGGTGCTAGGGCTGAGGACGTGGGAGGTGGCTGGGATTGTGCGGCAGGGGCTGTGAGGTGGGAGTGGAGAGCCATAGCTCTAACTACAGGAAGGAAGCTAGGGATTGCGATGAGTGGTACCGAGGAGTATGCCCACATGAGGGGGGGTACGCTGCGGCTGGGGCCACAGAGAATGGAGGGGAATCTGCGGCTGGGGCCATGGACGGTGGATGGGGCTGCTGAAAGAGAGTGAGGGTGTGTGGCCGAGGCTGCGGGGAGAGTGCAGGGGGCTGCGACCGGATCTGCGTATATGGGAAAGGAACCTTCTCTACAGGCTGTAGCTGCGAGTTGGTAAGCCGCGCTGCAGGCCACAATTAAGATCTGGAAAGCTGCGCTTTAGGCCATAGCTAAGAGATGGAGATTTGCACTTCAGGCTGTGGCTGTGGGCCGGAAAAATGCGCTTTGCAGCGCAAAGAATAGGTGCAAAAAATGGCATCCAACCAGGGAAAATGGGGTTTCAGGAGGTCACAGGCCTGCAACTAACCAAAGAGAATGAAATAAAGACTAAAAAAATAGAGGTTCAACCAATGGAGTCGCCAATCTGTAGCTAGGGTTTTCACCCTGGCTTGTGCTAAAGAGCACCTACTAAAGGTTAAGGAACTTGTTGATACTGCAACCCAATCCCCATAATTTTCTGAAAATTATAGGGCCCCTCCTATTTTTACAGAGTTTTGTGGTCTCTTCAAAGCTTGTTTTTTTTTTTACCCTTTAAGTTGTCCTTTTTCTTTTCTCCAAGAGAAGTTGTTTTTTGACTAAGGAAAAACTTCAAGTTTTTCTCCCAAAAGACTAGTCGCAACTTTTAGTCTGTTTTTCTTCGACTAGTGGTCTTCGTTAATAAAGCAGTCGCAGCTTTTAGGTCTAGTTTTGCCGACCAGTCGCAGTATTTATTTTTGTTTTCGTCAACCGTTGCACAGCTTTTAGGTCTAACTTCGCTAACCGTTGCGCAGTGATTAGGCTCATCTTTCGCCGATCGATCGTTTGTTTTTGGGCCCTTTCCGCATTCCGGTTGCATCGTTTAACGCCATTGTCGTCGACCATTGCACCGATCCTGGCTTTATATTTTCCAACCGTTGCGCCATTATTTGGCTCACTTATCGCTGACCAACCATTGCGCAGTTTTGTTTTTTTCCTTCTTCGTTCCCCATTGCGGTTCTTTGTTGCAGTCTTAAGGCTCAAATGCACCGACCGTTGCACTGAAAATTGGCTTAACTTCGCCGACCATTTCCTTCACCGAGAGTTTTGTCTCACCATCATCACAGTGTTTAACTCCTTTCACGCCGACCATTGTGCAAAGACTAAATTTTAGATCGTTGACCCCCCCCCCCTTTGCTCTGCGCGGTTTGTCGTCCCCATCGGCGCAGTGTTGTTTTTGAAAGCATGAAGGTTGGTAGATGGAGGCTTTAATCGCACTCCGTGTGAATTTATTAAATGACCCATTGAGCCTCGTGCATCATTAATGTGCCCAACTCCCAACCTTGCAGGACTTAAGTGCTCCGTTTTATATATTTGCAACGAGGTTTTGGGTTTTTGATCCCACCTTTTGCAAAACCAAGGAGCATCGTCGAGCACCATTAGGAGCAGCATCCTATCGCCAATCTGAGCATGCATACTTGTGTAGTGAACCTCTCTGGTGCTGATAGGTAGAAGGTTCTCAAGCCCGTTTCATTTGCTTGGTCCATTTGATTTTTCGTTCTAGCGTTTAGTATATGTTTAGTTGTTTATGGAAGTTTTAGATTGTAAAATCTTTTAAGAACCAGGCCCTCCTTATCCTTAAACAACATCAAAAGACAGTTGTGCCTCCAACAGGTTTTACCCTTGGATTACTCTCCAGATCCCATAGTCCCTGTTAACGATCCTCATGTCTAACTCGGGTTTGTCATGGCCTCTCACTTTGACTCTCATCAAAGTGTGGAACCTAGCACCCACTCGAGTGCCTTTCGTCCTAAGTTTTTTTGTCTCAAACCTGTTTCAACCCATAGGTTGTTGTCCCTGAGCTTCGCCAAAATCTCAGAGCCCCGTTAATCACGCTAAGTGTGTGTTCCAGTTGATCCTTTCAGCCAAACTAAGGTTGCTTTATACCAGAGGTATCTTGTAGTGGATAGGTTTCATGCAGTCGCTATGTTTGACCATTGTCATGCACACACATGTTCCTTTTAGCATTTTCGTCAGCTTGTTTTCAGTGTTAAACCCCGGCTATTTGCATATTTGATCTTCCTTTCTCAAGTTGTTTATACATTAAAAGGAAAGCTTTACTCACCCCATTATTTGTTGCTCAAAAGTTAGTTTTGTACCAGTATTACAATGTATTTTTTCGCTTAAAAGTTGGTCTTCTTCCCTGGCTTAAATATTTCGCATTTTGGCTTTTCTAAAAATAATGCTAATGGCACTTGCTTACTCACGAATTATGGTAATGAGACATTGTCAAATGATCATCAACAGTGCTTGTTTTCTATTTATTTGAATCGTTGTATGGATAAAGTTGTGTGTAAATGTTTGGCCTCATTTTTTCCACCCTTAATGGACAGTTTTAAATGGAAGCTAACAGTCATGCTAATTCAAGTTCTATTTTAATATCATCAATAGGAACACCATATTGCTCATAAACAATTGATATCCCTCATTGGTTCGTTCATTGTCGTCTCAGGTTTGATATGCACAATTGTTCCGCCAGGAAGAAAGCCAAGTTAGCCGAGTCAGACTCAGACATAGAGATCCTTTTGGACACCTCGATCGAGATGATGTTCGACGAAACGAAATCTATTACAAGAGCTTCCCCAGAATATCAATGGGGCAAACTATACAGATATGTAGAAAACCAAAAATTTCCTTAATCCTCCTTGGAAGAGCTAATGGTTTATAAGAACATAAAAAAGTTTGGGCTCCATAAAGCGGCCACTAGCCCGGATCTGTTCCCATGCTCAGAGGTTATTGGTTGGATACTACCGCAGGTGAACACTAACACCAGATTCATCACAAATATCGACATGATGAGTCTTGCATCTTTTGCACCAGATTTTATCACAGCGGCATACAAACTTCCCTACCCTAAGACCCTAATGAATGATGAATGGATATCTGGGCTAAATATGGACCCCTTGGAATATGCAAGAAATATGATAATTGCTGAAAGGAAAATAAGGTCAAGGGACAGTGGAGAGTATGAGATTCAACATCTGAGGACTCCATACAGGCTCATCACCCTGATGTTGAGTCGAGTTTTCGGCATGCCAAATGGAAACCTATATAAACTCAGCTGAGTGCCGGTGATCTTCCATGTGGCCACACATGGTACAATATTCAAGTGGGCTGATATTATCTCAGATAGCATGAATTCACTTATAACTGCTGACTAGGGAGGATTGACACAAAATAAAGCTGATTTCTTCATGTCCTCTTATCTGGTGGACTGTTTATTCATCAAGCACCCTTTCCCTGATTTGGGATGCATCTGGAATAGCAAAGAGTCTCCCATCCATGTGGCTTATCAGATGACATGGGCTCATAAGTATGCAAGCCACTACACTCAGATTTGTGAAAAGTTCATTATGCCCCTATATCAACTACTCTTCAAGATATAACCAAATTGCCCATCAGAGAATGCTATTTCGATCATTGAAGCATTCAAAGATTACTACTTCTCTATGGAGGGAACATACATCGGAATGTGTGGTGGGAGTCGAGCCCCATCCCTATTGCCCCAGTATGCCACAGATTACGTAGTGCATAAAGAATCTGTAAGGCAACTCTTTATCGATGGAGTCAGTAGGGTGCTCCATGACAAGAAGAAGGCTACATACCCGCCAATGCCTTTTACCATTGGAGCATACTAGCTCCCCAAGGAAAAAGATGGTATAGAATTTGGTCAAGACTTAGAGGCCTTCCATTTTGGAACGAAGGTATTCAGAAGGCATGACCCCCAAGGTAAAGTCGCTCAACACTGTTCTTCCCACAGGATCACTTTTGAGTACCCACATATTTTTGACAAAGATGAAACATTCTTCCGAAGTGCCAAAAACATGACCAAGATAGGCAAGTGATACTTACCTAAAAGTGGGGCTAGTTCCAGTTCCAAAGCTTCCATAGGAGCTGGGCTAAATCAAAAGGAGGAAGAAGAGAAGAAGCACTAGGAAGCTGAAAAGAAGAATAAAGAAGAGGTAGATAGACTAAAAAATAAAGAGAATCAAAGGCTTCAAAAGGAGCTAGCTGAGAAGCAGAGGGAAGAAGCAGAGAGGCTTCAAAAAGAACATGAAGATAAAGAACGTAAGGATGCAGAAGCTTCCAAAACTCAGCAGGAGCAAGCTGAGATACTGCAAAAAGAAGAATCCAAAAGGATAAAGAGATAAGAGGCTGAAAATTTGAAGGAAATAAAGGAGAAAGTAGAGAATTCCAAAGAAGCTATAGATCAAGTGAGCTCAAGTGCACATGATATGGACTTAGATGTATCAACAACAAACCCACTAGAGACAACCATTGAAGGACATGCCTCATATCAAGAGCTCACTCTCACCCCATACACTCCTTCAAAGTAACGCCAAGTGGCAAAGCTAGATTTTGTCTTTTTCGATAAAAGGAAGAAGGCTATCATGAGTAGATTGGAAAAGAGGATGAAAACTCAAGACAATCGAGATGAAATCAAAATAATAGAAGTTCCGATTTTTTAGGGAACTAATAGTGACCCTCAATTCATGGCAGCATGCAGTGTGGCTTCGGCTCAGGAAAGTGCTGATAACGTAGATTTGTTGATAGAGGAAGTGAAGAAATACAAGGACAAGTGCTTCAACGTGAAGGATAATCTGCTGGAAGAGGTGCACCAAGGTAATGAGCTGAAGAGGAAGTATAGCGAGCTTCGAGAAGAAAAGGAAGAAATAGCTCTGCAGACCCAAAAGCTCGAAGATGAAAAGGATGCACTAAATATGCAACTATTAGCCGCAGAAGGCGAGAAGAAAGAACTAGAAATTCACATAAAAGAGTTAGAAAAACATCAGGTCGACAACAGGCAGCAGCAACTAATAACAACAGAAAGCGAGAAGAAAGAGTTAGAAGCTCACATGAAAAATATAGAGGTCAACAGTATACAGCAGATAGAGTTCTATAAGCCTCAGTTTGAAAGGTGGGCGAAAGAAAAGGTGTCTCTGTTAGAGAAATTAAAGGTTGCAGAAGAGAAGAAGCAGGACTTAACCCCATTACATGAACAAGCATGTAATATATCGAGGAAAATTCATCAGTCACTGGAGCTGATCACAGAAGAGATCTGTAGCATGAAGAGAATGATTTCAAGAATGAAAGTAATTGAGGATGATGCGCTGAGACTCAATAAAACGTATGTGTGCCACTTGTTGGAAATCAATAGGAAACTTGAATGGAGGAAAGGAAAGTCAAGATTCCCACGACACCTACCTATCAAGTCCGAAGAGGATTCAGATCTAGATTCGGGACAAATTTTGTTTTGTAGAGACCGTGGAACAAAAATAATTAGTGGAATCCAGAAAACCATCGGGAAATGTACTGAATTCTACTCAAAGGTTCAGGAAACCCTCGCGAAATGACATATGATATTACCTCGGACCATAGATTATTTTCCTGACAAAGATCAGCGTTTGACAGAGCTACAGGACGACTAGAATTCTGAAATAGAATACCTAAAGAAGATAGATGTCCTGACACCAGAAGAACTCCACCGGTTTATTGGGAAAGCTTCTATTCATGCTTATTTTTGGAGGACATTTCCCAGGCGATAGCGGTAGGAGCAACAAACATTAAAGAAGACTTACGTAAGCATGAGATCTCACTAAAATGATGATTTCTATGCGGGGAATTTTATTATATGAGAAATCGGCATGTGGACCAGTTACATTGCTGAAGTGGAACAGGTAGCTGAAGTGGAAAAGGCAGCTGAAGTGGAAAAGGCAGCTGAGGTGGACAGGCTGGCTGAAGTGGACAGACCAATTGAAGTGGAAAGACCAGCTGGGAGTTAATTTTGTTTTTTATTGTAAATCCCAAAAGATAGATGGAAGCTAATTTATTGTATAAACATTTAAAAACAGCTGGAAACTAATTTTGTCTTATATGAGCATTAGAAGACAAACTTTTGTGCTTCCCTAGGGTTAGGGTTGGAGAAAGAGAATTTTGTAAAGTTATAAATAAAGGAATAGAATAGAAGGAAAGGACTTTTGGCAGGTGAAAGGACTGATTTGTCTTGTACGTGAACTACTTTGTTGCAGTAATAAAGAAACCTCTATTTGCCTGGGAAAAGCTAGCACTGCATTTTGCTTGGGAATGTGTTGGATGTTTGTTGAATTATTTTTACACCATTCATGCATATACTGTGAGATCGTTCCTAACTATTCTGAATTATTTCTTTGTTATGAATGCTTTCATTTCCTGTGCAGACATCTATGTGTTAAATGAGTAATGGAATGTTTTCTTTCTGTCAAGGGTATCTTTGATATCTTTTACTTTCTGCTATAAATGCATCTATATTATTGAATAGCTACATGTGAGATTCTTGGGTGTATTTCCAGCGTATTACTCATATTTCAGTTTTTCTCCCTGTATGGATAGATTAATTAGCTTAGATAGTTTTAGATCAGATTTTATTTAATTACATACATTTAGATAGATCACTCGCATATAATATTTTAATATAAAATACATAAACGGTGGATCGAGCTGCAGCTGGTGAAAACTCAACTTTAAAATCACAAACGGTAGTCGGGTCGTTAACCGGATGGATTCCCCACACCAAACGGTGAGCGATCTAATTGGGCTTACTTACCGAGGAGAATCCCTTGCTGATTGGTGCTACGAATTTCGAGGCATCAACAGTTTTTGGTGCTAGAAGGAGGGCCACCAGTGCATGGTTGGCATAGGAGATCATTTCGTTTGAATAAATCCCACTGAAGGCCCACTTGAAACAGCTATCCCAAATGATTTCGTTCTGGAATCACAAGTTCAAGAAGATCCCAATCTTGAAGTTGAACATCAAGAAGCATTATATGCTGTCCCTTTTGAAGAAGTAGAAAACTTTAGGAGACATACCCGTTCTTATGTTCGAACGCTTGGAGGGTTAAACATAATTCCCTTGTTACCCATAAGGAGATCTCCTAGGAGACAAACACAATTTACTAGAGATTTGGTTCTTGTTGAAAATTTAGAAGAATTATTGGATCAATCTTTATAGGAAATTACAGAACCTCTCAGTGAAATTAGACCCGAAACTCCTCTGAATCAAGAAGAACCACATACCCCACCGCATTCTCCACCATGATCACCACCACATTCTCAACCGAGAGTTATGGCTGTACCTCCATGGAGAGCTAGAGGGGCGCTCAATTTAGCTGCACCTTTCCATGATCTGCCCAAAAATCTGAAAAATGTATTACCTAAGTACGATCTTGGAAAGGGTATCTCTGCTAAAGATCACCTTAAGGGTTTTTATCTGGCTTTGAATATCTTAAATGTAGAACACGAGGATGTAGTCTGCAGACTTTTTCCCTATACATTTGAACCCAAAGTATCTTCATGGTACTTTAGTTTGCAAGTTAATTGAATAGCAAGTTGGGAAGATTTCGAAAAATGTTTCCTAAGTAAATATGGGAATCAGAAAACAGTCGCTACACTGATGAAAGAACTGCTTTCTATGAGGATGGAAAGAAAGAAAAGTTCCAAGAATTTAATCAAAGATTTACTACCTTACTGAATAATTTTAGTGTTGCAACGAGACCCGCTGAGGAAGCTTTAGTAGAATATTATACCACAGCACTTGATCCACCCACAACGATGTTTGTCAAAAGAACAAAGCAAGGTACGTTGATAGAAAACTTTGAAGAAGCTAAGAAGGTTGAAGTTGAAGCAAACAACAGTTCTAAACACTCCCTTGAGCTAGAAACGAAACCAACAACAGCAAGAAACCCCTTCTGTTAACCGGGACTAAGGAAGAACCATCGACTGATTTAGAAAATGTGCACAAGATGATGCAGAAGCTATCCAACAAGATTGTAGATCTGGAGAAAGATAAGATATCCAACACTTCAAGGAAACCCTTCAAACCTTTCTACAAGAAAAGGGAAGAAGGTGGACAACCTCTTCCACCTATGAACAATTCTGATGTCCTAAATTTGAATGAGGTAGGCATGGATCATTTATGCACTTTTCACCAAGAGCAACATTATGAAAAGAGTTGTCCACAGTGGATAAATTCGATGATCTCGGTTATGAATCAATTGTTGGATGCACAAGTAACAGACCAAGAAGATCCCCAAGAAGAGCTGGCACTCGAACATGAAGAACCCGCTCCAGACACATCAATGATGTTATGGGATTGGGTGCCCTTAAAAAAATTAGTTGAAGAAGATGCTGAAGAAAGTCAAGTTTCAGCCATAAATATTACTACTCGAAGTAAAAGTCCAATTGTTGATCCAAGCTCAGTTGCCCCTAAGCCTAAGGTTGCAAAAGAAATACCCAAGAAACACATAACTGTCATTCCAACACAGCCTAAATTAAACCCCACGGTGACAAAAGAATCAAGCCCGGAAATAAATAAACAACCAAAGGTTACAACAAACAAGACAAAAAATCATGGAAAAGGCTCAAAAGAGTATGACATGGGATACGACATCATTGACGATATCAAGAAAACAAAATCAAATATCTCTATATTTGAAATTTGTAGTCGTCCCCAGCAAAGGAAGAAGTTGCTAGAAGCTTTTGATCCACAATCTAGCACTTCAGTAGAAAACACTAAGGAAAACCCTGAGATAAATGAAGCTAGCGTTGACAAGAAGTCTAGATCTCAAACTTTGCCTTTTCTGTTGACATTTGAAATTTTTAATCATAATGTACACAACTGTTTGGTAGATTCTGGGGCTTCTTCGAATGTCATGCCATTGTCAATCTGTAAGAAAATTAATGGACATCCAATACCATCCCCATCTCAGATCATACAATTGGATAGGATTGTTGTTAAAGTAATTGGAGAAATGAAAGATGCGCTTATTAGATTATCAACAAATCCTAGAGTGTGTCAATTTATTGATATCATGGTGGTAGATATACCGAAGGATTATGGTTTGATATTGAGCAACGACTGGTCTACGAAACTGAACAGTTACTTTGCAACAGACTGGTCTCACTTGTGGTTGTTGTACCAAAACAGACAAAATCAGATCAAAATACTGAGAGAGCCCCACATGAAACAAAATGTAACTCAGTTGGAAGAAAAGAATGAGGCTAAAGCTTTTTCGTCTTCAATATTGGGAAATTATTTTTTAGAGATTGAACCAAGTAATTATCAAGCAACAGAAGTTAGCCATGAATCAGATGAGAAGTCTGATCTCCTTCATTTTTATCGGACCGATGATATTGATTGTAACATAGTAGGATTAGTCACTGACTTATATGGTAGTAAGACTAACTTAATTAAAACATAAAACATATTTTGGGTTCTGTACTTCAATGGTTCCAAAAATCAAGAAGGATCCGAAGCCAGTTGTGTTTTGATTGACCCCGAATCGAACAAACATTTTTTATCTCGTAAACTAGAGTTTGAATGCACAAATAACACAGTTGAATATGAGGCTCTGGGACAGGGATTAAAGAAGGATATTAGTTTGAATGTCAAATAATTAAAAGTCTTTTGTGAATCAGAGATAATTGTCAGGTAGGTAAGGGATACAATTCATTATCTTTCTCCACACTTAAAAGGTTACCAATATGAAGTTTGGAATTTGATTTCACATTTTGATGCATTCAATATCAATTCTATTCCAAGATTACAGAATGTTGCTGCTAATTTGTTAGCTACTTCTACTTCCATATTAATGCCTACAAATAACAAATGCTCTATTGAATTGATTTTCAGGCCATCTGTTCCTGATAATATCACAAATTTAAGAGTGTTTGATGATGAAGATCAAATTATCAGCTTCTTAACTAATAAAGATGCTTTTCAAGAAGCTATAATCGATGAAGGGAAGCACAATTCAGATTTGCAAAGTAAATATGTGGTTAAAGGAAACTTCATGCCAAAAGGAGTAAGGACTCTGGAAGGATTGTTTGATCTATAGAAGAATTTCAGGAGGCCACCGAATGTCAAAACTAACAGCTCCTCCATGTAGCATGAATTGGTAAACCTAGGCACAGAAGCTGAGCCGAAATTTGTCAATCTTGGTAAATGTTGCTCGCCAAGAGAGAGAGACAAGTTCATCAAACTGTTTCAGCAGTATAAAGATGTTTTTGCATGGACTTATGAAGATCTGAAAACATGTGATACTTGCATCAAACAGCACATAATACCAATGAAGTAGGGGACTTAGTTCTGAAGTGGGACCACTCACATGATGACAAGGGGAAACACACAAAGTTTCAACAACTATTGCTTGGACCTAACCAGATTTCTGAAAATCTTGGCCCGTCGACGTACAAACTAAAATACTTACAAGGGGAGGAAGAGAACCTCCCTGTCAACGGCCTTGCTTTAAAACAATACTTCTCGTAATTCTGGGAACACTCTTGTACATAAATAAACATTGTTTTGTTTTCTGAGTTTACCTTTCTGTTTTGTTTTGTTTCAAGTTGTTTCTTTTCTTTCCCTTAGATTCTTTAGTCTGTTTTCTTTTGATTGTTTCCATTTGACCTTTTCACCTTGTTTTTTGTTTGAGTTCTTTATTCTTTAATAAATCCCAGTCCAACTTCTTGGTGTAGTTGAGAAACAGGGCTTTGAGCGAATCTCAAATTCTTGAAAGGTAGGAATCTACTTATAAAGAAAATTTCTCCATGTGACTTTGCTTTCGAAAAACTAGTTTCTGGGATGGAAGAATCTTTTACATTCATACTTGTGTCACAATAATCCCTGTTAAATAACTGAGACTATGATTTCCTTGTTACTATATTGGGGCTCCATTCACTCTCACATTAATGACTGTGTCAAGAAGTTCACTACAATGGACCCACGGAGAGGAAGCATGTCTCAGAGATGTATGGTATTTAAAATGATCCCATGCTGCAAATCAAAAGCCAAAAGAGCTTATATCAATGAGTATGTTTTCCAGAAATTCTGGCCTCCATTAAAGCATGGTTGAGAAAAGCAAAGACATTCAATCAAGAAACTTGTTATAATGGTCATCCCAACAAGGTTCTTCTCCATCCATGAGCACGACAACCAAATAAATCTCTTGCTCACACAAAAGGACATTATGGATTGAAGAACCCAAGTTAAATGTTGAAGATTGAAGAAAGTTATCATGGAAGGCTCAAACGACAAAAGTCGTAAATAAAGAAAGTATCCAAAAGGATGCTGACAACATGGGAATGAGGAGCGAACGAATATGTCAGTGGGATGTTGTCACAATCCTGTGGAGTCCTATGTTAGTTGGCATCCGAAAGACAGATTTTAAAAATGAACTCCATTCTTTGGCCCTATAAAGAGAGTTGTAGAGAAGTCTGATTCAAGGTTGCCTTTTCCCCAATGACCATTATGATAAAAGAGATCAATCCCTTTGCAGATACTAGAATAGATAAGCATTTTGTTACATATGGGCCAACAACTCGTAAGTTTTATGACCTTGGAAAAAGATTAATTCAAAGATCTGCGTTCACAAATGTATCACCAATTGTTGTTGCTGCAACGTAATCCCCATAATTTCTAAACATTATAGGGCCCCTCCTATTTTTAGAGAGTTTTGTGGTCTCTTGAAAGCTTGGTTTTTTTTTTTTGACCCTTTAAGTTGTTCCTTTTCTTTTGTCCAAGAGAAGTTGTTTTTTGACCAAGGAAAAACTTCAAGTTTTTCTCCCAAAAGATTGGTCGCAGCTTTTAGTCTATTTTTCTCCGACCAGTGGTCTTGGTTGATAAAGCGGTCATAGCTTTTAGGTCTAACCTCGTTGACCAGTCGCAGTATTTATTTTTGTTTTCGTCGACCATTACGCAGCTTTTAGGTCTAACTTTGCCGACTGTTGCGCAGTGTTTAGGCTCATATTTCGCCGATCGGTCGTTTGTTTTTGGGCCCTTTCTGCGTTCCGATCGCACCATTTAACGCTATTGTCACCGACCGTTGCACCAATCCTGGATTTATATTCGCCGACCGTTGTGCCATTATTTGGCTCACTTCTCGTCAACTGACCATTGCGTAGTTTTGTTTTTTCCTTCGCCCTTCCCCATCGCAGTTCTTTGTCGCAGTCTTAAGGCTCAAATGCGCAGATTGTTGCGCTAACAATCGGCTTAACTTCGCCAACCGTTTCCTTCACCGAGAATTTTGTCTCGCCCATCGTCGCATTGTTTAACTCCTATCGCACCGACCGTTGCGCAAAGACTAAATTTTAGATCGCCAACACCCCCCTTTGCTCTGCGTGGTCCATTGTCCCCATCGATGCAGTGTTGTTTTGGAAAGTGTGAAGATTGGTATATGGAGGCTTTAATCACACTCTGTGTGAATTTATTGAACAACCCATTGAGCCCCGTGCACCATTAATGTGTCCAACTTCCAACCCTGCGAGACTTAAGTGCTCCATTTTATATATTTGCAACAGGGTTTTGGGTTTTCCATCCCACCTTTTGCAAAATCGAGGAGCATCGTCAAGCGCCATTGGGAGCAGTAGGCTGTTGCCAATCCGGGCACGCATACTTGCGCAGTGAACCTCTCTGGTGCTGACAGGTAGGTGGGTTCTCAAGACCGTTTCATTTGCTTGGTCCATTTAATTTTTCGTTCTAGCATTTGGTTTGTGTTTAGTTGTTTATGGAAGTTTTAGACGGTAAAATATTTTAAAAACCAGGCCCTCCTTATCCTTAAACAACACCAAAAGACAGTCGTACCTACAGTAGGTTTTACCCTTGTATTACTCTCCCGAGCCCGAAGTCCCTGTTAACGAAAGCCTCATGTCTAACTCAGGTTTGTCATGGCCTCTCGCTTTGAGTCTCATTAGAGTGTGGAACCTAGCACCCACTCGAGTGCCTTTCGTCCTAATTTTTTTTGTCTCAAACCTGTTTCAATCCGCAGGCTTGCTGTCCCCGAGCTTCGCCAAAATCTCAGAGCCCCATTAATCACGCTAACTGTGTGTTCCAGTTGAGCCTTTCAGCCAAACTAAGGTTTCTTTATACCGAAGGTATCTTGTAGTGGATAGGTTTCATGCAATTGCTATGTTTGACCATTGCCACGTACACATGCGTTCCTTTTAGCATTTTCGTCAGCTTTTTTTCAGTGTTAAACCCTGGTTGTTTGCATATCTGATCTTCCTTTCTCAAGTTGTTCATACATTAAAAGGAAAGCTTTACTCACCCCATTATTTGTTGCTCAAAAGTTAGTTTTGCACCAATATTACAATGCATTTTTTCGCTTAAAAGTCGGTCTTCTTCCATGGCTTAAATACTTTGCATTTTGGTTTCTCTGAAAAATAATGTCGATGGCACTTGCTTACTCATGAATTATGGTAATGAGACATTGTCAAATGATCATTAGCAGTGCTTGTTTTCTGTTTATTTGAATCACCGTATGGATAAAGTTGTGTGTAAATGTTTGGCCTCATTGTTTCCACCCTTAATGGACAGTTTTAAATGGAAGCTAATAGTCATGTTAATTCAAGTTCTATTTTAATATCATGAATAGGAACACAGTATTGCTCATAAACAACTAAGATCCCTCATTTGTCCCTTCATTGTCATCTCAGGTTTGATATGCACAAATGTTCCACCATGAAGAAATCCAAGTTAGGCGAGTCAGACTCAGACATAGAGATCCTTTTGAACACCTCGCTCGAGACGATGTTCGGCGACATGAAAGCTATTACAGGATCTGCCCGACAATATCAATGGGGCGAACTATACATAGCTGTAGAAGACCAAAACTTCCCTGAAGCCTCCTTGGAAGAGTTAATGGTTTATAAGAACATAAAAGTCTGGTCTCCACAAAGCGGCCACTCGCCCGAAGTTGTTCCCATGCTCAAAGGTTATTGGTTGGATACTACCTGAGGTGAACACTGACACCATATTCATCACAGATATCGATGAGATGAGTCTTGCATCTTTTGCACCTGATTTTATCACGACGGCATACAAACAGCCCTACACTAAGACCCTACTGAATGATGAATGGATATCCAGGCTAAATATGGACCCCTTGGAATATGCAAGAAAGATGACAATTTCTCAAAGGCAAATAAGGTCAAGGGCCAGTGGAGAGTATGAAAGTCAACATCTAAGGACTCCGTACAGGCTCATCGCCCTGATGTTGAGTCGATTTTTCGGCATGCCAAATGGAAACATATATAAACTCGGCTAGGTGCCGGTGATGTTCCATGTGGTCACACATGGTACAATATTCAACTGGGTTGATATTATCTCAGATAGCATGGCTTCACTTATAACTGCTTCCCAGGGAGGATTGACACAAAATAAAGCCGATTTCTTCATGTCCTCTTATCTAGTGTACTATTTATTCATCAAGCACCTTTTCCCTAATTTTGGATTCACCTGGAAGAGCAAAGAGTCTCCCCTCCATGTGGCTTATCAGATGACATGGGATCATATGTATGCAAGCCACTACACTCATATTTGTGAAAAGTTCATCATGCCCCTATATCAACTACTCTTCAAGGAAGAACCAAATTGCCTGTCAAAGAATGCTATGCCAATCATTGAATCATTCATATATTACTACTTCTCTATGGAGGGAACATACATCGGAATGTGTGGTGGAAGTCGAGCCTCATCCCTATTGCCCCGGTATGCCACATATTACGTAGTGCATATAGAAGTCGTAAGGAAACTCTTTATCGATGGAGTCAGTAGGGTGCTCCATGACAAGAAGAAGGATGCTTACCCGCCAATGCCTTTTACCATTAGAGCATACCAGCTCCCCAAGGAAAAATATGGTATAGAACTCGCTCAGGACTTAGAGGCCTTCCATTTTGGAATGAAGATATTCAGAAGGTAGGACCCCCAAGGTAAAGTCGTTGAACAATGTTCTTCCCACAGGATCACTTTTGAGTACGCACATCTTTTTGACAAAGATGAAACATTCTTTCGAAGTGCCAAAAACATGATCGAGTTCGGCAAGTGCTACCGCCCCAAAAGCGGGGCTAGTTCCAATTCCAAAGCTTCCATAGGAGCTGGGCTAAAGCAAAATGAGGAATAAGAGAAGCAGTGCAAGGAAGCTGAAAAGAAGAATAAAGAAGAGGCAGATAGACTCAAAGAGGAATAGAATCAAAGGCTTCAAAAGTAGCTAGCAGAGAGGCTTCAAAAAGAACATGAAGAGAAACAACGTCAGGATGCAGAAGTTTCCAAAACTCAGCAGGAGCAAGCTGAGAGACTGCAAAAAGAGCAAGCTAAGGGACTTCAAAAAGAAGAATCTGAAAGGATAAAGAGAGAAGAGGCTGAAAAGTTTCAGGAAATAAAGGAGAAAGTGGAGAAGGAAGCAGCGGAATTGCAAAGGCAAGAGGAGGAAGCAGAGAAGTGAAGGATAATCTGTTGAAAGAGGTGCACCAAGGTAATGAGCTGAAGAGGAAGTATAGCGAGCTTAGAGAATAAAAGAAATAAATAGCTATGCAGACCCAAAAGCTCGAAGATGAAAAGGATGCACTAAATATGAAACTATTAGCCGAAGAAGGCGAGAAGAAAGATCTATAAATTCGCATAAAAGAATTAGAACAACATGAGGCCGACAGCAGGCAGCAACAACTAATAACCGCAGAAACTGAGAAGAAAGAGTTAGAAGCTCGAATGAAAAATATAGAGGCCAAGTGTATATAGAAGATCAAGTTCGAAAGGCTGACGAAAGAAAAGGAGTCTCTGTTAGAGCAACTAAAGGTTGCAGAAGAGAAGAAGAAGGACTTAACCACGTTCCATGAACAAGCATGTAATATATTGAGGAAAATTCATCAGTCACTTGAGATGATCACAGAAGAGATCTGTAGCATGAAGAGAATGATTTCAAGAATGAAAGTAATTGAGGCTGATGCACTGAGACTCAAGAAAAAGTATGTGCGCCACTTGGAGGAAATCAATAGGCAGCTTGAATGGAGGAAAGGAAAGTCAGGATTCCCACGGCACTTGCCTCTCAAGTCCGGAGAGGATTCATATCTGGATTCAGGACTCCTTGATTTTTGTAGAGACTATGGTACAAAAATAATTAATGGAATCCAGAAAACCATCGGGAAATGTACCGACTTCTACTCAAAGGTCCAGGAAACCCATGAGAAATGCCATATGATATTACCTTAGATGATAGACGATTTTCCTGACAAAGATCAGCGTTTGACAAAGCTGCAGGACGACTAGAATTCAGAAACAGAATACCTAAAGAAGATATATTTCCTGACACCAGAAGACCTCCACCAGTTTATTGGGCAAGCTTCTATTCATGCTTATTTTCTGGAGGACATCGCCCAGGTGACAATGGCAAGAGCAACAAACATTAAAGCAGACCTGCGTAAGCATGAGATCTCACTAAAAATGATGATTTCTGCATGGGGCGATTTTATTATACGAGAAACCGGCATGTGGACCAGTTACATTGCTGAAGTGGAACAGGAAGCTGAAGTGGAAAAGGCAATTGAATTGGAAAAGGCAGCTGAGGTGGACAGGCCGGCTGAAGTGGACAGACCAACTGAAGTGGAAAGACCAGCTGGGAGTTAATTTTGTTTTTTATTTTAAATCCCAAAAGACAGCTGGAAGCTTATTTATTGTATAAACATTTAAAAACAGCTGGAAACTAATTTTGTCTTATATAAGCACTAGAAGACAAAATTTTGTGCTTCCCTAGGGTTAGGGTTAGAGAAAGAGAATTTTATAAAGTTATAAATAGAGGAATAAAATAGAAGGAAAGGACTGATTTGTCTTGTACGTGAACTACTTTGCTGCATTAATAAATAAAGCTCCATTTGCCTGGGAAAAGCTAGCAATGCGTTTTGCTTGGGAATGTGTTGGATGTTTGTTGAATTATTTCCGCACCATTCATGCTTATACTGTGAGATCATCCTAACTATTCTGAATTAATTCTTTGCTATGAATGCTTTCATTTCTTGTGCAGACATCTATCTATTAAATGAGTAATGGAATGTTTTCTTTCTGTCAAGGCTATCTTTGATATATTTTACTTTCTACTGTAAATGCATCTATATTATTGAATAGCTACCTGTGAGATTCTTGGGTGTATTTCCAGCATATTACTCATATTTTAGTTTTGCTCCCTGCAGGGATAGATTAATTAGCTCAGATAGTTTTAGATCAGATTTGCTTTAATTACATGCATTTAGATAGATCACTCACATATCATATTTTAATATAAAATACATAAACAGTGGATCGGGCCGCAACTAGTGAAAACTCAACTTTAAAATCACATACAGTAGCCATGCTGTTAACCAGACGGATTCCCCACACCAAACGGTAAGCGATCTAATTGGGCTTGCTTATCGGGAAGAATCCCTTGTTGATTGGTGCTGTGAATTTCGAGGCATCAACATAACCCTTAGTAGGAGTTCAATAAACGATAAAAACTAAATGTAAACAATGAAAGGAATAAGCATTAACATGTGCATAAAACAAATCTAAGCTAAAATAATAAATAGTAAACATCCATGGGAATACAGTAAATAAAATTTACAATTTTTTATTGATGTTCACACTAGGGTTTGCAAATATTTTACGTCGAATGATGAGATTGGTGAAGCCCTTGCAGCAGTATGAGAGTAGTGCACCAGAGCTCCACAGTTCCCTTCTCTTCTCCAAATGCATCAAGGGTGGCTAAAACTCCATTAACATGGTGGGCTCAAGCTCAATGTGGATGGCTAGGGCTCAATAAGAATTTCGGTAGCATAAGGTTAGAGTGGATCATGGATCAGAAATGGGGGGCCTCCATCACCTATTTAAAGAAATTTTGGGTGGTGGAGTGCTAACCCTGTGTTTTAGGCACCAAGTGGTTTAAGTTAATGGCTTAGGGTTTTTGTCCTTTTTTTCCCTTTTTTGAATTTATTCCCTTTTTATTTGATTTTTGGGAATTTTGGACCCCTTTTGAGGGTTTTTGGTATGTTTTGAAGGAATTTAATTAATTTGAGGAGGAAAAATTTGATTTTTTTCCTTTTGGATGAGGTTTTTTTGAGGTTTTGGAGGCCAAAATGGTAGGAAAGGTGGACAAATGAGTCATGTGACTAGGGAGATGAGCTAGTGAACAATATTTGGGTGTTAACACCATTCTTTAAGTAGAGTATTTGATTGACTTATGGTCTCAATAAAATCCTTTTAATAAGGAAAAGAAAATATCAAACAAACTACCAATGGCGAGGGTAACCCTAAAAAAAAACAACTTCATCCAATCTGCGTTCTTCAGGAAAGGGTTTCCAGGTTAGTGCTTCACCATATACACGGTCCGATATTCTACCCTAGAGCATCAAATATGTGACTGCTACTACCTATTCTGCATACCCATGCAAGTCTTCCATACCTTCATGGGTGTTTTTTAAACCTAAGTGTCCACATAGAAAGCATAAGCATAATCAATCAGTTTAACCTATGACACCCAGGGTTAAATGCCCTTCCCGCCCTGGAAGATTTTCCTTAACTAATACTTAACAAGGAAAACTAGGGCAAGCTACGGGCATGGGAACTAGCTATCTAATGGTCGGCCGGTCTTCACTTGCTCAAAAACCATTTGTCTCAAGTTCTCTTTATTCTAAAAAACAATATATATATATATATATATATATATGGTCGGAGGCTCAAGGATGTTTTGCAACTAGGGAAAAAGAAAAGGATTAAGATACGGTTGTAAAGACAACACTTTCATAATATCGACAGAAAAATGTGAGAAACCTATCTGGCAGCGTGCGAGTGGTCGAATAGAAAAATCCAACGGGGTTCTCTAGCATCCGGTGAGTGTTCTGCATAATCCGTTACAAATAATATTTGTGAAAACAGGGTTAAAACCTTTATATACACCCACCCAAACCCAGCATTAAACGCGTTTCAATAATACGTGTGAAATGAGGTCCACTTACCCATTTCGGCGTATTTCTAATTTTACACCAATAGCCTATTTGAAACACTGTTTCGGAGCACTTTACATTTTGGCAGTGAACTTTCTCGGTGTCATTTTCAATTTTATGCCGATCTATTTGGGGAGAGAAATGTTTCAGAGATATTTTACATTCGGCAGCAAATAGTTTCGACATACTTTTTTATGCTGATTCTATTTCGCAGACCAGTTCCTTTGGCACCGATATGTTTCGGATGCGCTTTTCAATTGGCACCGATGAAATATTTTGGGTGAAACCTCTTTAGTGCAAGTTTTCATTTCCTTCGATCAATTCCAAAGTTGACCATGAAGATGGTTTCAGCGCAAAATTCACATATGCTCTGAAATGCGGAAATGCAGAAATGCGGGAATGTGAAAATGTGGGAATGCAGGAATGCAGAAACAATTTTCGAAAATAACCAATTTCATCCCCTTGCAATCCGCAATGCGATGTAGGACTTTAGAAATGAAGGAATGCAGGAATGCGTAAACGCAGGAATGCGGAAATGAAGGAATGCAAGAATACATAAATGTGGTAATGTAGAAACAATTTTCAAAAGTCTGAAATGAAGAAATGCAATCCGCAATGCGATGCGGAAATTAAACCCCTTCCAACCATGTCGGCACAACTTCAAATTGTTCTCCAACTGTTTCGGAAGAACATCTAATTCTGCTCTGAAACACAATTTCTTCAACAAAACCTAAGTGTTTTAGTGTCCAGCTAGCAACTGCTCTGACCATTTCGGCACAAACTCGAAAGTTATCCTGATTCAAAAAATGCCTTTTCTTTTGTATTTCAAGAAACAATCTATGTGTCAAAAACAAGTAGATCCAAGATGAAACAAACTCTAGGTAAAATCAAAAAATAAAGGAGGGGACCTACAATTTTATAAAAAATTTGGGGATCAGGTTGCAGCTTCATCACTGGGTTACTTCTCTTCCACAATATTAATGGTATTCTACAATACCTCGTAGTACACTAGACACTGGATTTTTCCATTCAGTATCATAACCTCTCAGTACTTCGTACTAGCATCAACAACCCTTGTTGTTCCTTTCTTCTTTTTTTGTAATGTTTTTTTTTCTTGAATCGATTAGGTTTAGTTAGATGTTAGTTAAGATTTCATTTTTAGAATATATATATATATAATAATAATTCCCCTTTTTTATTTATTATTTGTTATTAGTTTTGTTTACTTGTCACCCTAGTGGAGTCAATAAAATTTAAAACCACATACTAAATTTAAACACATCTTAATGTAACATTTTTTCCAGACTTCCTACTTTTTAATCCTTATTACATAACAAAATGGGGAATTTGGGGTGTTACATTTCCCTTCCCCTTTAAGCAAGTAATCCTCGATGCAATTTCATTTCTTAAACAATTGGGGGTATGCTTCTCTCATAGCATCCTCCATCTCCCAAGTTGCTTCTTCTAGTTCAATGTTTCCATTGCACTTTTATCTGTGCAATGGTTCTTCTTCTTAGCTCAGTCTCTCTCCTGTCCAATATGCATATAGGGTCAGACTGAAAGCCCCCTTCGGGTTCCACCTTCTACTTCAATCATGGTCGGTTGATAATCAGTTTGACGATTGTCGAGTGCAGCGCTAATCCATGGCATTCTAGCTATGTCATTGATTGTTGCATCCTCGTGAATACTGTATAATGCCTTGGCATTTCCTTCCCTATGTGGACAATCTCTGAAATAATGTGGTCTCTTACATCCCCATCGCTTGACACCACCTTGCATATCTCCTTCCATTTTCTTTACTAGTTGGTTTGCTAATTTTGCTCCACTTGGTGCAGGTACATTTCCTTGATCACTAGACTTGTAGTTATTTGGAGACACAATTTAACCTTTTTTATTGTTAAATCCTTTAAAATTGTTTCCTTGATACCCTCGTGTTTCATTCCTGTTATAGAGCTATTTATTTCCCTTTTTCCTCTGCTAGGATTTCTGTCTCATCTTATTTCTCCATATTTTTGGTTTATTCGATCATTGTTTCATTTGGTTATGGAAACATTCCTCCTTTCTCATGGCCTCTTCTAAGGTGTTAGGTTCCATGAGTTCAATTTTGTCCTTATATTCTAGCGGTAAGCAACTTAAAAATCTCTAAATTCTTTCCTTTTCACTTATGATATAGGGAACATAGTTCAAGATTTCCATAAATCTAGTGACAAACACTCCCATCGACATTTGTCCCAATTTTAGCTCGAAGAACTCTTTTTCTTTCTGATCATAAAACTATTCCGACATATATTTTCTTTTAAAACATTTCTTAAGTTGTTTCCATTCGAATTTTTTAACTTTGATGTTTTTAACAGCTTTCAAGTCCTTCCACCATATGGTTTCCTTACAGGTCAAATTATAAATTGCCATTTTTACTTTTAGATTGCTAGAATAATTATATTGCTGAAAATAATTCTTCATGTCTAACAACCATTTTTTTTCCCATGCCCTGACTTTAGTTCACCATTAAAGGTAGGGGGATTGATCTTTTTAAATTCTCCTTGAATTTCATCGGTAGTTTTTTGTTTCTTCGATGTTGGAGCTTCGTCTTCGTCCTTTCCAGAATACTCTGCTTCTTCAGCTCTACTTTTATCCCCTACATCCATAATTTCAACCTTATTATACTCTTCCCTATTTAGGAATCTCTCTGCATTAGTGTGGCTGGAACTTTGTCCATGTGGTTTATTTTTTCTTCTTTCTGACAAGTCTCACAACAACATGGCATTAAGATGTTGTTGTTCCTCTTGCATCCTTATTACCCTTTCATTATCTTCCTTATAGTTCAAGAGTTCAAGTTTTAATACTCTAACTTCCTCCATCATTTCTGAGTTCCTCTCGTTCAAGTCTATCCAAAATTCTCTATCTGCTTCCATTCTCCCCTGCTGATTTGGAACCCCTGCCATATGCTTTATCTATCAACTACGATTCTATGGAACTCTATCCGGTTGATTTTGTTTGTCTGACTCGCTCAATTCTTGAGTCCTTGCAATACTAAGTGCTAAGGAATATAATTGTAGTATGGCTGATCGTTGGTTGTCAAAATTGTTCGATAAGTGTGGTTGCTCAGAGTTCGGTAGAGCCATCTCATAAACATTTCACCTCCGATCATACAATCTGAAGTCATATATTTTTATCATACTCTTGACAAACTAAGGCCCAAGTGTTTTGTCCCTTCTCTGATACCATATTGCCATGATTCCTATAACCATTTTTTTTAATATCTAATGTCTTATCAAATAAAATCAAGCACGAGCATAAAACTTGGTAAATAAAGTATTGTACATTAAATTCATAATTTTTTATGTGTTTACTGAGCTTGCTTGCTCATTTATAAATTTCAATTTCATGCACGTAATATTCAGTTTCAACCTAATATTACAATAGTGTGCCTCCTCTTCCAAGACGAGCCAATGTGGACACTTAACTGAGGTGGTAATATCTTTTGTGGAGAATAACCTCGAGGTGAAGTTTAGACCTAAAGTTGTAAGAAACTATGTAAAGAGCTTGGATTCATAACACGTGGCTTGTACTACGTTTTCATTAATGGTATTGTATTGGATCTATTCTAAAGGTGATGTTTTCGGGTTTATGGAAATTCCAGTGCATTCATTGTTGACAAGCGACGGGAGAGCTCTGGAAGCTATGCCCTGCTTCTAGATACTATTCAAACCCTATTTTTATTTTGCCAGGAATTCGGGACTTAATCCTCAGGCTTACGAAGAAATTATGAACTGTAATAACCCATATGTATTCTCATATCAGGTATTTCTCTTTTTTTTTTCCTTATTTAAATTTCGTAACTATTTCTTTCTGTAGTTGACAATCGACTTATAATTCCACCTTTTTTTTCAAGTAGAAGAAGAACAAAAAGTAACTAAATAACAAAAAATTCTTGCCTTCGGTAAGCCCATAAACAATTTTACGGCTACTTCACTCATTCTGGTTAGGAGATGTTCCTGATCTTGTGATGATAGGAAGTATGTGCCACCCGTGGTAGCCGCAGCCACAATTAGGGTTTGTATTTTGTCCATATAGTTTATATGTTCGTTAAGGTTGACATGCCCAAACGCTGAATTGTATTTTAATAATGTCACTGTTTCGGTTTTAGTTGGTCTCGAAAATCTCAATAACTTATATTAATATTTTGCATTAATAAATTAATACTTTTTCTTCCAAATATTTTTCCATTATTGTGAAGTATTGTAATTCAATTGTTTGCTCTGAGAGGGATAGAGTTTAATAATCGGTTTTCCTTTTGCAATGTACATGTTAATTTTTTTGTAACTGAATTTCCTTTGCTGGGTTCGAATTTCCCGGGAGTTGCAAGTTGTTTTAAACTTTTTATTAACCAAGCGATTTCCTTACTGCCACAGATTTGAACCTAACTCTGTGGAAATTACAGGTTAATGTTATACCCTTTTTTTTATTCAGATTTGCTCGATATCTTAGCTTTCCGTCGTCTAAGTGATAGTGGTTACCCATAACCAATGTTTATTTCTATTTCGTTTACATCCCATTTTAATGTGTGGGTTTAATCCTTCTTGTCCTCAAATTATTATTTGTTTTCCCATTCGGTTCTTCGATGAATGTTTAACTGATTCCAAAAAAAATTAAAAATGTATAACATGGTGAACTTTATACTCAGCACTTGTTCAGATACTATAATAACTATCCCTAACCCTTGTATTTCAGTTTTCAAGGGATCCCTGTATGTATTCAGGATTCAATAGGTATTCAGGATTCAATGTAAATTTTAACCCTAGACGATTTTGATTAGGGCTCTCTGTTAGAGTAGAAGGGTTCTTCTTAAGTATTTAATTCCAACTCTACAATTCATGGATTAATTGAGGATATTTATCCATAGACCAGTTTACTTATGTGAACAATAAAATTTACAAGTGAATGTAGAATTCACTTCATGCATAAGAATGCGTTTAACTTGTTCCAGTTTTCTGTACAGACTTCAACGCTCTTTTGAAAGTAATATATATATATAGATATTAAGTGTAAACTTTCATTCATTCCTTCTATTAGATGTGGGGTTATAAAAGATTCCTATACACCGTCATATGGTCTAAACAATAATTATTTGATAATTTAATTTACCCCACAAATAAATCTCATAACACCATCCTCAAAGTAAATTTCACTATTTCCCCTCATTGATCCCATAGCAAGAAAAAATACAAATTGTCATACAAATCATATTGGGATGTCTGATCTGAAATAAGACTTACACAAGAATGGTTGGCGATGGTTGGCGATGGTCAAGCATGCTAGAGACAAGCAACGTAGGCATGAGACTGGTTCGTTGGAATGAAAGGCCCCATGACAACGTTCAAAGACCCTCTCTACAAAAGTGATATGTAAGAAAAGAAGATGCAAACAAAATAAACTAGAACGTTGGGAAATGAGGGGCGATTGAGCAGCTGGAACGTTGGGGATGCCTAGCCTTCCGGTGGCTTCCCCCACTTAATCAAATTATTTTTATTCATTGAAATCTAGAGAGGGGTGAACAGCATAATGATGCCAAATCATCATTGCAAACCAAAGAGCTTGTATTTGTTTGTGCTGCTTAATATAATATGCCTGGCAGAAGCCAATTAAATGATAGTTTTCGTAATTTTCCCAAATTTAGGTTTTCAGGATAGGTTGTTAGATAATTTTTAAAAAAAAGGAAAAAAAACACTGTATTTTTTGCTATTAGATAATAAAATAGTACTTAGTGAAATGAGAGGAAAAAATCTACCGCAGATTTCCTCTTATTTCAAAATAGTACTTCTTTATACAAAAAATAGATGACCCACTAATCATACCAATACAGAGACACTGATATGTTATCCTATCTCACACATTTATACAAAGATAATACTGGAATCTCAAAAACTAGTTCAAAAAACTCCATACATAGCAGAGATAATGAGTTTCTATCCAGACAACTTCAAGAAAGCCAAAACATGCTGAAAATTCATAATATCATAATATAGGAGAGTTAATCATCAAATATCAGTGATGAACCCTGAGATGAAAGGGAGTTATTGATCCATTCCTCTTAAAAAAGAATATCTTCATCACCACTGAAAGCTTCTTTGGATAAAGCATCTGCTGTATCATTAATTGACTGTTGATTGTTTAGATGACTGTGGTGAGTTTCATAATTTTGATGTATCATTTAATAGCTGGTTGAATGCATTTCGTTTCTTCTCCACCGTTCATTCTCTATATTGCTGAATTAATGGTTTTCAATTGTGGTCCGTTGGGGCGGTCTTGAAAGTTGCTAAATGTACATGAATAATATTGGAGAACCCGAAATTGTTTTTGTTGAAGAACCGTACTTGGGATTATATTTCCTTTATTGCTGTTCTCATTCTCTTGGCTGTATTTCTCTTGAATTTATCGCTGCGCGTGCAATTTAATGGTGTTCAGTGCCAGCCTCCATCGCTGTAATTTTGGTCAGGCTACCTTGTCATCGGTCCCAATAAATGTGCTGTTAAATAAATCCCCTAATTCTTACCTGGGCAGTCGATTAATTAATCTGACCTGGGTGTCGTTATTATTGTTATTTTGACTCTATATGCATTGGATTCTGTTTACCATAAGTTGCGTGGTATCGAAGCTCGGGAGCAGTAACACATTGTTGGCCACCAAAAGTCGGTTCCATTGCCTCTTGCAGTAATGTCAGGAGCTCCCGTTATCAAATTAAGTACGTGTTGGTGAAACTGTGGACAGTAGGACCACAGTTTACGGATCAAGCAGAGTCTGGAGAAGATTATGCCCACCAAAACAAAATGTATTTCATCCAGGCGGCCTGCGTTTGCCTGCCCTCTGACTCTTGTTCAGAGGTTGTACCTTATTTAAGTATTTGTTTTACTTGATATATTCTCATAATTCATCTAAGACTACTCCCTCACTGCAGACTTTGGATGGTAGTGAAGGGAGTGAAAAAAATTAGTTCAGAGCAAGTTATGTGATTAGGTCCAACAAACATTATGCCAGCAGATTCCAGAACAAGTCCAATGGCAATTATAATTGTTGCCAGTACATATTCTAAATTCCGTGCTTCTGTGATTGATACTGAAACTGAACTGAATGTATTTAATGTATTTTGTATGCCTTCCGAGTTAATAAACAAATCTATAGCAGGGTAGTATTTCTAAGGTGGAAAATAAAAGTCTATTTTTTTATTAAAATTTTTTTTTTTGAGAAATCTTTGAAATTTTGAAAACATAAATACGTCAAAAGTCTATTTATTTAAAAAATTATTTACTGCTTACGACTAACCTCATTAATTTGTATTTATTTATTGCTTCTTTAATACTTTAAATATATAAATACAAAATTTCACAAAAAAAACCTGATTTTTTTTATATATAACTCAATTAAAATGGAGTAACAAATCTATTGGATGTAGTTTGGGTGGTTGGGAGGAATGATTATTATCCTCCTACCTAGGTTCAATTCTTATAAGCTATATGATGCTCTTGTTAAACCAATCGTGACCATACCATTAATCCGAAATTTTGATAAATGCTAGAAGGGGTCTCACCCTGCGGCCGCTGCGTGCCTAACCCCAAGAGAGTCTATGAGAATGGATCACCTCGAGAATGGATCACCTCGCATGCTGGGAGGCCTAACTTCCGAGAGCTAACTCTTGAGGCTATTTATAAATTATTATTAAAATAATAAAACTTAAATTTATATGGAATATATTTATTATATTAAGAGTAGTGAGGTGATTATACATCAAGAACAAATTACACTTCAAAGAATTAAATAGGCTAATATAATATATTTATTTTATTAATAAATATATTTATATTTATGTAATATATTTATTATATTTTTATTAATGAAAGATAAATCTATATAAAAATTGAATTCAACTACTATAACTTCATTTTTAAAAATGGGTTGAAATTATATAGTTCCAACTTATTTGGAATGTTTTTATGTAATTTATTGTATTTTTTATTTAAAAAAATATATGTATATAAAAATTTGAATTTGTTTATTTACATTTCATTAAATTGATAAAAAAAATAATTCCACTTTATATAGAATGTACTTATAGTTTATGGTTCATTGGCAATTGATTAGGATTTTATGTTTTATATTAAATTAAATGTATTTAAATATAATAAAAATAATTCCAATTTATATAGAATGTACTTATGGTTTATGGTTTATTGACAATTTATTAGGATTTTATGTTTTATATTAAATTAAATGTATTTAAATATAATATTTATTGTGTTTTATTAGGGTTTGATTTTTAATTATTAATGAATTGATTTTTTATTTTATTTTAATAAAAAGTTTATTTAATTTCTTTTTATTAAAATATTAACTATTTATTAAAATTAAATAAAAAATTAAATATAAAAGAATATAAATTAAATTTCAAAAGTTTTTAGAAATGCATTCTTACATCATAGATGTGACAGTAAAAAAGTTAAGAATGTTAGTATTATAACATACATAAATTAAGATTTAAGGAATCGTCTAATAGTTTGTTTTATTATGGAGTTTGTGAGAGTGCTAAGTAAAATAGTATCAAACATGATACGAGGTGTGAGTGTAAATTACAAAGACTCACAAATCTATGATAATATTTCTTATTCAAAGCAAACATCAAACAAAAAAGTGTGTGAAGCAAGAAGCTACAATTACTAAAATGTCTCAGTGTTGTGATACCTAAAATATTATTAATTTTTTTTTTTTTATTATATTGTAATAATAATTTTTTTTATGTAAGAGTTATTTAAAATTTAAAACAAAAGGTGACACTTTGCACCACAAACTATTTTTATTATTAAAACAAAAGAGGGGGCACCACCATGGAGAGTTCAACTAAATGAGGGGACACCACCATGGCACAAGAGAACATGTGTAAGCAAGCTAAAAAAACTTTACCAATCAAATCCAATCTAAAACTCAACAACCAGACAATATCCTAAATCATAGGGATATAAGGATTGATTGGGATGGCATAAGACATGGGAAAAACCATATATAAGAGTGCACTCAGATACCATGGGACGCCATGTTGTGCATAGAGGAACGAGTTGAGTGTTCTCTATTTTCATAAGTCCATGTTCTTGTTACGGACTCTAGAAGAGAGTGCTATAACGTGCTTGCGTTATAGTGCATGGTGGTGATCCTACTCGGTGGTGGAGTGGAGCAGACAGTCGAGTTGCTCTCTCATATGGTTGGGAGGAGTTGACTCTCCAAGCGGCATGTTTCCTTTATTTCAAGTAACTGTCTTATTGCTTGACAATAGCTTAGTTTGTTGATAATGATTTTGGATACGTTACAATGTTGCTCGGATCTAAGGGCTCATAGTTTGCTTTCTGCTATCGCCTTGCATAGAGTATTTTTGTTAGATATATGTGGTTAGTGAACTAAGAGATCTAATTTCTTCACATTATTGAATAGTTCGGAATTCTTGGTGTATGATTTTATTTTGGTTGGAATCCTTTTATGATTTTTTTTTACAGAGTTTAGCTAGTGTCTAGGTAAAGTTCAGAGTAGAGCTCTGTCTCTGTGATAGATTTTCTTTTATTATAAGAATAATTAAGTAAGCAAGTGTAATAGGGACCTAATGCGTCTAAATTGATCTCAGGCTGTCAACCGAGTTGCAGATATACCGCTTATTTTTCTCTCGGTGATTCCTGGTTGCATGTGAAATTGTATTCGTCTCCATGCTCGGCTGTTTATTAGTGAGTTACTTGTTCTAGACGATTAGTAACCGGGATTTAATGCAAGAGGTTACTTAGCCAAGTCTGTCAGTTGAATTCCTTTTTTTCTTACTGAGCTATTGTCTTATAGTTAGTAAATGTTGATTCCTTTAGTTTGTTACCATTTCGTTAAGTAGATTTAGAGACATGAATAATAATGGCTCCTATAAATTTTTTTGCTTATCCATTCAATGTGTTTTATAATGAGTGCCATTATTTTTCAAATTCGATGAATTTGAAGCAGTCAACCGAATGCTACTAAAATTAAGCTCATACCATAAGTGAAAATAATGCCATATTTAGTTAAGGTATTCAATCCAATGCAGTGATAGTAGCTCATTGGATGAGTTTGAAAATTTGTCATGAATTAGGAATTTTATAGATGTTTCTAAATCCAATGAATCGAATAGTGGGATAGGTAGAAAGTTAGAAAAGTTGAATATGTCAATTGTTATTAAAATTGGTTAAAGGAAATTGAGAGGTATCGTTTATATTTTGATATTTAGTTAATTTTACTAATACAGTAAGGAGAATATAATTAACTATGAAAAGAAGTATGGTAAATTAGGGGAAATGGTTTTGGCAAAATATGTATTGATTTTTAAAAGGATAAATTTGAGCTTATAACAATTATTTTGTTATATATATATATAATTATTTTGTTATATATATATATATATATATATATATATATATATATATATATATATATATATATATCATTGATGCCTTGGGATATGGATTCTAGTTTATAGTGTTATACACTCAAGTTATTTACTAGAATTTACATATTGGATTATGAGTAGTCTAATATATGAGTTTGATTATGAAAAGAAATAACGAGTCTAACCCATGTATGTGGTATAGCGTGGTTAATAATCTACTCTGATTATATATGTTAGAATTTGTATATAGCTTGTAGTTGTTAATTTGTATATATTGTTAAGTTTATAAAATTGATAAATGTTAGAAATCGATACATGCAAATCGATTCATGAGATTTTACATGTTGTAGAGTTGGTGCAAGGTAATGATACCCACTTATGACACGTTAGTTGCAATGGCATGATTGTAAAACATAAATCTTATCATTAAAATGAATTATTAGAGGTACCTACACAAGTTTTTAGAATTAGGTGTAAAAAGATGAAACGTAGAAAAATGGATCACCTTCAGGAATATATAACTTTTATTCATGTAAAAGTGGTATAACCACCCCAAAATGTCATCATTTTAAGATTGGTACGTTAATTTTTCTCTAAAACATAATGCATATGTTTGTGTTGGTCCACCAGTTTGTTATGTAAATTGTCAATTTATGAGGAAAAAAATATGTAGAGGCATAGGCAACAAATGAATCTTGTGCAGGGCTATTTTCCCAAAATTTTAAAAGTTAATTTTATATTTTTTTTTTAAATTACGAAAGTCAGGGAAGCCTTAAAATGACATGGTTGAGTGTTGGTCCACCATATCATGGTATGAACATAATATTTTTTTTGTTTTTTTTTAACTTGTAGGTATTCTTGTACTCTTGTGCGGGTTCTTTTCCATTCTCGAAATAGGTAAGCCAATCAAAAGTTATAGGCCAAATAAATGACCTATTTTTTTTACAAATTTGACATGAGTGCAGTTAAAAATGAATTAAAAATAGAAAACAATAACAGATCTATTCAAAAAATATATAGTTAGAATCTGCACACAGAGATCGACAAGTGTGTGCAATTTCATCTGCAATGCACAAGTGGAGCATATGCGGAACTAGGCGTGAAAAACATGAAGTTACAGAAATTGGTGTGTTCTGCCATAAATCAGACCAAGACTCAAGGTTTGGAAATCCGAATCTAATACCAAACCTGCAAGGGCACCAAAAAAATTTGAATCCAGACACGCGTGCGCCAAAATGCGCGCACGCATAGAAGCACGCATGCGCAGAGGCGTGCACGTGTTGTTGTGTGTGCACATGTAGTTGTGCACACGCGCTGTGTTTTACACCTTAAGTTTGATCTATCTCTCCCTAACCCCCCCCCCCCCCTCTCTATAAACCCTCCCCCCTTCTCTTCCTATCCACCCAATCTCCCCCCCCCTCTATTCCACTCTACCCAATCCCTCCTCCCTCCCTCACCCCTCTCTTCTCTCCTTCACCACAAGGGTTAGGAGATATATATTACATAAAATCACTAACTCGCATTATCCACATGTACATATAAATCTTCATCCTTGTAACCATGAATCCATGACCCCCATATCTCAATCCTCAAACCCTTGACCATTACGCCCTAGCCACTATGATACCTAGTCCCCAGTACAACTAACCATCATAGCTGTTGGCCCACTATAATCCTAAACTAGTATATCCCCTAAAAATCTTAAATACTAACGCATAATGATATATATCCCTTAACCCCTATAACCCTAACCACGTAATCCTAACCTCTAAAGTGTCTAGTCAAATAAAAATTAATCCCTAACCCTTATAACCTCTAATTCTCATCAACCCTAAACTCTATCATCAAACACCCAACCCTTAAAAACTATAACCCATAGCCAGTTTAGAGAGATAGTCAAAGAGAGAGAGACCTGAACCTTGGTCCCTAAAGGAATATTCTATCCAGAAGGAGTATGATGATTTCCTCCACTAACCACACATGACCTCTTAATGGTATCATTGTCATATGATTAAGGATGTCAATACCATGAAGTGGTTTTGAGCAATATGCATGTGCCTAATCAAGGCTTTTGGAATGATGTTTTATGGAAGAATGTCGTGCCTTTGGCCATAAAGAAACCATTTAGACATCCAAGGCCATGAACATTGTCTAAAAACACCAAACAAGACTTTACAAGGGTATCCATTGTGCTAGATGCATCCAAGTCTTAGGGACTTAGGGCATTGGACATGGTAAAGGGAGGAGACCTAAGACTCGGGCCTTAAAGAAATCTTATATCCATCTAGGGATAAGAAGGTTACCTCCACCAACTACACATGGCCTCTTGAGGTATCATTGTCCTGTGATTGAGGATGTAAGTGCCATTATATGGTTTTGAAGTTAGTATCTACATGTCTTAGGGCCCTGGAAATG